>OX392538.1:11980000-12500000 GCA_947623455.1 Mimachlamys varia | reverse complement strand
ATTGTCAATGTACAATAGTCTAACAGGAGCAATTAAAGCAGCGAATGACTCCCTGGTCATTATTTAAGAAGATTTAAATATGTTATCTCGATCGTCTTTGCGCTTCTGATAATAACCAAAAATAAGGAATTTTGTTTTTGTTTTTATATTGAGAACGCCCTTTTTACAGCTACTTTACTTGCATTAGGTAATTATCAGACTGAATACAGAAAGGAGGTCAAACCACCAATCACAATCGATTAAACTAGGGACAAAAGCAGGGATGTTACTAAAACGTTCACGATAGGAAAATTGAAATAGGCACGTTTATTGTACGGCTTAGCTGTCCATATTAGTCATATCGAGGTAAGCAGCGGATGTAGAAGAGTCTGTTATGTCCTTTATTTCAAGTTCGGAAAGTGGGCGTGGTCAGTAAACGTCTAGTTATTTAATGTGAAATTATTTCCTTTGTTCATATTTTGCCCCTAGTTTAATCGATTTTGAGTTCGAATTATGATTTTTTTGATAAATAGTTATTCTCTGATTTTTTTTATAGACAACACGTATATATCTGAAAAGGAAATTTGGCATTCAACATCTGCTATTTGAAATACCTATTTTTCCGGCCAGGGATATTCACTGTATTTGCCTTGAAATGATGGAACAAACATTTGTTACATGGAGTCTGCATACAATTTAGATACATTATTAAGTGTATATTATTAAAGTATATTATTATTAGGGCCAGTGCACCTCCCAATCTGGATTGGGACATTCCTTTCAGCCAGATTTATCTCCCCTACTAGGCTTCACGTTTTAGGTCCTTGCTTAGCATCACTGAAGAGTCCTAGAAGGACGAAAAAGCTGTATGGTGCCGTTTATCATTTGGCTCGACTCTATCATATTATAAATGATATAGGTGCTATTCTCGTGTGCGTCATTTGTAAGATCCTTACTAGCCAACGAAATCATGCCAAAGATGTTTCCAGATTCCGTCAGACCAAACAAGGTTACCCGAACACCAAAAAGGTTTATCCATTTGGCCGGGAGAGGCGACACCTACAGGGTTTCTGGTACATAACAGGACAACAACTGTTTGTCATTTGATTAACACAGGGACGGACTTATTAGCTAAAATCAGGTCAATCCTTTAATCCAACAAAAATGTTTGTTTTTTTTCTTATATCTCGTCATGTAGGTTAGAGTTTACCCATGTTGGAAAGGGGTGTATTTCTGAACGCCAACATTTTTAATTTGCCTACAGGGTAGTTTGTTGTGATAGGGGTTATAGTCTTTTTCCTTAAAGTAGTCCCAGTTCCAACAGGTAAACAGGTAAATTTACCTGTAAAAGTTACCTGTTGGTGGTCAGGCACAAGTATTACATCAAAAATATCATAAAATGATCTTCATGATACTTTTTTTAATCAGAAATATTAAACTGTGTAAGTAATAAATAATGTAACTATTATAAGATTTGTGATAATTAATTAAAATTCAATGCTTAAGATAGTTTTCTAGAAAAAAATAAAACTTTGTAATTCACCATTGAATTATTTTATGACTTACTTACTTACTTACTTTATGACTTTCTTACTTTTAAAATATACTATTGTAAAAATATTTTTCTATATAATAGGTGATTAATTTAATAGGTTTTCATTAGGTAAGCTCATTAACCATTGAACTCATTCATTACCTTAAACCTTCTGGTTTATCATGATCAGTACAAGATATATACATGTATAAACAAGTGCATATATATACAGTGCAAAATACAAATAGATACATGTACAACCACTGGTACACCACACTATAATTCGGACACGACCACACAAACACAACCGTAGCGATAGTGTAGAGAGGTATTTCACTAAATTAAAATGAATTCAATCGTCTTTTGATACAGAGGACAATAAATCTACCTAAATTCGAAAGATCCGCAGGTTTTAAAAATTTGTACATATTTCTTTATTAGGTTTTCTATGGTAATACAGTTTAATGAAACGTTTTCCTAATGACTGCGTTTTATTATTAAGAGGTACAATCCACTGTCGCAATACGTACAAATCCTATAAATTTGATCTATTAGCTTAAACTGTTCCATTTCAATATTCAGTTTATGAGACGACAATCTGATTTTTGCTATTTCTTTAAACAAAAAGGTTTTGTTAAATACCGCTAATGAATTTTCGAAGTGAACTTTTAAAGGCATATTTATTGTTGAAAAATATCTGTCGTTTAAATCAAATAGTGATTAATGCTCTATATTTTCTATTTACTACACACATCCCAAACCTATTCTAAGTAATTTGTTTCTCATGCTTTCTGTCCACTCAGTGCCCTTTTCAACCATTTCATCTTAACATGAAATTGTCCGAGTTTTTAACTTAAAGCAAATATTTGAAAATTATAAAATTTCGAATAATAATAAATTGAAGTCGTCATTATTCATGACTGATCATGATATTTGGCATACTTTTCTTAACCCCTAAATTCTCTTACAAAAATTTAGATGCAGGTTTTTTTTTCAATATAAGGCGCTTTATGAATTCCCCGCACTTCAGATACATAATTTAAAATGCTACTTACAAAAGTGTCAAAAGAACTAAGTTGGGTTTCGAAATATTTACTTTTAAAAACAATCATAATTGCAAATAAAGCTTTTCGACCTTATTCAGCTACATAAATGTATTTTCTCTTGTGTTGTTTTCTATTATATATCAACAGAATTCTTAGATAACTAAAACAAATTTCTAACAATTTAGGACTTATTACTTTATTGAATAATTTTCTATATCTCTCTTTATTTCTTCAATATATGGTTATCTCTGGATTGTATGTTATGAACAATTAAGTGCTGATTACTCATTTGATAATTTTCTTTTTATTTCTTTATATCTGTATCCTTGTATTTAAAAAAAATGTATGATTTCATGCATTTGTAGAACTGACTGTTCACAGTTATTTCTCAGGTAAGGTGAGTTCACAGGTAAATCACAGGTTAGGTGAAAAGGGCAGTTTATATGAAACAGTATATAATTGACTTCCCATTGTTCTCATAAATAACACCTACCTATTGTTAAAAAAATGTTGGCGTTCGGAGAACACACCGTTGGAAAGATATGTAAGAAAAATCTATCTTACACAGCAGAGCATGCGACGTTAAAAAATGAATTGGTAAATTGTTTCATGAACGATGCAAGGTTGGTAATTATTCCCGAGTTAAGATTTGTCTTGAAACTCTGACTGATCGAAGTTTTATTAACTTCTAACTGCTAAAGTTATAAACGGTAATTTTGTAGTTCTGCAACAAAGTACCCATAGATGGTAAAAGCGCTGCATCTTTATGCGTAAGAAAAACCAATCAAGAGCCGAAGAGAACTTGAGTCGCTACCCTTGATATTTAAAAAACAAAAATATGAAAATATTCTCATTTAAGTAAAAACAAAATCAGGGTATACCAAAGGGACAGCAAAATCATAATCCGAACTCAAAATCAATAAAACTAGAGGCAAAAAAGGAACAAAGGAAAGATTTAAATGGATACTCTTGTAAAAGCACAAGAGAATAAGACCATGTATTCCGGAAGAGTAAGCGTCTGCTGCTTCATCGACGACACCCGCCATGTAAATCTTTGTCACATCCAAGTAAGTATCAATCATCAAAATGAGAACCGAGTCATCATTGTCATCACAACAAGTTCTAGAACCATTTGTGTATTTAAATGTGAGACTCTGGTAGCATGCCTTTTTATACCCAATAATTTATGCCTTTTTAATTATGAGGCGGAGACCATTTAATTAAGTCACTTGGGGTGAAGGCAGACAGCGGGCTATTGCTAGTTACACATTCAGTTATAATGAAATTCTCAATTCATTTATTAATCTTAAGCATTACAGCTTATCAATTTAACATACCTGGATCTATAAATGAGTAATTATTTCAAATAAATATTCATTCTTTTATAATGAATATTTTAGCATGATTATTAATGACAAGTAAAAATTGTACTGTTTTTGGTATGATGAATACAGGTTTATAATTTAACATTGCATTATCTCTCATATTCCTTTTAGGTTTCCCACTCAACCTACATATAATATTTATGTACCATCTCCGAGTCGTTCACAACTAGTAATAACCCAGGCAGAGTTGACATACATACTCGCTAAACTAAAGCCGATCCACTTGACTGAAAATAACACAAACATAAGACATTCAAAAGATCTCTAAAGATAGCGGAAGGTCTCGCCTTTTCAATTTCTTTTTAGAATTTTCACAATGATTTGATAGATCTTCCCCGTGTGTATCTTGAAGCTCAATAAATTATTTAAACTCGTCATTGAAAAATTCAGAATGAAGTTTGATCAAGGTGAACATGGTATGTATTTGATACCGTGACTCTTCTTTGATGAAAAATACCTCGATTGTATTTTACTTCATAAATACTTGTGATAAGGTGTGTTATTCAAGGCAATAGGAATTTCAACTATTGACTTCGGTGATTTATTCACGAAGGTATTCGGTCTGGGCAGTCAATTAATTCCATTGTGTTAGCAGTTTTAAATCAAACTATAATTATAAACAAGTGTAAAGGAAAATTAGACAAAACTTTATCAAATACATTTATGAATCATATTGTATGGTATAAGGTTCATGAATTAAGCGTTCATGCACTCATATACATGTATATCGGGTAGAATACATATGTACACTGTACTAACAAAATAAAAAAGGATAACTTTTACCTTCTAGAGTTGAAAATTCCACCGAACAGCTGAGGTCACTTTGATTACTGAAGGAACACAACAGCAGAGTAATTAAACATGAACCATTGGTATAGATCCCAAGTGCGCGATATGCTCGACGGACCAATGTGGCTGTTTCAAGGTACCTTAAGCAGAACACACAGACCTCAAAATTATGAAGGGGTCCCGATAAAGAAGTAAAGTATATAAAATAGAACAGACGGTCTAATGTGTCTCGGATCCCGCAGTGTTAAGTTAATATCCATATATAGGCATTTAAAGCTTCATTGACAATCTTGATCTGTAATCGGGTAATTGAAAATGCATAAATATCAATGGCTGAGTTTGATATGATAAGATGTAAAACGTGTTTTTATGTATTTACCACAGGTGGGAGGTAAATAAAATTAACAAGAGGTGAGATGTACACTGGAAAAGGAAGCTCGTGTACTAACTTGCAGATTAATTTGACTGATTAAGTGATACAACGCAATAACATTATCAATGAATGCATGACACAGATGACCTCTTCACTGCGTATTGATACATACAATGACGTAACAAGTTGCAGTTTTAGTTCATATCCATAGTGAAACATACCTTGATGTATATTAAGTATGCTTATATGAATTAAGTCTGATTATCCAGATTTGTAAGCCTAAAAAAATCTTAAAATACCAAAGCGTCAACAAAACCATAATCCGAACTAAAAATCGATTAAACCAGAGGCAAAATGTAAACAAGGGCAATATTTACATGGAGACCCTCATAAAAGTACAAGAGAATAAGACCAAGTGTTCTGGAAGAGTCCATAGCCGTCTTCTGCTTCAATGACGACACCCGCCATTCAAATCTTTGTCACATCAAGTCATCCAAATGAGAACCGAGTCATCATTGTCAATCACAACCAGTAAGCACATTAATATGCTGACTCAAAGATACAGAATATTTCTCGATGAGACCAAGATGGCGACCATACAACTTCTTCATAGTCTCCATCAACCTATATCCCTCGAATCCCTGTGTCGTCAGTTTGTTCGTCAGCACCTGATATATATCACGAACAGCTCAATATTTAGCGCAATCCTTAGAATAACGCATCAACTGTTACATGTAAAAAACATAGGATGGAGAAGCAGTGCTAAATGTATATGATAACTAACGACTTATATAAATTCTACAAACTAATTTTGAAAATGGAATTATATTTTGATTGTTTTATTGTCATGTTGTTGCTAGGACCCCCCGACCGAAAGCTATCCATTTCTTTTTGAGTGATCGTTCCACATCTTGACAAAATCTGTTGCACAATCATCGTAAATACTGTGAGTTATCTTAAATACTTCAATCATATCGCCTCTTTGTCTTCTGTAGCTAAGAGTTGGCAATTTGAGTTTCCTTAATCGATCCGGATATGATAAGTCTCGAAATCCAGGTATCTGGTTCGTAGCCCTCCTTTGCACTGCCTCAATCGTATCAATATGTTTAAGTTTGAAGGGATGCCATACAGTATTTCCATATTCAAGATAAACACGTACTAGGGTTTTGTATAGCAGTAAAAAATTGTGTTCGTTTAAAAATTGAAAAGATCGCCTTATGACTGCAAATATAGAATTTTCTTTCTTTACCTGGTTACTAATTTGATCTTCAAATGCCAGAAATCTGTCTATCATTACTCCTATGTCCTTCTCATTTTCCACTTCTTGTAATGGTTGATCCTCTATGTGGTATGATCTTTCTCCGCTTGGTCGGCCTATGTGCATAGATTTGCATTTTAAGGGATGAAATTTTAATAGCCAGTTTGAAAGTTTGTTCATGTCCTCCTGTAAGATATCAACATCAGCTTTACCACATATACTATTGAAAACTTTGGTATCATCTGCGAAAAGGTATGCATCCTATTGAACTATATCAGGGAGATCGTTTATATATATCACAAACAACGTCGGCCCTAGTACTGATCCCTGGGGCACTCCAGATGTTACATTTGTCCATTTTGATTTTTCTCCGTTCAGCGATACACGTTGCTTCCTGTCGGAAATAAAACTGGCCGTCCATTTTGTGATCTCGTCACTTATTCCATACGATGACATTTTACTAAGAAGCCTTTTATGTGGAACGGTATCGAATGCTTTTTGGAAGTCAATATAGATAGTCAATAGCAACTCCATTATCTAGCAGCTTGGTCCATTCATCTAATACTTTGAGATGTTGTAAACTAGTAGATCTGGCTGATACAAATCCATACTGTTTTTTAGAAAATAAAGAATTTGCCATAATGTATTCTGTAATGTGACTTCTTAGAATTTTTTCTAATATTTTGCACACGATGGACGTTAGACTGACCGGTCTATAATTTCCAGGCTCACACTTGTCTCCTTTCTTAAAAATAGCGCTGATTTGGGCCTTTTTCTAGTCATCTGGTACAGTACTTTCTTTTAATGACATTTTATACAATAGTGATAACGGGGCTGATATTGATTCTGCCGTTTTCTTTAGAAAAACGCGGATGTAATGTATCTACCCCCGGGGATTTGTTCACTTTCAGTTTTTGCAGTTCCTTTAACACAGTTTCACGGGTTATACCTATCGGTTGCATTTATAGCTATTGCTTGCAATATGTTTATATCAGAACACTGAGTCATCCAAACATGCTAATATCAGGAATAATAATAATAACAAAAATCAAGGGAAAAACCAAAAAAAACCCACAAAAACAACAATCATGAGGTCATAACACATTGGCTTTCTGGATACTTTAACATTAAGTATGACCAGACATTAAAGTCAATGAGAATAACCACTACTTAATAGTGGAGCAGTGCGGTGCATCGCTACAAATATGACGTCATAGCATGATAAAGTCCCAATGTCCCAATGTAATATATGACATAATATATATTATATGTTTTATATTGGGATAAGGAGGTTCATCTAGTCTCTGTGCAATGTAAATGTATACATAATGTTTTAACAAATTTGTACAAGCAGTTTATACCAGGATAATCAGTAGATAACGTATTCACTCCCGAAAACACTTTTAACGCGTCCAATTCAAAGTCTGAAATAGTTCATCATTAAATTTCGGTAATTAATGAGTTAATGACGAACAGGAATATAACATTTATGCAACGTTTTATCATCGGGGATGTCCCTTTAATGAAATATTTTTGATGATATGGCGGCTATGTGTTTACTGTAAACCAACATAGTTTCGTATAAGATTGATTTTAGCGTATTTCGCGGTTAATTAAAATCCCGGAAAATTAATCGGCGCAAAAAGGTTTCAATTAGAGGTATGACAACTGCAAGAGTAGTGCACTTTAGTGAACATAGGATTAATTACCGTATTTATCGCGAAATTAAATCGTCCCAAAATAATCGTTTCATATGAAAACGCGAAATTAAATCGCCGCGAAAATAAGTTGGTTTACAGTAATGCTGGAACTCTCGGCAAAACTGGGAACTGACTCTTACAGTTTTTAATTGTACGTCCTCTTCTCAGATCATAAAAAAATGACAAAAATCAAACTCAAAAGTTGTTAAACCCCTAACAGCGGTTGGGGTCTTCATATGTCTATTTTATCTTCAAGGAAGAAAGGAAGGCATTGTGTTGTATATTTCCTCGTACATACCGAATTCCTTAAAAAGGTCTTACCTTATTATCTCAAAATCGCCGAGATCGTGGGACACTTTGAGCTATTCAAGTATTCGCGTTGAGCGAGTACGAATATTGAGTCTGAAGTTTTGGAAGTGACTGACGAAATTATTCTGATAAAATGGGGCGATATACGTGTAAACTACACAGGGATTCGAGAGATGCTGGTTGATGAGACCTTTTAGAAATTATTTTCTAAAAGTTACAAAAGACACTCGCTAAAGCTCGTGTCTTTTGTAACTATTAAAAAATGATTAACTCGAGTGAAATAAATTCCATATCCAACAACCACTCGTTGTGTAACCTCTATGTATCTTTGTGTGGTATGAAAGTGTCTAACTGTCCGTAATATTGTGTCAAGTAGATCTAATACAGCGATGAAACAATATTGCGCAAACAATATTTGTAAGAGTTATGCCCCTTATTGTAGAAATTATGCCGAATTTCTAGAAAAATATTGAAGCAATATTTCTTGAAATTGACATATCACATCCCAATAAAAACTCGATCTTTCTTAGTAGATTTTAATGAAACTTCGATTCTGTTGTTCAAGATCAATATATTTTGCAGTTGTGAACACACATTTAAATTGCAGATTTCAACACTTTTTCCTATGCTTTATGCAACAAACAGGAAAACAAGCATAATTCTATAGTAGCTCAAAAAATTGTCGCTTCGTAGATCACGAATTATTTCCCGAACGTGACAATTCGAGCACGTATGTACACGTAGAATTTAAGCATACTTGTTAAAACAGGTCTGTCTTTATTTTTAAAGCCTGAAATCCTTGCAACACAACTTCTGTCATATAGATGAGTGTTTACGGAGTTTCCGTCGAGAAGGCAGAGAAGAGAAATGGGAACGGAAAGATAAAGACCCTTCGTTCTGGTTGTTTCCCATGCGTCTTATGACGACGTAACAGCTTAGAGTCACTGTTGTTGCGCCGGGGACTTCTAAACAGCAGTGTGTTTATTTCATTGAACCTGCGGGTTCAAATTTGTGTGTACCTTATCATAATTAGGCAAACTGTAAACGAGGTTGGCGTTGCTGTGCTTGTCTAAATTTTTCGTGTTATTTTATTGCAAATAAACGGGAAATTAATGTTTTATTCATTACTATCGAATGTATACTGCAAAAATCAGTTATTTAATTTGAACTGCAAAGTAGAAAAATATATGCTTGTTTGCCGTTTACAATGGTTTTCGGCTTTTCCTAAATTTAAGTCTTATCCTGGGTAAACAGTCTATCAATCGTGAATGACATAGTGAAGGCTTTTTATTATCATATAAAGTCACTGGTATTGATCAAACATTCGATAAGGGTGACAGATTCTCTAGGTTCCTGTCTTAATTACCATGTAGGCTGTTGTAGCATGACGACTGTTAAATGTTGATACTTGATAAGTGTTTGAACATATAGTTACAATGTATTGCCAACAGGAGCACTGGTTTAACGTACAAACTATATAATCGGTTCCGGGTACCAGTTATGTTCATTGTCGTTAGTTGCGTGTATATCTACAAACACATATGTCTTATCTGAATTGTGATCCAATACAGAAACCGTACGGGCGACACATGTCCATGTACCAGGTAACACTGTAAAGGATTAGAGACACGTACAATGGAAGCTTGTCGAATCAGGCGCACCTTGTTCCTATCCTCACGATAAACAACTACTCATATAACCCACTGTCTCAATCTTTGCTGGTCATTGTATTCGACGGTATCAGACATGGTTAAATGTGTAGTTGTGTTCATGAGTAACTTATTTGAAAGGCTTTAAAGACAGCAGTGTTTTATGACTGCTCGGTGGTGTGTTTATGTATTATGTCATAGTCTAGACGGACGTTGTAGTATTTGTGGGGTTTGGTTTTATTTTCTTCTACGTCCCATCAATAGTTAATCTGAAGGACGGCCTTCGGTTATATGTGATATAAGGCATTGTGGCCTGGTGATATGACGCCGGACTCCAGTTAAGAGTTCGAGTCCTGCTCACGACACTTGTGTTGCATCCTTGAGCAAGATACTTTACCCTGCTTGTTCCAGTCTACTCAGCTGTAAATGAGTATGTGGTTGGTCAGTGCTCGAGATTATAGAATGCTAGCTGTGAGCACCAAATGGCAGCACCAGTTGTATGCTCCCCAGGGAGTTGAGAACGATATATTATGCTAAGGTCCTATAACCACGGATAATATTTTTTTAACTGCTTTGAGACGCCCTGTAAGGTGGTGATTGAGCGGTATATAAGAAACTCGTATTATTATTAGTATATGGGTGTATGTGCTGGGTTCGAGTGCATATAGGAAGCTGTAGTATGTTCGTGTACGCCTCTTTGTGATTGTGAGGAACTGATATCGACTTTGTAGTGCTACCACACTTGAATACGCTGTCAAAGGCGCCCCCCATACAGAACACCCTACTCGTCACATTATACTTTCAACGGATGTATCTATGCTAGTTCATGGTGTCGCCTCTGCTTTGTGGTATTTGAATGATCTGAGAAATTACTTTTTCGGTTTGTTCGTTTTACATATGTAAATTGTACGTCCTTTAACAGCTATGGTCAATTGAGGATATGCTCTTGAGGGGTTCAATCACGTTTAAATTTCGTTTTGATCTCACGTGATAATTTAACAACGTATTACTAATTTATTTTGATAGCAAATATGCATCTGACAATTGTGGCAACTAAATGAGATGTCTATTGCTTGAAAAAAATTAAAATGTTTTTAAAAATGTTCATTATGGCGGCCACATTTTGAAAAAAAGTGTTTCTTTGCATTTCTTACACTTCACGATTGGCCAAAATTTCATGTTTCTTTTTTAACTAAAAGAACAATTCAATGACCTTATACTTCCATGAGTAATAAAAAACAATTTGTCAATTCTGCAAACATTTGCTCCCAAATCTGTAAGATATTGAATGAAATCGTCCTGCAATTGGCCAGCAACAGCGTTTTTCACATAAATCACATATTATGCTAAAATAAGTATATTTGATCTAGCATAGCACAAGAACGAGTACACTGCCATATATTTCTTTTTATACTTTCTTCTATGTCATGAACAACCTTTCTCCTAAATGTACATGAAATAAGTAAGTCAACAGAAAAAAGTAGACTTCCCCAAGAGAAGATCCTTAAGAACGTAGTAAAAGTATAAAGAAATATATTAATCTAAGACTTATTGTATGGTTATTCTTTAAAGTTATTCCTGCGACCAAGGTTGACCCCTTAATCGATAGAAAGGTTAGAAAACAGAGAATACCGATTAAACTAAGGACACACTATTAACAAAGGAAGGAAAACTGAACACGGAAACCCTTAACAAATACACGATAATAAGACCAGGTGTTCCTGAAGAGTAAGCGTGTTCTGCTCTCATCGACGAAACCGCCATGTTTAGTATTGTATAACATTTATAACAATACATGCTGTCCGAATTCACAGAAAGTAACAATCCATCACTCCTATACACTGCAGAGGGTTATGGATAATTAAAATAGCATTACGTGTACTGGTGTCCCAAATCCTGTAAATTGTCGACGTATGAACCGTTCAGTTGATACGGGTAACCAGACAGGTCGTATACACTGTGTTTGATTAGGCTGCCTTGTTATTTTTTGTTAAAGAAACCATTTTTATGTTATGCTCATATGATCGGTCCTGTTTTGCGTTTAGATTGGAATGGTTAGTGGGTTGCTGTGTGGTTAAGCTAACAAGGCATGTCATGTTGTGTTATCTGTCATGGGCTGTGTGGTTAAGCTAACAAGGTGTGCCATGTTGTGTTATCTGTAATTGGCTGTGTGGTTAAGCTTACAACGCGTGTCATGTTGTGATATCTGTCATGGGCTGTGTGGTTAAGCTAACAAGGAGTGTCATGTTGTGTTATCTGTCATGGGCTGTGTGGTTAAGCTCACAATGTGTGTCATGATGTGTTATCTGTCATAGGCTGTGTGGTTAAGCTAACAAGGCGTGTCATGTTGTGTTATCTGTTATTGATTGTGTGGTTAAGCTAACAAGGTGTGTCATGTTGTGTTATCTGAAATTGGCTGTGTGGTCAAGCTTACAAGGCGTGTCATGTTCTGTTATCTGTCATGGGCTGTGTAGTTAAGCTAACAAGGCGTGGGATGTTGTGTTATCTGTCATGGGCTGTGTGGTTAAGCTAACAAGGCGTGTCATGTTGTGTTATCTGTAATTGGTTGCGTGATTAAGCTAACAAGGTGTGTCAAGTTGTGTTATCTGTCATGGGCTGTGTGGTTCAGTTTACAAGGCGTGTCATGTTGTGTTATCTGTCATGGAATGTGTGGTTAAGCTAACAAGGCGTGTCATGTTGTGTTATCTGTTATTGATTTGTGGTTAAGCTAACAAGGTGTGCCATGTTGTGCTATCTGTAATTGGCTGTGTGTTCAAGCTTACAAGGCGTGTCATGTTCTGTTATCTGTCATGGGCTGTTTGGTTAAGCTAACAAGGCGTGTGATGTTGTGTTATCTGCCATGGGCTGTGTGGTAAAGCTAACAAGGCGTGTCATGTTGTGTTATCTGTAATTGGTTGCGTGGTTAAGCTAACAAGGTGTGTCATGTTGTGTTATCTGTCATGGGCTGTGTGGTTCAGCTTACAAGGCGTGTCATGTTGTGTTATCTGTAATTGGCTGTGTGGTCAAGCTTACAAGGCGTGTCATGTTCTGTTATCTGTCTTGGGCTGTGTGGTTAAGCTAACAAGGGGTGTGTTGTTGTGTTATCTGTCATGGGCTGTGTGGTTAAGCTAACAAGGCGTGTCATGTTGTGTTATCTGTAATTGGTTGCGTGATTAAGCTAACAAGGCGTGTCATGTTGTGTTATTTGTTATTGATTTGTGGTTAAGCTAACAAGGTGTGCCATGTTGTGTTATCTATAATTGGCTGTGTGGTCAAGCTTACAAGGCGTGTCATGTTCTGTTATCTGTCATGGGCTGTGTGGTTAAACTAACAAGGCGTGTGATGTTGTGTTATCTGTCATGGGCTGTGTGCTTAAGCTAACAAGGCGTGTCATGTTGTGTTATCTGTAATTGGTTGCGTGGTTAAGCTAACAAGGTGTGTCATGTTGTGTTATCTGTCATGGGCTGTGTGGTTCAGCTTACAAGGCGTGTCATGTTGTGTTATCTGTCATAGAATGTTTGGTTAAGCTAACAAGGCGTGTCATGTTGTGTTATCTGTCATGAGCTGTGTGGTTTAGCTAACAGGGCGTGTCATGTTTTGTAATCTGTCATGGGCTGTGTGGTTTAGCTCACAATGTGTGTCTTGTTGTGTAATCTGTCGTGGGCTGTGTGGTTAAGCTAACAAGGCGTGTCATGTTGTGATATCGGTGACAGGATATGTGGTTCAGCTAACAAGGCGTGTCATGTTGTGTTATATGTTATTTGTTGTGTGGTTAAGCTAAAAAGGCGTGTCATGTTGTGCTATCTGTCATGGGCTGTGTGGTTAAGATTACAATGCGTGTCATGCTGTGTTATCTGTGACAGGTTGTGTGGTTAATCTAACAAGGTGTGCCATGTTGAGTTATCTGTGGCAAGTTATATGGTTAAGCTAACAATGCGTAATGTCGTGTTATCTGTAACAGGTTGTGTGGTTAGGATAACAAGGCGTGTCATGTTATGTTATCTGTGACAGGTTGTGTGGTTAAGCTAACAAGGTGTGCCATGTTGGGTTTTTTGTAATTGGCTGTGTGGTTAAGCTAACAAGGCGTGTCATGTTGTGTTATCTGTGACAGGTTGTGTGGTTTGGAAACATATGTTTTTGCTCTTTAATATCGTTTTTTCTAAATTACTATGAAGTGTGCTTCCTTAGGCATAGGTCATCTAATGACTTTTACTAGCGCTGGATGGTAAACCCGACCTACGCTGAACACAGGATATGTATTACGACAGTAATGTTGCAACAGTAGATTAAATACGTAACTGTCACGCTACAATACAGTGTGAATTGGTCTATCACTAATTAACCAGACCTTGCCATACACCAAACGTAATCTATCGACAGCATTGTTCTAATACAATAGCATACAACCTCCTTCATTATGTCCAAATCAGCACATATCAAAATACACCGCCGTATTGCTTACCAATCATATGTCAGGTGTCAAAGATAAGTAATGTATTGTATGTATGTTATGGTTGAATCTAGTCAGTTTGAATTATTTCTACTATAACAGAGATATAAATATTTAGATAAAATGAAATGATAAACATGTTGCATACATGTGTATCGCCTTGTCTAACCTAATACAAAATAAAACTGTTTTTATTTAGGTTAGTGTTTCTAATGGTGTGACAGGTTTTTATGGTGTAGAAAGCTTGAGTTCCCTGAGAAAACCCATCGATCATCGGTAACTACCGTGCAACCGCTTCACGTATTTGGAATAATACTACATACATGTAGTAGTCGAATGTCAGGAATCTTAAAAACTTGGCAAATGTAATACAGAGATAAAGAGCTATTATCAAGAAACAGAATGTCAGACACTTTTGCCATTTGGTCATTGCGACCCGACCCAGTGCTGGAGGACAAAGTGGTAACAGAATGTAAGATATGTTTTTTATTAAGTTGAAGTTGTCTTGTAAATGTGCGTTTGTTTTATATATATTTTCCAGTTTTTATCTGCAAGTACCTTCGACTGACCCTAAATTGTTCTGATAATATCATGTTTGGTAAGTCTTGTACATTGATAATATCAATTAATAATAGATGAACGTAGGATACACGTATGCGATTGCTCTAATGACGCTAGAACCCAATACAAATCACGTTCACAACATTCAAATGCAAGAATGATTTATTGAAGTTAGTAAAAGTATCATTGTGTACTTCACAATTTTTTATTTGATACGATACACAGGTTCTTAAAGGATAAGAACTAAAGGATTAAAAACTACAGGGATACGAACGTCAGGAGATGAGAGGGGAGTGGGAGGACTTAAAAAGCCTTTGCCTGCTGTCCAATCCCTTTGTGTTTGTACAATTAAATGTTATGAAATTAAAAATTAGGAATGTTAGAACAGGAACAAGAGCGCATATTCAGATGATTAAGATAGTTACATATGGTATATTCATATAGGTCCAAAACGAAGGTTTCGTCCTGTAGCCGGCATTTTATTAAATCCAAAGGTCGACGTTGATGCCATTCAGAGCAGAACACGCCACGAGCTCCGAGGTTCTGTAACGGAAGGAAACAATCAAATAAGGAAAACACGACACGAGGTTCAAAGTTCTGTAACGGAAGGAGACATTCAAATAATTAAAACACGACACGAGGTTCACAGTTCTGTAACGGAAGGAGACAATCAAATTGTGTAACAATGATTTTTACCACTTTGAAAATTATCTTTTGATTACCACGTTATAAAACAGCATTAATATATGTACACTTAAAGTACATATGATATTATACTTTAGTTCTGACACAATGCTTTTCGAAAGGCAGAATATGTATGAGAATCAAACATAACGGTTGAAGATGTTTTGTCAATCACAACAAGTAAGCAAACTAATGAGCATATTAAAAAACGGCCACCTTTATACAGTATATCATACAAGGTTATCAAATATATAATTGATACTTACTTTGGAATCCTGAACATGTTTTCCTGAATTTCTGGTAATTGATAAATGTCACAGAAAATCTTTGACAATGACACTTGTTTGATGTTTACCAACTGGTCTGAAAAAAAAAACAAAAACCAAAAACTTAAGTCACAGACAGAATAATCTTTGAAAGTCACGCAAATCTTTTCCTCCATTCAAACAGATACAAATTGCTGAACAGCATAGTTCTCCAGATTCTTTAAAATGAAAGTTCACTGTAAAATTAAACGGTGTTATACCAGAGGATAATTATCAAATGAAAGGCAACCAATCTGAATGATACCGGGCAGTACAATGAGGCCTTCCTATCGTTTAACTACACAATTAATCAGCATTTGACAAGGCGGGCCTCTCTTACCTTTCCCAATTGCCGATCTCAGGGTGTTTATTTGCTCAAATAAGAACGTTACAAAGCGTTACAAAGCACACGACATGATAAATATTTATATAGCAGTTTTAAGCTTTCAAGATTGGTAACCATGGTGTTGGGAAGTTGAAATATTTGTAAGTGTAACGACCCCAACCACAACACCTTGCTTTGAGACTCTGTTATACCTAATCAAGGGGAAATAACCCATAGCTTTCCTAACAGGGACCAAGGCTCAACTAAAGGCCAAATGTGAGGCGATAACAAGGGAGACAAGACCAAAATAGACCCTTCTTACAAATCATGCAATAGAGGTCAAAAGGCAAACTTCTTGCGCCCCACCTGCAGGCACGGCGAGATCGAGGACGGTATCGCTCTGGTGTATCACAGTACATCGTCATTAGAGGCGCCATAACGCCCAAAGATCCTTTACATTCGGGATGACACGATACGACTAGATCGTATTGCGATCTATTGCAATATAGAAAATATGTATTGCGATACGTATCGCAGTGTTCAAACTTAAGACATCACATTATCATTATTAATACATGTATAAATATATGTGTTTGAAGTACTTGCGATGTGTATCGTGCTTTGTCTCGACGCGATATTGTGTCATTGGAGAAATATGTTCATTTTAAAATGTATTTGTTTTCCGAATATTATCAGGCCCTGTTTTGCATACATTAATTGCATGGAAATATTATTTTGTCTGATATACCATTGATTGTGATCAATCCCAACCACTAGCTATAACACTGTTTATGAATAAAAAAAAATCAGAGAATACCAAAGCGTCAACAAAACCATAATCCGAACTCAAAATCGATTAAACTATGGGCGAAATAGGAACAAGGAAAGAATTACATGGAGACTCTCGTAAAAGCACAAGAGAATAAGACAATGTGTTCCGGAAGAGTAACCGTCTTCTGCTTCATCGACGACACCCGCCATGTAAATCTTGGTCACATCCATGTAAGCATTATGAACATTAGCACATCTGTAAAGGTTTGTAGGAACTTCCAGATATTACCAATTACCAATTCAACTTTATTCATCACTTTCAACTTTAATCATCACTTTTGATATTACATTAGTAATTTGGTAGCTATTAACACAACAATAAAATCAAAAATACAATTATACTGTTACAACAAAGACAACTATAATTAAGTTTACAAAGTTAAAGTGTTTTCTAGCCCATCTTCCTCAGGTCTAATGACTGTTTAACAAAGAAGCATTTCTTATTAATTAACTTTTGTGCTATTTGATGTAAATATGGTGGAAAAAGTTACCTGGTCGCTCAATGAAGATTCATAAACGTTAAAATTTGGAAAAGTAGTTTTGTCTAGTAGATTGATATGTTGGACATTGGAAAAAGAAATGGAGTTCGTCCTCTTATACAGTATTAGTAAGGCGAAACTGATGCCTGACGTGATCAGGCGTACGTACCTGGCTTGAATCCTTCGGGTTCGTCACGCTCATACCAGTAGCGGTCACCTTCTTTCAGTGCCCTGAACTGCCTTGCCAATAGACAGGCGAAGGTTGGGCCTATGTTGGCATCATCTATATTGTACTCGGACAATGCACCAACAAACAGGTCGATGTCTTCAACGTCGCTGAAACGTAAAACAATCATTGATAGAAACAAGTACGATCCCATCTATGAAGAAATCGATGCCATCGTGAGAAAGACATACAAAAATGTATCCAGGGGCTACGCTCGCCTACGCCCCAAAAAGAATATGTCGTGGAAAATTGAAGGCTCCGTATTCGCTAGCTTGTTGATGACACAAGAAGACTGGTTCGACCCTTTGATGTACACCAAAAGAATGTCGTGGTCACATACCGGTAAAAATTGACAAGCTTTGAAGTCGGTTGCGGCTCCTTTGTAATCATCAAAGGACAGGCATGCAACCTAGCAATTAGTCAGGTTTGTTTTACCTGAGCGTGCCTTCAGTTTTGCCATTAAATATTCCAGGGATGTAGAGAGCGTAGTTAATCCTTTACCCAGAATATCAAGAATGGAGGAAGATTATTACAATAGAGGTAAATCACAACAAACAAGTTTCTTTTAAATCATTTTCATCTAGGCTGTATTCTGCGTAGATAGTTTATTTGAATGTTGAGCCTTTTAAATGCTTTTCAGCAGATGAATAACATTTCAATATCGACATGACTGCATCAATGATCTTATTGTCTTCCACTGAATCCATGCATTCTCAAACCATTTTTAATAGCTGAAGTGTATACTTTTATTCATAGCATTTAACTTCATATAAGCAGATGATGTAACGGATGTTTAGGAATGGAAGTAAAAAAGATAACATTGATAACACATATTTGAAACCAGAGGATTTCAGATAATGGCCTGATTATTTTAGTTTGAGCACTATAAAAAACAATGGTCAGTTGCCGGACAAAGAATTATGTATATACTAAACAACTAATTGAATACACGATTCAATAATATGATGATGAAAGAAAAAAATCCAAATCTCCCATTGATACAACTACTTGCAAATATTTACAAAACAAATAATTGACCTGGCTTCCCGTCATGTTTTACTCGGCATGTACATGGATATAGACAAACTTTTGTTATTTTTACTTATTTTTTATACCCTCTTCACATATACGGATTTTTCCTTACGGATCGCACATTTGTAAAAGTACACAGTTTCTAATGATTTGGCCACGTTTAAGCGCCTTTGAGAGCTTGAAGATTTAAGAGTCGTTGCGAGCTATTGCGACGTATTTAAGGCGAAATTCCACTATTTGTAACGAGTAACCATGGATAAACGAGGAAGTTAAATGCATTTTACGAGCTTTTCATGGATTGTTACGAGTATATAACGGCACGTTACGATTCGTGGAAGCTTTTCGTGTTAGGCACGACCTGTTTACCCTTAGCTACAAAGAGTAACATTTCAGTTATGATTATTTAAAGGGGGAACATCCTTAGCTAAGGAACTTTCCCTTAAATTCTGTGATGCTTTCCTATGGAGAATTTTAAGTTAAGGAATTTCCTTAAGTTAAGGAACGTTGATGAAACCGGGGCCTGAATGAATAATAAAACACTCGGAATAAACCGTAAACAAATAGTAAACTAAAGGTAAACAAATTGTAATACAAACTGGCACGAGTTGTTTACAAGCAGTTTTCGGAGAGTTACGTGTTATTGTGTCCGGTTTACGATACTTTTGAACTATTACGAGTATTTTACGGTACAAACAATCGGTCGTCAATTAACAGAAAACGGGTCAAAAAATTACCTCTCGTTTCATGGATCCTTACGGGTGTCTTTTAAATATACTTAGAACGTTAGAGTTATTAACGGATACCAGCCATTTATTTACGGATACCAGCGAGTAATGTACAGATACCAGCGAGTTATTTACGGATATCAGCGAGTTATTTACGGATACCAGTGAGTTATTTACGGATACCAGCGAGTAAGGTACGGGTACCAGCGAGTTATTTACGGATATCAGCGAGTTATTTACGGATATCAGCGAGTTATTTACGGATATCAGCGAGTTATTTACGGATACCAGCGAGTTATTTACGGATACTAGCGAGTAAGGTACGGATACCAGCGAGTTATTTACGGATATCAGCGGGTTATTTACAGATATCAGCGAGTTATTTACGGATACCAGCGATTTATTTACGGATATCAGCGAGTTATTAACGGATACCAGCGAGTAATTTACGGATACCAGCTAGTTATCTACGGATATCAGCGAGTTATTTACGGATACCAGCGAGTAATGTACAGATACCAGCGAGTTATGTACAGATATCAGCGAGTTATTTTCGGATATCAACGAGTTATTTACGGATACCAGCGAGTTATTTACGGATACCAGCGATTTATTTACGGATATCAGCGAGTTATTAACGGATACCAGCGAGTAATTTACGGATACCAGCTAGTTATCTACGGATATCAGCGAGTTATTTACGGATACCAGCGAGTAATGTACAGATACCAGCGAGTTATGTACAGATATCAGCGAGTTATTTTCGGATATCAACGAGTTATTTACGGATACCAGCGAGTTATTTACGGATACCAGCGATTTATTTACGGATATCAGCGAGTCATTTACGGATATCAGCGGGTTATTTACGGATATCAGCAAGTTATTTACGGATACCAGCGATTTATTTACGGATATCAGCGAGTTATTAACGGATACCAGCGAGTAATTTACGGATACCAGCGAATTATTTACGGATATCAGCGAGTTATTTACGGATATCAGCGAGTTATTTACGGATACCAGTGAGTTATTTACGGATACCAGCGAGTAAGGTACGGATACCAGCGAGTTATTTACGGATATCAGCGAGTTATTTACGGATACCAGCGAGTAATGTACAGATACCAGCGAGTTATGTACAGATACCAGCGAGTTATTTACGGATATCAGCGAGTTATTTACGGATACCAGCGAGTTATTTACGGATACCAGCGAGTTATTTACGGATACCAGCGAGTAAGGTACGGATACCAGCGAGTTATTTACGGATATCAGCGAGTTCTTTACGTATACCAGCGAGTTATTTACGGATACCAGCGAGTAATTTACGGATACCAGCGAGTTATTTACGGATACCAGTGAGTTATTTACGGATACCAGCGAGTAAGGTACGGATACCAGCGAGTTATTAACGGATACCAGCGAGTTATAAATGGATATCAGCGAGTAATTTACGGATACCAGCGAGTTATTTACGGATACCAGTGAGTTATTTACGGATATCAGCGAGTAATTTACGGATACCAGCGAGTTATTTACGGATATCAGCGAGTAATTTACGGATACAAGCGAGTTAGGTACGGATACTAGCACGTTATTTACAGATACCAGCGAATTTGTTACAGCTACCTGTGAGTTATTTGTTGATACCAACGAGTTATTTACGGAAACCAGCGAGTAATTTATGGGTGCCAGCGGGTTATTTGTTGATACCAGCGAGTTAATTACGGATACAAGCGAGTAATTTACAGATACCAGCGAGTTTTTTTACAGATACCAGCGAGTTAGTTACGGATACCAGCGAGTTAGGTACGGATACCAGCGAGTTATTTACGGATATCAGCGGGTTATTTACAGATATCAGCGAGTTATTTACGGATACCAGCGATTTATTTACGGATATCAGCGAGTTATTAACGGATACCAGCGAGTAATTTACGGATACCAGCTAGTTATCTACGGATATCAGCGAGTTATTTACGGATACCAGCGAGTAATGTACAGATACCAGCGAGTTATGTACAGATATCAGCGAGTTATTTTCGGATATCAACGAGTTATTTACGGATACCAGCGAGTTATTTACGGATACCAGCGATTTATTTACGGATATCAGCGAGTTATTAACGGATACCAGCGAGTAATTTACGGATACCAGCTAGTTATCTACGGATATCAGCGAGTTATTTACGGATACCAGCGAGTAATGTACAGATACCAGCGAGTTATGTACAGATATCAGCGAGTTATTTTCGGATATCAACGAGTTATTTACGGATACCAGCGAGTTATTTACGGATACCAGCGATTTATTTACGGATATCAGCGAGGCATTTACGGATATCAGCGGGTTATTTACGGATATCAGCAAGTTATTTACGGATACCAGCGATTTATTTACGGATATCAGCGAGTTATTAACGGATACCAGCGAGTAATTTACGGATACCAGCGAATTATTTACGGATATCAGCGAGTTATTTACGGATATCAGCGAGTTATTTACGGATACCAGTGAGTTATTTACGGATACCAGCGAGTAAGGTACGGATACCAGCGAGTTATTTACGGATATCAGCGAGTTATTTACGGATACCAGCGAGTTATTTACGGATACCAGCGAGTTATTTACGGATACCAGCGAGTAAGGTACGGATACCAGCGAGTTATTTACGGATATCAGCGAGTTCTTTACGTATACCAGCGAGTTATTTACGGATACCAGCGAGTAATTTACGGATACCAGCGAGTTATTTACGGATACCAGTGAGTTATTTACGGATACCAGCGAGTAAGGTACGGATACCAGCGAGTTATTAACGGATACCAGCGAGTTATAAATGGATATCAGCGAGTAATTTACGGATACCAGCGAGTTATTTACGGATACCAGTGAGTTATTTACGGATATCAGCGAGTAATTTACGGATACCAGCGAGTTATTTACGGATATCAGCGAGTAATTTACGGATACAAGCGAGTTAGGTACGGATACTAGCACGTTATTTACAGATACCAGCGAATTTGTTACAGCTACCTGTGAGTTATTTGTTGATACCAACGAGTTATTTACGGAAACCAGCGAGTAATTTATGGGTGCCAGCGGGTTATTTGTTGATACCAGCGAGTTAATTACGGATACAAGCGAGTAATTTACAGATACCAGCGAGTTTTTTACAGATACCAGCGAGTTAGTTACGGATACCAGCGAGTTAGGTACGGATACCAGCGAGTTAGTTACGGATACCAGCGAGTTACTTAAATATTTAACACCTCTCCCTTCTTGAGCTTAGTAAACTCTGACTGCGAATAAATCAGCGTATACGCAATGACAAAATGCTCGGAGGATTGATATTTGTTCAAAAATGGCGTCGTTCCCACTTCAGAACAATAACTATTGTCGGTCATAGTTTGGTTCCTAAGATATTGAAACATGGAACATGGAATCCATTCCGTCTAATTATACAATAAATTATTTTTGACAAACTTTTTTATTCTAATGATGCTTAATCGAAATTCTTTGACGGTAACGCAAACATGTCGGCGCCCTGCAGTTGTGATATCTGACGTCGAACCGCCTCACAACCAGATCACTGTCTCAATGCGCGTACATAACGACCGCTAAAAATAAAAAATAAATTCGAAAATCTAGTAATATTATTCAATACCAAATTTACAAATGATGTAATGAAGAAAAATAGTGTTGTTCATTGTGTATTTTCTAAAACTACCAATATATTGATGAAATTCAATGGGACTATATTATTTTAGCAACCGCCGTACGGCCATCGTAGTTACTATCTTAGCAACCCGCTTTGAATGTTTGTTTCTTCGTATAGCACTTGAAAGTTAAAAATGATGTAAATATAAGGATTGTACCTCATTATGACTGCGTATACGGTAACGCGCACCATAGAATATGTTCGTTACCAACTGCGGACATACTACCGTATACGCGATCAAAATGAGGTACAATCCTTACATACCAGCGAGTTATTTATGGATGCTTACGATTGACTTCGGGTTAGGGATTCGTAATGACTCGTAAGAAAAATCGGAAGGAAAATCCGTGTATGTGAAGTGGGTAAAACTCGATGTCAAATTTACTTACTCATAGACCTTCTCCAATTTGTCTCTGGATTCTTTGCTATGGTCATCCAGGTCCTGAAAGTCTTTGGGAACGCTTAAGCCACATTCTTTTCTATATTTCTTGTACCCTGGCAGTCCGTGCTCGCGGCCTCTCTGTATGTTTAGTGCAGCGAGGTCAAGTCCAAGATGTTCAGGGGTAGCAAACAGTGTTTCCTGTAGTTCGCTGACCATTTGCCTGATGTATCACAAGTACACACATTAGTCAATTCTAAATCTTGTAAACAGTTATATTAGCGGAAGGCACTAAAATCATGACTGCAAATACATACACAATGTTTCTTCCTGTTTCTGAAGGAAACATGTTCTTCTGTAAAAATGTTTCGATAATTCATTAACTTACGAGTTTTGGCATAATGCACAAGCACTGTATACCTATATAAGGTAATAACTCTCAAATATAATTTTCTTTTTATCATAACTAAATTTTTACACATGTAACTGATATCATTGACTAAATAACAAATCTTAAATACCTCGAAAAGGGCATAGCGTGCTGATGCTGTACAAATTGACAAGACAGATGTTTTGTTTTATTAATGACTACTTCTTTAATAATGGTATTGGGTACTAAGAGCTTACCTAATATATATCATTCCTCATTCATTTAAGTGCCTATACGATTCTAGTAGTTGCTCCGGTCACTATTACTCGTTTATTATATACTTAGTACTTGATACTGCATTTCTGCCATGTGTAATATGGTTAAGTTCACGTGACCAATATCAGACCGCCGGTCGGAAAAAGCATATAGCGGACAGGATAATGGAGCTTGATTACCGAATATATAAGAGAGACATAGCTCAAGAAGAAACAGACAACTAACAATTTGAAAGAGGATATGAACAAGTGCAGGAAAAAACAGATATATTTCAATGATGATGTCACAGTGACAGAGCACATTGAGTCAGACATTGTTGAAAAAAATGAGAAACCAGATTACGATATAAAAACTGAGTCTGATCTAAGGAAATTCTCTACTTGATATTGGGTCCTCGGGCTTATATGACATGTAATATGGATTTTATCATGTAATATTCTCTATATATTGGCCCGGAGTCAAGGACTACGGACCGACGCTATATACATGTATTTTGACGTCATAATTGCAGGATGACTTTATATACAATGTAATGACGGCATTGTTCCAGACACTGAGCAAAATGGCGTCTGACCTAATGCTCGGTTTTTATTGCATATTATGTTGGGTAGATTCGGTAGAATATTATTTTGATTAATTGAATTTTGTACGTACGCGTCAGTCTTCTTGCATGGGGCGTTGGCTAACCAGCGGACTAGCTGCGACACTTGCGTTTGTTCAAATAGGAGGTCTGGCTTGAAGAAGGCACTATCCAGCGGAATAGGAGAACCTACTTCTCCAAAGTCGACGTTCAGACGTTTCATCTCTGATATGACCATAGAGTGACCGTGTCGTAAGGCTGCCGTACTGAACTCATTCTGAATTGACGGGTTGGTTTTTGTTCTATAAGACAAAATGAAACCTTTAGTGGCTATCACAGATGTAGTGTAATGCTGTTACACACAAAAAAGTTTGCATTAGTCCCCAGTCTTTTATAACATATCTGTATCGTTGATTCCGACTATTCATCATTAAATCAACGCTTGTTTAAATCAAATATTCTTTGACGTTTTCATGCAAAGAATGTGACAATACTATGATATCATAATTTCCCATGATCCTCTTTAACTTGTTTAAATATAGTTGACCAACAAATTCAAAAATTACAAATGGCTGATGAATGATGATGGAGGACTCATGGTGAAAAGGAACCTTTCGAGAAATAAGGATGCTTTATTCTTTAAAATGACAGCATTCGGAAGTTTTATAAGGAAGTACAGATTATGTTTCTTCTTTGTTTTTGTGTAGCCAATGGTCACACAAACATACAAAATCAGAAATGAACTGTATGAAGAGCATTTCATGTAAACTTGGTTGGCGCGGGCCTGAACTGATGAACATCATTACAGTCCCGTGGGCTATTTTTGTTCTCCACCTTTTTGGCTATGGAATATCAATATATTGTTTATTTTAAAGATATAGGTATATATTTATGCAGCGTGGCTGGCATTGTTTTTACCATGTCTGTCATGTTATTCATCATTTAATAAAATGACATTTACTGGATACAGTTTTTCTCTGGTTTATTTTGATATACAATGCATAGCCAAAAACATAGCTTAAGTGGTGACCCAGTTATCGTGATGGAGTTTTTACCATAAGTTTATTATTTTGTCATTTACACAATTCTACTACAAATTGTACCAGAATGTGTTTTAGGTTTCTATACAGAAGTTCAATGATGCTTTAATAATTACATACACAATAATACTATCTGCATAATATTATTTTCACTATTTTGTTTTTAACTTTCTTGTGTATCGTACTTGTAACGGTCGTTTTTCTTCTCATTAAGTTTGTTTTTCTTCACGGCATCGGCCCCAATCACTTCCGGTAACCATGCTGAATAAGTCACGTGTTGCAATATTGCGCCAATGATCTTCCTTGTCGTTTGGTAAATTTCCTCGTCTGTTAGATCACTCTTCGTGGCAAACTGTTCGGCCAGCTTGTTATGATAAAGTACGAAGCCAGTGTGTAACGATGCAAGGAACGGGTTCTCATTCACACGCACGTCACCTTAATCAAAATAATAATAAATTTAAGTCTATACTGACAATGAGAAAAAATATTTGCTATATAGAGGTTACACAACGAGTTGTTGTTGGATATGGATTTTACCATACACTCCAAAAAATTGATAAAAATATAACAGACTGTTTAACCAAATTTCAACCTGTGTAATACAGTTTAAGATAAGACCACCAATGTTGTCTTTGATATGAGGAAAGTCCTTGTGTTTAAATGCTACAATAGTTACTAAATGTTTTATACGGTCTGAGAAATAAATGATTTCGTTTGCTGTGCTTTTTTTTATTTTACCAAACTTTGAATAAATGACCATTGCAACTGTTCCTATATGGATCTGTGACATTGTTTTTAGTAATACGTACGTACCGCGAAAGGTTTTGTGTAGACTAGGTAAGAGCAGAAGAATTTGTCAAACAAAACGTTTCTTTTATTGATACTGCCTCCACAAAGAAGCCACGATAAGCCGACGTGGACACAATATAGCTCATTACACTCAGATTTGAAGTTACGAACATTTGTCACACAGCGATTCCCGGTGCACTCGTAGAACGGAATACTGGCCACAAACATGTCAGAAATACGACATTAAATAGGCGTACTGCAGTAGGCCCTAATGCCAAATGCAATATTATTGCTCAACGGACAGAAATCTGCCACAAAATGGTGAATATCCGGACATAGGTTTGTCAACAAACTAAAATGGCCCGAAAACGTTAATCGGAAAGTGGGGTTTCAACCTTCGAACTTTGTTTTTGTCAGATTCTTGAATGTCCTCTTCACAAAAGTGAATATACATGGCAGTCATTTTAGGCTGGGTAGAAGCGGCCTTGGATATTTAAGGGATTTTTTTTAAGTTAAGGACATTTCCTCAAATTTATGGAAAAAGCCGGTTTAAGGAGTCCCTTAATGTTAATGAACGTTGATGAAACCGGGGCCAGGAAAACAACATGATCCACTATTTACAAGAACATAGCAAATTATCGCTCGGACATTGGCAAAGTGTTTTATTTACTAAATTACCCCTTTAGGAAACTTTTAAAATCTCCCAGTTAAAAGGGTTCTATTTGGTCGGAATAGATCATTATGATATTTCAGGGAGGAATAAGTTTAAGAACTTCAAATATACATGAATATTTTCTACTGTATGATTATTGTGATTGGTGCATTAGATCTGTTATACAGCATGACATGTAATCAAGATATTATCTATCATACCAAGAACGGATTATTTCTATTTGTGCTCAATACAATATTTCCAAGAACGGATTATTTTTATATGTGCTCAATACAATATTTCCAAGAACGGATTATTTTTATATGTGCTCAATACAATATTTCCAAGAACGGATTATTTTTATATGTGCTCAATACAATATTTCCAAGAACGGATTATTTTTATATGTGCTCAATACAATATTTCCAAGAACGGATTATTTTTATATGTGCTCAATACAATATTTCCAAGAACGAATTATTTTTATATGTGCTCAATACAATATTTCCAAGAACGGATTATTTTTATATGTGCTCAATACAATATTTCCAAGAACGGATTATTTTTATATGTGCTCAATACAATATTTCACTCGTGGTATCTCTAAATAACGTTTTTATGACAACCAGATAAGTAAATATTTTCTCTTAGTTTGACTATGTATTTCTTGATTATTAAGTACTCTGTATAAGTTAATATTTTCTCTTAGTTTGACTATGTATTTCTTGATTATTAAGTACTCAGTATAAGTAAATATTTTCTCTTAGTTTGACTATGTATTTCTTGATTATTAAGTACTCAGTATAAGTAAATATTTTCTCTTAGTTTCACTATGTATTTCTTGATTATTAATTACTCAGTATAAGTAAATATTTTCTCTTAGTTTGACTATGTATTTCTTGATTATTAAGTACTCTGTATAAGTAAATATTTTCTCTTAGTTTCACTATGTATTTCTTGATTATTAAGTACTCAGTATAAGTAAATATTTTCTCTTAGTTTCACTATGTATTTCTTGATTATTAAGTACTCAGTATAAGTAAATATTTTCTCTTAGTTTCACTATGTATTTCTTGATTATCAAGTACTCAGTATAAGTAAATATTTTCTCTTAGTTTCACTATGTATTTTTTGATTATTAAGTACTCAGTATAAGTAAATATTTTCTCTTAGTTTCACTATGTATTTCTTGATTATTAAGTACTCTGTATAAGTTAATATTTTCTCTTAGTTTGACTATGTATTTCTTGATTATTAAGTACTCAGTATAAGTAAATATTTTCTCTTAGTTTGACTATGTATTTCTTGATTATTAAGTACTCAGTATAAGTAAATATTTTCTCTTAGTTTGACTATGTATTTCTTGATTATTAAGTACTCAGTATAAGTAAATATTTTCTCTTAGTTTCACTATGTATTTCTTGATTATTAATTACTCAGTATAAGTAAATATTTTCTCTTAGTTTGACTATGTATTTCTTGATTATTAAGTACTCTGTATAAGTAAATATTTTCTCTTAGTTTCACTATGTATTTCTTGATTATTAAGTACTCAGTATAAGTAAATATTTTCTCTTAGTTTCACTATGTATTTCTTGATTATTAAGTACTCAGTATAAGTAAATATTTTCTCTTAGTTTCACTATGTATTTCTTGATTATTAAGTACTCAGTATAAGTAAATATTTTCTCTTAGTTTCACTATGTATTTTTTGATTATTAAGTACTCAGTATAAGTAAATATTTTCTCTTAGTTTGACTATGTATTTCTTGATTATTAAGTACTCAGTATAAGTAAATATTTTCTCTTAGTTTCACTATGTATTTCTTGATTATTAAGTACTCAGTATAAGTTAATATTTTCTCTTAGTTTCACTATGTATTTCTTGATTATTAAGTACTCAGTATAAGTAAATATTTTCTCTTAGTTTGACTATGTATTTCTTGATTATTAAGTACTCAGTATAAGTAAATATTTTCTCTTAGTTTCACTATGTATTTCTTGATTATTAAGTACTCAGTATAAGTAAACATTTTCTCTTAGTTTGACTATGTGTTTCTTGATTATTAATTACTCAGTATAAGTAAATATTTTCTCTTAGTTTCACTATGTATTTCTTGATTATTAAGTACTCAGTATAAGTAAATATTTTCTCTTAGTTTCACTATGTATTTCTTGATTATTAAGTACTCAGTATAAGTAAATATTTTCTCTTAGTTTCACTATGTATTTCTTGATTATTAAGTACTCAGTATAAGTAAATATTTTCTCTTAGTTTGCCTATGTATTTCTTGATTATTAAGTACTCAGTATAAGTAAATATTTTCTCTTAGTTTCACTATGTATTTCTTGATTATTAAGTACTCAGTATAAGTAAATATTTTCTCTTAGTTTCACTATGTATTTCTTGATTATTAAGTACTCAGTATAAGTAAATATTTTCTCTTAGTTTCACTATGTATTTCTTGATTATTAAGTACTCAGTAACATGTATAAGAACGGATGTCTAAAAATTAAACTTACCAGCCAAGAGGCAGTGAGCGTCCGTTCTCTCTTTCATACAAGCAGTGTCTTTGTTCTTAGGTAATACTTGGGTACCACCGACATTTACCAATTTCAAAGCCCCTACATGTATGTAAAAAGAATAAAATAAAAAAAAAAATCCGGGACGTACAAAATGACAAAAACGGTTAAAAACGTGTTCATATAAATTCTTGTAATCGGAAATAGTCCAGCTATATTCTAGTTTTATCACCAACAATGTTGCGAGCACTTGCAATCGTTCGAAGTTAAGTATTTTGTTTTTTGAATATACAACTTTACCTTTGGTCTTAGTCCGGAGATCGTCAGCCAAATGATCTTCAGATCCGTATATCTGGGATCCGTCTATGAATGATGAGATGCTATTGATTTGTTCTCGAATTCCTGAAAAAGAAACAGTTCTGGTTAGTTAGGCTTATTGATTATAACGGCACGCGAAGAGTAAAACTGATCATTGTTGTGGTTAGCTAGGCTTATTGAGTATAACGTCACCAAAACAGTCAACTTGATCATTATTGTGGTTAGCTAGGCTTATTGAGTATAACGTCACTAGAACGGTAAACTTGATCATTGTTGTGATAAGCTAGGCTAATTGAGTATAACGTCACTAGAACAGTAAAACTGATCATTATTGTGGTAAGCTAGGCTTATTGAGTATAACGTAACAGTTAAATTGATCGTTGCTGTGGTTAGCTGGGCTAACGAAGAAAGGCAAGATAAACTATCTTAATATTCAGTCATATGTAATTTACCCAATCTAAGCTCATGTATAGCATATGAAGACGATGTTTGGCTCTTCGACAGCGCAAAGGTTATTTCATGACAGAAATAGTTGTGTTTCGAATCTAATGCTATTGTAATGCATGTGATCGGCCATGGAAATCATCGGTCCGAACGAATCAGTTCTTAGATAATTGTAAATACTTGAATAAAAACTAAACCGGTTTATATTTGAAGAAAAACATTTTTTTCTGTAACTCACTGCGTGATCATAAGGGTCGACTAACATGCCACTTCGTGATCGTAAGACGTGACTTACATGCCACTGCGTGATCGTAAGACGTGACAAACGTTCCACCGTGTGATCGTAAGACGTGACTTACATGCCACTGCTCGATCGGAGGAGGTGACAAACGTTCCACCGTGTGATCGTAAGACGTGACTTACATGCCACTGCTCGATCGTAGGAGGTGACAAACGTTCCACCGTGTGATCGTAAGACGTGACTTACATGCCACTGCTCGATCGTAGGAGGTGACAAACGTTCCACCGTGTGATCGTAAGACGTGACTTACATGCCACTGCTCGATCGGAGGAGGTGACAAACGTTCCACCGTGTGATCGTAAGACGTGTCTTACATGCCACTGCTCGATCGTAGGTGGTGACAAACGTTCCAACGCGTGATCGTAAGACGTGACTTACATGCCACTGCTCGATCGTAGGAGGTGACAAACGTTCCACCGTGTGATCGTAAGACGTGTCTTACATGCCACTGCTCGATCGTAGGAGGTGACAAACGTTCCACTGTGTGATCGTAAGACGTGACTTACATGCCACTGCTCGATCGTAGGAGGTGACAAACGTTCCACTGCGTGATCGTAAGACGTGACTTACATGCCACTGCTCGATCGTAGGAGGTGACAAACGTTCCACTGCGTGATCGTAAGACGTGACTTACATGCCACTGCTCGATCGTAGGAGGTGACAAACGTTCCACCGCGTGATCGTAAGACGTGTCTTACATGCCACTGCTCGATCGTAGGAGGTGACAAACGTTCCACCGTGTGATCGTAAGACGTGACTTACATGCCACTGCATAATCATTAATGACTTCTTTATGGTAAGTTATTTAGGTAATAGAGACCTGATACAGCCCAAATGTTCGTGACGTAGGGCTCCCTGCATGACGTAGGGCTCCCTGCATGTCGTAGGTCTCCTTGCATGACGTAGGATTCCCTGCATGACGTAGGGTTCCCTGCATGACGTAGGGCTCCCTGCATGACGTAGGTCTCCCTGCATGACGTAGGGCTCCCTGCATAACGTAGGGTTCCCTGCATGACGTAGGTCTCCTTGCATGACGTAGGATTCCCTGCATGACGTAGGGTTCCCTGCATGACGTAGGGCTCCCTGCATGACGTAGGGTTCCCTGCATGATGTAGGATTCCCTGCATGACGTAGGGTTCCCTGCATGACGTAGGGTTCCCTGCATGACGTAGGTCTCCTTGCATGACGTAGGATTCCCTGCATGACGTAGGGCTCCCTGCATGACGTAGGGCTCCCTGCATGACGTAGGGCTCCTTGCATGACGTAGGGTTCCCTGCATGACGTAGGGTTCCCTGCATGACGTAGGGCTCCCTGCATGACGTAGGGTTCCCTGCATGACGTAGGGTTCCCTGCATGACTTAGGGCTCCTTGCATGACGTTAGGCTCCCTGCATAATCAGGGCTCCCTGCATAATCAGGGCTGTTCTTCTGTAACTATTCTTAAGGAAGAAGTCAAAATTTCCTGTATTAAACTTTTTTTCTAATATACATTTTTGGAAAATGATGTTCATGGCATGGTAGAAAATGCAAAGATAATGATATGTTAGCGTGCTCGTTTTTGTGCTATGATCGGTCAAATATACCAATATGACGTAATTAGGGATTTTAAATGAATTTTGAAATTTTGACCAATTGCAGGACATCTTCATACACTATCTTCCGAATTTGTTATCCAAAATACCTCTTATTTTTTAAGGAGAAAATCCTAATTTTTTCACCATTGTTTGCAGACTTAAACCTAAAAAACAAAAGTTCTGCAATTCAATTTTTAAAATATTTAGCATATGAAAAGAAAACGGGGATTCTCTGTCTAAAACCGTCATGAAAAAGGGGGGTTAGCGGGCTTCTTTTTTTTCCCGTTACTATTTGTGTTATTTTTCACAATTTTTGGGTTCAAAAATAAAGGCTCAAGTTACACTAAAATTAGGAAAACACAAAAATATATAATTTTCCACTTTGTTGCCCAATATTTCTATAACATTGAACATGATAAAGTTGTACAGCAAAAACTTAGCTTGCCGTGATTAGAAATGGCGAAACACTGAGGTTTTTAAGAGACTAATCCAGCATGAAAAGGTGAAATTTCGGCCTTTCGCGAAGTGCAAAATATACACAGAAATACGCATTTTCAAATTGGTCGCTAAACTGGTAATTTTTTTAAATTCATGTAAAAAAGGTTCTACAAGCAACAGCCACCTATATTATTGACACAATTTTCAGATGCATATATGCTATTAAAATTGATCAAAATTTCTTTAATATAATGTTTAGTGTTTAAATGAGATTAAAACGACACTTGAACGTGACTGAAACCTCAGAAGAATACATCCTTAACAGGACCAAAACTGACATGCAAGTCGGGTTAACAACTCATTATCTTTTACGTCTCTTGTTTCTGCACTTCTCCTTTTTCAACGTTTGATTTCCCTTCTACTTTCCTCATCTTACCCATTCCACCACATTCTTCCCAACAAATTTTGCCTGAAGACACTTAATCCCTCCCTCTATAGCTGATATTTTTGACGATAATAATTTTTAATGTCCCATGTTGATCGATAGACATCACCTTCCGCTATTATAGTTTATTACGATACCATATAATGAAACAATAAGTGTATAGCATTAGTGTAATAAGGTACCAGATTTGATTACATTCCAAAATATATATCCTGCACAGGTCGTTAAGGTTGTTACAAAGTGAAATGATCTACCTGGTACACATGGGTTTTCCCTGGTCGGCAAGGATCGAACTAGGTCCATGCAGGTCGTGTTGAATTGGCGATCACCAGGCTCAATATCGATTGTAAAGCATTGTGTTTCTCTGGAAAACATAGGAGGAAGATTGTAATTGAATCATGCTACTTACGTTCTAGGAGACAGTGGTATTGATTTTGTCTAAACTAAATTTTAATCAAAAATGATAAATATCATGCATAGAACAACCATACGGTTAAGACATCAGAAAACAGGAAAGGCGACATGGTGATTTAGGGAAGATCTTCCGGTGTATGCAATGTAAGTACTTGTGTATTTGGTGGTGTGCAGACTACTGCAAATTCATAGTGCTACATGTATCACACTATTGTATTCTGTGAAAGACAGAATGCCTTAATCGGTCTAACAGACCTACTCTTGAGTTTAATTTAGATTGGTTTGTTTTATTTTACGTCCTTTTAACAGCCAGGGTCATTTATGGACGACGTGCCAGGTTTTGGAGGTGGAGGAAGGCCGGAGTATCCGGAGAAAAAACACTGACCAACGGTCAGTACTTAACAACTGCCCCACGTGGGTTTTGAACTCGCAACCCAGAGATGGAGAGCAAGTGGTAGAATGTCGGAAAACCTTAACCACTCGGCCACCACGGCCTCTATGGGTCAGCTCCAAGGATACCATAATGTTTTAAACTTACCTGTGCGTTTAGCAGATGTCTTAATAAAATAAACTTGTCCTATATAAGTAATATACATCAACATCATCAACAACAACATTAACAACAACAATTCTGACAGGGCAACAACAACCGGATAGCTCTTAGTTTTACAATTAAAGTAAAGACTATGTAGGCTATGAAATGTTTAAAAGACCTTTTATCATTATGATTATTTTGGCCCTTTTTAGGTGTTCGCCCGTAACCTCCCCGGGGAGCCAGAAGCTAATAAATTCAGGCATTTTCGATTGCTGAAAATGTTCAATATTTTGGCCTCTTTGGGACCGTCTCCTGCCAAAACATTTGCCATTCTTTTAAGGATGAGTATGGCAAATATGTTTGACTGGTGTTTACGGAGATAATAACAATGTGAAAATGTTTTCTCATGTTGGGCGACGACGGAGATACGGAACATGATTTCAATATGCCGTCAAGGGTCAGATGAACTAACACATTAAAGTAACATAAAATGAATTTGCGAAACCAGTGCATGTCGTTTCAAAGACAGAAACTGAAGAAATGTAATGAACTAACCTCGTTTCTCTGACCTCCTTCGACAAAACGCAGCATCCGACATTCGTATCTAGCCTACCTGAAACGTGTTTGTTCAATTAAACAAAGGGACGTCACAAGTCCGCTAATGATTTTTTCAAATAATACAAAAACATATCAAACAAGTCTTTTAGAGAAAATTATGTTTTGTTTTGGATCATATACATTGATAAAATGAAGAACTTAAGTATCAGAAGCTATCCCCATCAAGAGATGGGCCAGTACAAGCTAATTCTGTAAATCGTTGTCTGTTGGTACATGTACCTTCATACAGTTTTCAAATATTGGTACATGTACCTTCATACAGTTTTCAAATATTGGTACATGTACCTTCATACAGTTTTCAAATATTGGTACATGTACCTTGATACAGTTTCCAAATATCGGTACATGCACGTTTATACAGTTTTCAAACGCCTGTTTACAATATAATTACCCTACCTTTAGTCATAGGAGTTTCCGAGCAGTCGTGATCTAGAAATTGACCCCAGGCCATCACCATCACCGTCCTGTCAGTATCGTCTGGTGTGCTGAGGTTGTCACCCTCACCACTGTGTACCTCTACTGACACAGTCCGAGCGCTGGGTAAGGGTTTGTTATTTACTCCGGTCGTTCTTGGAGATTGGATCTCTGAGAGTTGAGAATGTCACGGTGGAAAATATATTACAAGGTGTTATGGAAGTTTAGCGGTAACTAGTGGGCTTTATGAAATATGGATGTAACCGATGACATTTCATAGCACTATGAAATTTAAGAAAATGTCTTTGAATCCTTATATTTATATATGAACTAGAGCACAATTGTTTTATCATAAATATATACTCTCCAATAATCAAATTGATAACATTCGTTTGCATCGGTGTCGTCATTTAAACGATATGGCAAAGCAGCCCTAATTTAATGAAATTGGCGCCAATGATTGACATTGAGCATATGACGCCATACATACAGTTTTCAAATGTTGGTATATGTACCTTCATAGTGTTTTCAAATATAAGTACACGTATCTTGATACAGTTTTCAAATATTGGTATCTGTACCTTCATACTGTTTTCAAATGTTGGTATATGTACCTTCATAGTGTTTTCAAATATAAATACACGTATCTTGATACAGTTTTCAAATATTGGTATCTGTACCTTCATACTGTTTTCAAATGTTGGTATATGTACCTTCATAGTGTTTTCAAATATAAATACACGTATCTTGATACAGTTTTCAAATATTGGTATCTGTACCTTCATACAGTTTTCCAATGTTGGTATTTGTACCTTCATACAGTTTTCAAATATTGGTATCTGTACCTTCATACAGTTTTCAAATGTAGGTATCTGTACCTTCATACAGTTTTCAAATGTTGGTATCTGTACCTTCATACAGTTTTCAAATATTGGTATCTGTACCTTCATACAGTTTTCAAATGTTGGTATTTGTACCTTCATACAGTTTTCAAATATTAGTACACGTATCTTCATACAGTTTTCAAATGTTGGTATTGTGACGTAATTAATAATTGATTTTTTATGACGTCACCTGATTGTTATGATAGTGTTTATGGTACATTGTAGATCCAAACATAACTCCTGGTAATTCTATCATGAAAATAATTTATTTGATAGTCATGATCTTACACGAGTGTCAATGTAATATAAACTTTATCAAGGAGATGACGTAACACACACATATGTTGCACCTCTTAAATTTAGTATTATATACAGTATGCCGAATAAATGAATTGAACTGCATCATACAGCTGTTTCGTCCTCCTAGGACTCTTCAGTGATGCTAGGGGCCAAAAGATAGGAATCCAAAATTTCTAAACCAATGTAGAAGCAGAAGGGTCAGGTGCGTACAACCCCTTTAATTTATGAGTTTAGAAGTAAAATTAAATAGTTCTGTATAATTTCAAATCGTGTGCTACGAAAATGTGTATATTACGTACCGTGCCACTACTCAGATGAGATTAACTGTGGCAATGGAGGCTCGAGCAAACATCGGGGACTCAGTAAAACAAGTGCAATTTACATTTTAGACCAGTGACTTATTGAATTATAAAACGAGATTGATACATTCTATATCACACCCACTCCTGCAAGATGCTCTATATACACACCGTCGCCATACTCTGCGTCTAAAACGCGAGGCTGAGGCGTGAAGGCTGATCCCCAACGCGGGTTATCGAGGTTGTTACAAACTCCGGTAATGGTCCTAAACGCAGACGTCGCCTGGGTATCGCAGTCGAGTTTGATTGGTTCATTGTTTTCACATGAACCCTCTTCCTCGCTGAATGCCTTCTTGACGCCATTATTTTTCAGCAGCTTTTTTAAAGTTTTGAAATCGCCGCTGAAGAAACAATTTGAAGTTGTGTTCGATTTTATTCAAATGAATCTCGTACATGTATATAGACTGCACACAAAGTGACACTGGATTAAATATTCATGGTGTACTGGTATATTATCACTTGACTGCTATTTACACGCTGATTGGTTAAGGACTAGGTACAGTCATATTGGTTGTTACCTGGTCGAAAATGGTAGTATTGAAACGTTAATGTTTCCTTCCACTATATGGCATAAGTTTTATTCCATTATGTTTAATATCGATATAAAATGCAGTTCAGCCGCCAAATTAAAAAAACAATGTACTTACGGAAAATATATTCAGTTAATAACATCCAAATGGGAGGGCGCAAATATTTTTCATACAGTTATTTGAAACATTTCAAAAAAATAATACAAAGTTACTGCAATGTTCATACATGTAGAATGATAGTCAAGTGTTAAAATGTCGATATCAGTCTGTAAATCAGAGTATCAGGGAGAAACACACAGGTACCCCTCTAAAAAATGTCGTCAATTGCATGTTGTTTTCAGTTCAATTTATTATTTCATATTAAAATTGGTCATTCGTCATGTAAATGTAAGTTTCGCGTCAAATAAATGTATAAAATTACATTAATAACACCGACATAACGTACTTTACATTTACGATGCGGTTACCTAATTACTAATTAAGTTTGGGAAATGTATTTTGATACCCATGTGCCTCAACTGCACACATGTTTACTATGGCAACAATTTACGCTAGTGATGTTTGACAGGTGCGAAGCCGAGAACGAATCGGTACAATCAGTGAGTTAATACCGTGCGATCCACGCGGAAGTGTATAATATATTCGAATAACATCTGAATTAATACAACACAAATTAAACTTTGCTGACAATTCTTTCAAAACCATTAAATTACCTGAAAAAACACTGCCAGAAGTGCCGAAGAACATCTTTTCACGTGCTGTACATTTGCCCAAAAAAAGGAAAACTGGCAATTGCTAAAAACAATTTATCCTGATAGGAAAGGGCAGTGTTTGTTTTGTTACGATATACCAAGTAAAATTAACCTTTACTGCATGCTTGAATCCAATTTAATTGTTAATTTTGTCGATATTTAAACTAGCCTCTAAGGCAGGCGTATGGATATCTTAAAAAGTAAATAGTTCAAAATGGAGGACAGAGGAGTATATCTCGCTACATCCAACGGGAAGATATTTGATTTAAGAGATCTGACATAATGTCAAAACTCGTCATACCGCAGACGGTAAGATTATTGCTTTGGCTATGTGGCGTGCCACAGAAATTTGTCGATCGGCGATGTAAGTTTTAAAAATTTAATCCAGATGTGATCGGTGTTCAGAATGTGCGTAAGTTGTCGTTCTTGTGACAATTACGTTCTCTTATTCTGCGGTTTTCAATCGAAAGAAATATTTATTCAAAAATCGAAGGCTCGTCTATCATTCTGTGTATTTCAAAGAAACAAAAATGATACATGTATTAATTGTTTTTTATTATCTTTCGCAATTTTCTGCAAACGTGCACGCGTTTTTAGGCATATAACACAAAATATCAGAAAAATCACCAACTGTACCAAATTATGGTTGAAATTATCGATTCTCTATCAAAAAATGCAATTTGTGATATATTTTGGTCATGTATTTTGCAGTATTTAGTAAAATAACAAGTTTGGGTAAAACACCTCCGCCATATTAAATTGTCCTGTACCTAGTCCTTAAAACACCTCTAATAGGACTAAATTCATTACGATGGTATACTGGATCAGGCAGATTCTATGCAAGGGAGGAGAATATAGCAATATAGCATATAGCTTATGTCTAAGACATATAGCAAATGTTCTATGTTGAAATCCTTTATACAATCAAGTTTCAGACAAAAAGTCACTATCGGCCCTTACCGTTTACATATCATCCACTCAAAAAGAATTCAGATTCAATCACAGACACTAGTGACTCATGGTTACCCTTTTTCTACTATCGGTGGTGTTAAGTACAAAGGAAGTGGGATACATAAGCAATAATCTAAGTAATATGTGTCGGGATCTTGTGATTATGAAATGCTATACATTCGATATAAAGGAAAGCAATTGAACTCAAAATGTTATGCATGAGACAGACAATTTTAGGAGAATTCTGTTCGATTCAAGATGTGATTCTCTCCCTTTCGCATATTATTAAAAAGATGTTTAAATAGAGTTAAACCTTTCATACGATTGTCTCCCTTCGGCCATATAAATGAAGAGAAGAAACGCCTTGACCTCGTTACACGATCTGTTTATAACACTCACCTTTTAAAAAGTATTTCTGTGGCAAACAGAGCTATCAGAGTCTTGTTCTCCTCGTGCTCTCCCTCTGAGCTTGACTCATACTTCAGGTCATTTAGGCCGGCCATGGATGCTGCACTGCCTCCGCCGGGAGCTGTGTCAATGTCTGGATCGATGGTATACATTAATGGCTAATTAGTATAATGTAAACGTATCCAGTAGCAAAAATAGCAAGTGAACATTTTTTTTCTCTCTACACTTCTATCGAATTAAAAAGATTCCCCTTCTCCGTTGCTAAAACACATTTAGGACAAAATTTTATATAAACAATGCTTTAATGTTCATTTTACCTCAGGTAACATTGGCTCATTCTATGTTTCCTCCATTGTTATGGAATTGGTTTTCTAACATGTCATTTAAACCAAAGAGAAGTTAACAAACAATGTGAGCAAAGTAAATTAGAAAAATAAGTTCCCATTCTCCTGCTCAGTACTCAACTACACCTCTGATAATTCCTTGTCACATTTCATCATCAAATGCAAATTGATGTACTATTTTAAAATTTGGTCTTAGCCTTTATCGGGTCCCTTTGAGGTTTGGTCAGATGCCACCTCGTTTGATTCTGACTTACGTTGCTTTATGATATCATAACGACGTATCAAGCTAATTAATGTAAAATTTGATTCATTGGTTAATTCCAAGCTGCTTTCCTTTGAAATATCACACCGTTACGTTTTGGAAAATGCTCCTCATATATCCAATAGACAAACAATACATTCCATGGACACCGTTTCAGAATGTTGTATTTCATCGTCTCAGCCTATTATACAATTATAATATGCCAATATAAAAGCAAATATGCATTTTCCTGAATAAAATTTTGTTTAATAAACGTTGTACTTACTGGTTTTGTTTAATAAACGTTATACTTACTGGTTTTGAAAAACTCGTTTCGTCTCACGAACTCTTCTTCCAGCTGCTTTTTTGCTTCTGCAATGGCTTCTTTAGCGGCCTCATAATTTTTCGTTTGAGACATTCGCGACATAATATCTATGTCGTCATCATCAGATAGTTCTGCGTTCTCCTCTGCTTCCTGTTCTTCAATGACTTCTCTCAGCGCCTCCTCTAGATTCCGGTAAGCATCCGGTGTCAAGTTGGACCTCGCGTGACCAAGGAAAAGGCACAATACCAACAGCACGACAGCTTTAGCCGGCAACATGATTGCTACAAGAAGCCAATGGTAGGTCAATCATTTACATTAGTTTGCAAAACATTATCTTGATACAGGACAATGGTTCTTTACTGCAAGAACATTGATCAAATTCATTGAATTAAAAAAAATCAACATACTGTATGTTAGAATATAAGCATAACTGATATATACACTAATAAAAAAAAAACTTATCTCGCTAGAACTTTCGTCCTGTTTTGGTACTCGTGCAATTTCATTTTCATTTCTAGAATTGTGACGTCATAAAACAAAGTACGCATCATGGGGAGATTACAAGTAATCAAAATTCGTTCATTCTGTCAATAAACTCTAAACGAGGGCTTTATGGATACTTCTTCTCCCCGCATATCTGCAAAGTTTAACGCTCTCATGAACCGTGCAACGTTAGGTTTTCGAAACCTGTATTGCACTAGAAATATTGTTTCAAGGTAAAATTGATGTCAGTGGCCTATGTGTATGATGTGACATAATTACTTCTCATGATGTCAAAACCAGTATTTAGTACTTAAAGTCAAGATCAATTAAGTTTACAGCGATCTGGTGTCAGGGTGTGACACCAAAACATCAACAACACCGATTAGACTAGGGACACACTACGAACAATTGAAACATTTTTTACAAAGAGACAATTGAATAGTTACGAGAAAATAAGACCAGGTATTTTGGGCTGGTAAGCTTTTTCTGCTTCATCAACGACATCCGCCATTTAAATCTAGAATACATCGAAGTCATGATCAAGTCCTTAGATTGAAAACTAAGGTACTGTTGTTCCATTTATAATATGTAGGGATACTAATTGGCATATGAAAAAACGTCAACCTTCAGATCGTATCCTACAACGACACAGAACATTTTTAAATGGGTCAAAGAAGTATGGGGAAAAACCGTAAGATGGTATTTATGAACACAGAAAAAATAACAATTTCTGGAAGCGGAAATGCATAGACAATATATCAAACCAATTAAACATGATTTTATGAACCTAAGTGATATTAAGTATTGTTCATATGTTACTTCAAATATATCCACATTCACTACATCGTATATTTCTGAAAGTTATGGAGTTTCCTGGACTTCAACACTTTCCTACATTGTAATGTATCTGAGGACCAACTTTTGAACTTCTCGATGATGTGATTTAATATGCAAAAACGAATCGCATGACGGAAGAAGAGGTCCTCCTTTGGGAAAGTACTCAAAATAATTTATAACTTGGTTGATTATGTTTCTTAGAACTCCGACATGTTTTCAATGGCTAAAATTGTTCTTGTTACATAATTGTAGAAAGTGTGATGTAGTCGAACGGAATCGCTGTAAAAGAAGCATGTGAACAGAGTTCGAATACGCGTTCGTATAAATTTTAAAAAACAATTGAACATTTGAGTTAACTAAAAAATACCTATTGACAGTTTCGATCAATAGCAATAATTGACTTTTCGGAAAGTTCCTTGAAGAACAAAATCATTAAATGTGAAAAAATAATTTCATAGCATGTCTAGGCATGACAACTAAATCCTCTCAAAACTTTATATTGGTAATAATTGCATCATTTTGTGTTTCATCAATTGTAGACTTGTTTTTTTATTATCTAAGGTAAATAAGCACTTTTTGGAGTATTTGTCGTGAAAGATATGGCTACCTGTATACAAATGTTCGAGAACACGCCATAAAAGTGCCTGGTTGATCGCGCACACGAAGCACAGTTTTCGCGAAAAAGTCATAGCAACCCCGTGTACATGTACCTCTTTATGATAAAAAAACCTGCTGCTACTCTAGCAGCTGATATTTTCTCCGGAAATCGTTATTTTATTTCTGTAATACGTTAGGTCAAGTTTTAACATAAATGCATCTATTCATTTATAAGTTTGATAAAAGGCGGTATACCTCATCTTTTACATTATTTTATTTTATTCAAATAACAATGTATACAATAACTACAAGTAAAACGCACACCCGTTCACTTGCAAATTGGGTCACGCTGCGAATAGCCTACAGAAACACGTTTTTTCTTCTCTTTTTTTTTCTCTTATGAAGATATAACTACAATCTTTATTTTTACGGAAGAGTGGTTTATCAAGTTTAAGAAAGTATGCAGTGGTACTAAGCAAACAAACTTTCTCAGACACTGACAAATACATGTTAATGCTTTAATTTGATGTCAAGTACGTTTAACAATATGTATGACAACATATGTCAATTCTGCTTTTTTCAGACATGCAAGTTCTGCTATAGAACTATTGAAAAGATTTTAACAAAAGGCATTTTCTTTCCTTTTCAGAAAAGTTCTTTTTGTGTGTCTTGTTTAACGGCACATCGAAAAACAAATTAGTAGAACTACTCCTTTCTTACAAATTCCATTGTTATATTTAAATTGAAATGCGAAGGCTTAGCGGATATGTCAATTATCTAGGTTTAATGCATGCATGATGAATACATCCGTGCTGTTAAAAAATGCTGGTGTAAAGTTTAAAATGTTACACTTTATCTTAATCATATGTTAAAATTGACGCCTACCTTGCCTTGTTCCGAGCCTTTGTGGATCACTACTTTCCTCTCGCTGCAGTCGAGTATTCAGGTCGTTCTTTTATAGGCAGAGTACCCGTAGCGTATCCGGCTACGCACTTGGTCACGTGATGCACACGGTTGTGCAATAAGACATTGTACAGTGGATTTCTGTTTACGATCAGCTGATTAGCAACCGGGTCACAGATATATTTATGTAGTTCTTAAAAAAATATAGAGTCAAATTGTTGATACACGACTTGAATATGTTAAAGCCATTCTGAGAACCTCATATATATATAATATATGAAGTAAACTAAATGATATGTATGCTAGATAGATAAATAATCTGTATTTCCCCTTTCACATAGGATTATACAGTGTGTATGCATTTACAGCTTATCAGAATATAATACATGTACATAGCAAGCGTGATTGAAAAATATTGGAAAAAAGTATGACCCCCTGTACAATTTCTTCCTAAATTTATGTTTGTTCAGCAACTTTCATATGTCCATTCATTACTGTGTTAATGTTTTCACTAATTTTGCGGTACATTTCATCAATTGTTTACAAAGAATAACAAGAGGTTGCTCTTTTTCATTCAATTAATAAAATTTGACAACATCTTTACATGTATACTAATGTGAAAGACGGAGGTGACAGTTTAATTCATTCGTGTTCGGCTTACTGTAACGTATACGGAATTATTTATGTGCAATCGCATGTCAGTTTGTGACTGCAAATGTAAGGTTCAAGTTCATATTTCAAGATCGAGATAGTAGTCTCTCCTGATACATTTCACTGTCCCTGACTTTGATTGTCATATTTAACGATTAAGACCAGTAGTGGGGTCCATAGTACAGTATACCAGATTGTATCCTATTGAATAGCCAATGCTCCTTTAAATTTTAAACGAAATGAAAAGAGGATAACAACGTGTCAACAAAACTATAATTTTAACTCAAATGCGATAGCGTTGAAGGGACGATCTGTGCGAACAATAATGAAAACACAAAATATGATAAAGATCAGTTGTTCGGGAAGGAAAGGCCTTTTCTGTTTTATCGATGAGCCCTACCATGTTAATTGTAATAAAATCTAACGTGACAAATGTATGTTACGACCTGACATTGAGGAGGAGGAGGGCCTTAATATTGCGAACCTTGGCAGAGACTTCAAAACCAAAAGACACCAATGGAAGTTTGTTCATCAGCAGTCGACATATATCGCCGATGTCATTATATTCAGAGAAAAGTCCTGAAAGTTTAAACAATGAATTCGATTTCAAATGAAAACAGAAAACAGCCGATCAGAATGGCGGTGCATTATTATACATACACAAAGTATTACTACATGTACATTGCTAACAGCCCTTAGGTAATTGGGGCCAATCAGTCATTCGAAACAAACGCAAAATAGAAAAGTTATTGAACGTGGCTATGAGGACTATCGAAATGGCCAACAGCTTTTAGACAGCCTAAAAATTAGAGAATACCGAAGCGTCAACAAAACCATAAATACGAAAAAAGGAAATATCTACATATGCAAACCATTGTTAAAGTACATGAGAATAAAATCAGGTGTTCCGGAAGAGTAAGCGTTTTCATAAAATGACAATAAGTATATATGTGTGACCCATCCGGAGACGGAGACGAACAAGCTCGTCTTTCTGTAACCGGGTTGCTATTCTCTAATGTCAGGTTTAATTGAGTTTGTCATCTCTTCTATGATGTTTATGAATCTTTCTCTTTTGCGTGTGGGTGGCGCTTACACTTCCGGAACACCTGGTCTTATTCTCTTGTACTTTTGCAAGGGTCTCCATGTTAAGCTTTCCTTTGTTCATATTTTGCCACTGGTTTAATCGATTTTGAGTTTGGATTATGATTTTACTAACGCTTCGGTATTCTCTTATTTATTTGTTCATATTATGCCTCTAGTTAAATCGGTTTTGAGTTTCGGATTATTGGTTTTTTTATGCTTTGGTATTCTGTGACTTTAGAAGATTGCGGTATGAATATGTTTTCAATAGCACAGAACTGATGCTTACTTTATATTGCTACCAAAATGAAGTGTTCTGTCGAAGGCCACAATGAGAATATCCAATAAGGTCACTTTTATACTGAAAACGGACCAACCAGTAGTTGATGGTACCACATAGTACCAGTGTATAAATATCTTGTGATGAAAGTACCCTGGTATTACTTAACAAGTCATTTGACGACATAAATAGTAAAGAAGAAATAAGTTTACAATGAACATAGTTGATACAAGACAGAACAAAGTAATGGCAGCCCAACTTTAGTTATCATGAAATAATAAACACAGCACATCAATTTAGATCCGGTATCATCTGAATTATTTTGAAAATATGGTTGAACTTTGAGTTATCCCAAACTGCCTGTGTCCATGTAGATCTTTTATTTTTTTTCATCTTTTGCCCCTATTTTAATCGATTTTGAGTTCGGATTGAGATTTTTGTGGATGCTTTGGTATGTTCTTATTAGTTTCGCGAGTTGAACTTAATAAACGGGTTTACTACACAACAAGAAACCGAAATCATATGATCAGGAAACCAACACTTGAAAAATTTATGACCACGTGTAAAAAATATACTTAAAGTGGATAAGCGTTTTGTTTAGGAAAAGGAATACCATAAATCAAATTATAAATGTTAGCAAGATATCAGAGTAGGAAGTTTTTCAAGGACTAACGAACATATCAGCTGTTTATATCAGCGAGGGAAGGTATGGCGGTTATCTGAAACCTAACGCGTACACAATGTTATAAAATGTGGCACGGAATAAAACTTAATACAAACATAGATATCAAGGTTTAAAATGAATCGCAGAGTGGACTTCATTTATAATTGTATGGAGTTTAATACTTGTGGAGGGATATGAAAGGCTTATATATTTTTAATTAGTTTTTAGAATTTTCACATAATTATTTTGCCACGTTGGAGTATTAGTCAATACCCGTGGGTGAAATGCCAATTTAAAAGGAATCAATTTATAATTTGCTCAAATTTAAACGACAACATCTTAATGAGGTACAAGATGCTATATACAGTCATTGATCAAATGGTCGTGTCAATTATAGCGATAAACACAGAGGGAATAAACGTTCTGGATAAGTGCATCCATTGACGGCATTCCTGTATGTAAAAAATATCTGTGTTATGCTTTCAGTGTTTAGCGACAGTTATCGAGGTGCACGCACCATAGCCTGCTGAACAATAAAGTATGTCACATAGAAGTTATCTGTTCATCATTTCTACGTAACAAACACATCAACAGCTTAATGCGATTCCAAGTGTGAGAACTTCCAGTTTGTTAGTCATCCACATGTTTTTTGAAATGTCATTTAACCGAATCATCGGCAATAGCGGTAGAACTGCTATTTACTCACTCAAATTACACAGAAACTAACTTTCTTATTCGAAGCAGATTTAAAAAATAAATTCCGGTAAAGCCATAAGATTAGTTCACGATGTCTACCTCTACAACTGTTTTGTTATTAACTTAAGTAAGTATTACCCTGACAACCTTTCACAGTATTGTATCTTGTAACAGGAATTAGTCATTTTTTTCGTGGTCGTAGATACCGAATGATTCTGAGGTTGATATATTTGTTAAACGTCCAAATAAATGCTAAGGTCATTTTAGGATGTGCAACAGTCGGTGTTGTGTATGCGTGCATGCAAAATTGTATACCGGAGATATAGTACATATATATTGAAAATGTGTAACAGCGTTGATTCGATGCTGATTTAAAGTGAAACACAATGACGAATGCACCCAGCACAACACTCTTTCAATTACCTAAATGCTAAACGTTAAACTGAGATTTGAAAGGCTTTGTCTGACCTCGGCCTGGTAACAGAACCCATTGCCTTCCCGACTTGCCAAATGTTAGGCTTTCCAAGCAAATCGGTAACAAGCAGCAAAAAGCTGATTGGCTTTGACGGTCATTTGGACATAGTTTAAATAATTCTTATATTCTAGCAGTTAAGGAAACAATACACACATTTCAGTTCAGTATCGCAACATCCACCATATTTTTTTCAATTGCCCAAGTGGATTTTTTTTAATGATGGTGACTAAGACCTTCACGAAAAATAATATTTGGTCGGGACCATCGCAAGATCGATTGAACCAGTGATCTGGAGCAGAACTATAACAAGTGTTGATTCCCGTGGGATGTTTTTGAAGAAAACTATAGGTGATGATTTTCTGAAAGCTTATGATGTCAAAAAAAGTTTGCTGTCATTCTGACAACCGCGTTTGGTCAATTTAATGGCGTCATCAAAATGGCGGCCATAGCAACCAGATTTTGCCACACAGGTCTGGCAAAACTAGTGCATTTAAGTAGTATTCTTGCAAAATTTGTACTAAAGGTTCAATGTGTGTTTCCATGATAGGGAATGATCAATATAGAAATTTAAAAAAGAATGAACAAAATGGTGGCCATAGCAACCAATTTCAAACACTTAAAATGATATAAACAATACATGGCATTCGTTTTGATGCCATTAATGTTACAATGTTGTTTCCAAATTAGGTGACAAGTAAATCCTGCAGTTTAATTAGCTCACACTGTACCGGAAGTTGTCGTATTTGAGAATGAATCAAAATGGCGGCCATAACAACCGATATGTTAAACACTTAAATATCATAAATAACACATTCATACAGTTTGTAGCCAAAAAGGCGCCTTAAATGGTACAAAGTTGTTTCCCAATTGAGGTATAAGTAAATCCTGCAGTTTATTCAGTTTCCATTCAACCAAAAGTTGTCGTATTTGGGAATTTTGTAAAAATGGCGGCCATAGCAACCAGATTCTCCAAATTAAACATTGTCAAAATGAATACATATATGTATAAGTTTCGAAAATTTTCCATAAAAAAATAATATAGATGTGGTGTTATCATATTACACAATTAACCTTAGGAATGTTATTCAGCAGAAGTAATTAAACTGGTAGCTATAGAAGCCGATTTTTAAAATTAAGAAAATGAATATTTATTACATTCAATTGTTTTGTCTCTAATATGGTTCATCAATGGAAAATTTTCAATGATGAAATGTTGCAAGTAAATCCTACTTTATATTTCAGCTTCACGAGTAGAGTATAAATGATGACGTGACATACACATATTCTACACCTTTTGAATTAAGTAATAAATACAGTATGCCGAAAAATGAATTAAAACTGCATCATACAGCTGTTTCGTGATGCTAGTGGCGAAAAGGTGTTAATCCAAAATGTCTAAACTAATGCAAAAGCAGAAGAGTCGGTGAATATAACACTTTTAATTCAAAGTCAAATTAAAATAGTTTACTACGAAAAAGGGTAAATTATGTACCGTGCCACTACTCAAATGAGATTAACCGTGGTTATGGAAGCTCCAGCAAACCTCGGGGACTAAAACATCCACCAGCAGAGTCTGCCACCCCTTATCATTAAAGATGACGTAACACACACATATGCTGCATTAAAAATTGAGAGAATATTCAAAATGGTGGTCATTGCAACCGATACGTTTCGGACATCTACTGAGCCAACATGGTATAGAAAATATAAACATTTCAGAAAAGTATTTTTATCACGAATTATGGAAGTTCACATAATCTCTTCCATATCATTGTTTCCATATATCAGTTGGTCGAATGGTGTATTTTCAAACGTGTCATCATCTGCCTCACCTTCGCAAAGTTATGTACATAACGAGTTCTTCGATTTGCATTTGCACTTATTTGATGAGCATTTAATTGTTTTATATGAAATACTTATATGAAATAATATCAAGCATTGCGGTTGGTGCAGGAGCCAGGGAAGTCATGATTGGAACGTAACTATAGTTTTCCTCTTTCCATCCAAATAAAGTAGAAGATGACAGCGCAGGGCATAGGACGTCATCATTGATCTAAATTATAGCCTGAAGCTGAGTTCGCAAGATTTATTGTTTCAGTGCAGCCCTAGTTGGTGGAAGTTTTTCAGCTTCAGCTTGGTTTTGCATAAACATCCACCAGCGTAGATGGCCAATATCAGTTTTGCTTTTTGACAATATAAAGAACAAGTGAACTGTTCGATCTTGGTTTCCATGTCTTCTGTGAGTTCAGGTATTGGAACACGCGTTTCACTGATTCGTCTGAAGATCGGAATGCCTTCTAAACTGACAGTTTTCCTTTACCAGAAAACGTTCATGTATTTTCTGCACCCGAAAAAGCATGGAAACTAGGTAGTGCCTTTATGTCTAAAGGCGACCGACTACTATAGATATGTCCCACACCTTTTTTCACGTTGGTTGTTTTCTGTTCCAGTGCAGCATTTGGTACAATTTAGGAGACGTGGGTACCTTCTTAAAGATAGAATGAAAACGCCCGTATCCAGAAAGTGGATATACAAGTTTGATGTGCCTCTTTGAGTTGCATCAAGAGCATGCAGAACAAGTTTCGTATTTGTTTCCTCTTGTAAACTGGCCAAGTACCCAGCATCGAAAAACGTCGACCTTGCTTGGTCTCTCCATGCAAAGACCAGTTGTAGTTTTCCTTTCTGTTGCATACCCGAGGGCTTTAATCGAGAGTTATGTTGACAATTCTTCTATTGTCGATGAATGCGACAATAACTTCAATAGATTGGTAGAGATACATTCGCTAGATTAGTATTGTCAGTTATATGGTAAGCAACTGACTCCTTTTTTCCTAGTCGTCTTAGTCTTGTGGCGAGTTTCAGTGATTTTGGAACATCATACCTGTCAAATACAAGATGTACTTCGTTGTATTTTAACATGTACTTGCTTGAAATGACTTGTAGGAAGTGTTCTGCCAAGTCACTTCCATCTTTCACCCAATGCGGTTTCCCCGTCTCTTGTACTTCAACCATACCATCTACGACAGCAGTATTATTAACTTCTGGCAACATCCCGAACAATTTTAAGCTCAAAGTTTAAATCTATTTTTTTTTACATTGGTTCTTGGAACCTTTAAACCTTTAAAGTTTAATATAAGTGAATTTAAAAACAACAATAATTGCGAAATCGATTTACTAAATGGTTTCCACGAAAAAAAAACATAATCGATTTTCATGACGTATTATAAGGCGGGACTAATAATCTATCATGGCCATCTTGAGAGGGCACTATTGCCTCATAGTTTGGGTGAGAGATGGGCTAGTGCCTGAGCCGAAGGCGAGGGCACTGTCTCATCACAAGATCATGCTATGAGGCAATAGTACCCTCTCAACAGGGCCATACTGGGTTTAGTACATCACTCTTTAATTCAAATACATATGTATACAGCAAAACTCGTTTTATTGTGATAGACTATTGCCAGCTATCGCTTCATAGTACCCATGTGTGTAGCTAATGGGAAGGCAGTATTCAGTCACGTGATGTACTTACAATTTGTATTGGAATATTTTCTCTTCATTCTAACTGTTGTTTAAGCTCACTGCTGCATTCTAGTTAAACTTTCGTCCCTCTGAGGAAGGATTTGAATTCTGTTCCCACTGTCGGGACATACCAGAGTCTCAAAAAATGGTGGTTGCTACCGCCCGCTCGAAGCTCAGCATAAAATGGGAGTGTATTTCAGTGTGGTAACACTATAAAGTAGGCGATGTCGCAAGGAGGCTTACACGAACATACCGCGGCCTCACGCACGCACACAACGCGTTAGCAGGGAGCCGCCCTAAAATGACCCAAGGTATAAAAACCGTTGCAAATACTAGTGAATGATTTAAATAAAAAGGGAAAACCGAAGAAACAAGGATACGAAAATATACCATCCCCGAAATGATAAGGTATCTAGGTGAAAGCTATACGCAGTGCTGTGCATGTGGAGGGCCATTAAATTTGGACATTATAACACACGTGTGGATGAATTGCTGAAATTATCCAGATGTTGATTACCTGTGTTCCGGGTACATGTACCGGTACGGGTCACGCACGAGTTTCATACACGGCACAAGTGTGCTTATCAGCTCTCGAGAGGAATTCATGTTATTCAGCTTATCATGGCAATGCTGAGATCTATGTATTTGTTTTATGATTTCCTTTGACACTTTTATTGTTTTTGACTGGTCGAGTTTAATGTTTCATTTTTTTTTTGTTTGTCTTGTCTGGCGGTGGCAAGAGAAGGATTTGTGTTTACTAGATCGCTTAAGGACATCATAAAATGGAATAGTAAAACATACAAGTATAGTGTTTAATGTTTGGGCATTAAAGTCAAAATTGAAGGGTTTTTTTTTCTGAAGGTGGGGGTGGGGTGGGGGTTGGTGTTTTCTGGCTCATAGGGCCAAGTTGAACTTATGTTTTTGCAATCGTGCTTGACTGTCGTGCACCGCATTCTTAACGCCTGTGTAAATGTCAACCATATTGAGGCTGCAATATCACTTTCAACTTACAATAAATGTACAATTTGTAAATATCCAAAGGGGAGAAAACTATGGTCCAGATACAAACAGTCAACGTCCTTGGAAACAGAACAGGATATTAATTAAATAACAGTATGAATATTGGCCGGATATTTACCTTGCCTGTACATGACAAATATAACCGATATATATTACCGTATCTCCGTTAGGAAAACAAAACTCTAGGCTAAGAGTTTGTTATTTGTATCCGGTTTAGTCTATACATGTAGCTCCCTATCTTTTTAATTAGATATTCACAACGAGACGAGTGACGTAGGTGCCCCGGGTGGAGACATCTATGGTCCAGATACAAGCAAATGATGATGATTATTATTATATACAACATTTGATATAGCGCCCTATCTAGCTAACATAATCCACTCTAAAGCACTTTACAGTACATAGATATACAATTCTTATACGATCAATACCATTCACACATACGATTCTATCATATACAATTCTGAGGATTTCGCATGAGCTGCATATCAGGCGCTAACTACTTGTTCTATACCACCTGGCTAATATCTCCCTATGTATGTATGCGTGTGTGCTGGAGATAAATTGTGATTGGGTGTGTATTCATTGTAGGAAGACATATAAAAGTTTCAGGAAAGCTACCATGTATCTATTTGATTCATGTAAAAAAAATCTTCGGTCAAGAGACAAGCAAAACAGCGGGTATCTATTCCAGTAGGAAGACATGTCAACATGTACAATGTAAGAAAAGCTAACACTTGTCTGATTGGTTACCTTAAAAAAAAGCTACGAAAACATACTGGAAAATACGGTCGTGGTACCGTACAATGCAACGAAATAGCGTGCGCACGTCGTGTATACATCGTACACACATCGCCCACACGTCTTTCACACACTGGGCACACAACTGGGCCATTTAACAATCGTTCGCACATTTGTGTATTTCTTTCCGCATACATGTACGATTTTGTATAATTAATTGATAAATCAATATTAATTATTGAAAGAAATACAAAGAATCCCCCTTGTTGAAAAGAAGAATAAAATGTATGAATTTCGCATCATATAGATTTGCATTATGATAATTTTTGGGTTGGATAAAGACATGACTGGCCTTTACCAACCACCAATTTGGATAGTTGGCAAGGCTTCTCATTGTGGGGACAACTTACGAACTTACAAGAAGGTTAGCATTGCGCTATACCAGATAAAGTTTTGGTTTCAATTTGGTTCTGGAAATGGTCACAGTTTTATCATATATTTACGTCCAGGTTTTATGCATGTTTGTATTTCGAGAAGCTATGAAATAAGTTTAATTTGTCGAAAACATTTTCGATGTTTTGATACATTACAATAATACGGATTTGTTATATCGTTTAGCTTAAACTTGAAAAAAACATACTGACCTATATATTGCTTTAAAACATCAATCAATATCAATGATTGATTAAATTGGGGACTCATGTCCTGTGCTGTCGTGCATCGTCTGCTTTCATGTGCACAAGTAATAATCGCCCGGGTTCTATAGGCCTGTTCACACACCGTGCACACGCTGATCTTTGAGTATCGTTGTGCGAACTGTAATATTAGGCAGTCGAACAATCTAATAAATTCTTGATAAAATTCAAACCAAGTGGTACATACTGTGTAGATCTATTTTAAAGGTGCAAAATACACTTTTTACATCAAATACACTTTTTGAGCAAATACGCTTTTACATCAAATACACTTTTTGCATCAAATACACATTTTTACATCTAATAAACTTTTTTACATTCAAATTCACTTTTACATCAAATACACTTTTTACATCAAATGTACTTTTACATCAAATACACTTTTACATCAAATATACCTTTAGATCAAATACACTTTTACATCAAATTCACTTTTACATCAAATGTACTTTTATATCAAATACACTTTTATATCAAATTCACTTTTTACATCAAATGTACTTTTACATTAAATACACTTGTACATTCAAATTCACTTTTACATCAAGTACACTTTTACATCAAGTACACTTTTTACATCATATTCACTTTTCATATCATATACACTTTATATATCATACATCTTTTTATTCTATTTCTTCCGCATGATGTTGCAATGAACAACGATAACCACCAAAGTTCATGTATATCATGTAAGAGTAAAGACGTGAGGCCGACACATGTGTCTCATGCTATGCCCCCTCCCTACTCCCACTGATAAATCAGAGAATACCGGAGCGTCACCTAAACCAAAATCCTAACTCGAAAAAACAAGGGATAAAATATAAACAAAGGGAATTTACAAGAGGTGCACCTAGGAAAACGGAAGTATTTACACGAACACCATTGAAAAAGTACAAAAAAATCAGAGCAGTTGTAACGGAAGCGTATTCTGCGACACCCGCCATGCTTTTCTCGGTCGGCAAAGTAAATGCCATGGCCTTATAGTGAGAACTGAGGCATTATTCTCAATAACAACAGGCAGGCAAACTAATGAGCATATTAAAAAACGACCATCCTCATGTAATACAAGGATGCAGATGTAGATGATATAGAGATATATAGCTTTCATACAACTTCAGTTATTTAGCTGGAATAAAAACATTGATTGAAAGTTTGAAACACAACACAATGAAATACTATCTTCACTTTATTGTACGTTGTACTTGTAATGTGACTGTGATTCAAGGTCATGAATAAACTACATGTATGGTTGTTACCAATTATTACGTACGTTAGTATTGATGAACCTTACTAAACTGGTCAATTTTATTATGAAGTTGTGCATTAGTATTATAAGTTTAGAGTAAGAACCTTTTTTAAAAAAATTACTCCGCTTAATGTGAAATTGAAGATACAAAATATCTTGAAAGATGACGTAACACACACATGTGCTGCACCTTTTAAATTTAGTAACAGATACAGCATGCCGAAAAAATGAATTAAACTGCACCATACAGCTGTTTCCTCCTCCTAGGACTCTTCCGTGATGCTAGGGGCCAAAAGGTGGGAATCCAAAATTTCTAAACTAATGTAGAAGCAGAAGGGTTAGGTGCGTAAAACCCCTTTAATTTATGAATTTAGAAGTAAAATTAAACTAGTTCTGTATAATTTCATATCAGATACAACAAAAAAGAGATCCCATTTCTGTAAGTTGACACAAAGGTCTAGATCACTAAATGATGTATGGACCAACAGCATTTGCATCCTACGGATTATATTTCTAGTTTTTATAATGATGGCATAACAACAATAGCAAAATGGCCACCCTGGCTTCTCGTTTTTAGATAATTCAATCTTGAAAACGTCACTTGAATAAGAAAAATATTAAACGTGAAGGTTCATATTTGTTGAAATTGTCACCTATATATTTCCCAGTCCATGACGTTAGGGGTGACTATTAAAAAGAGAAATAGAGATTTCCTTCCGTATATTCGGGCATCCCTTTTGTCCGCCTTGTCACTTGCTTTTGCATTCCTTTGGAATATCTATATACTCTAGTTTTTAAACCACTTATTGTCCTAATGATTTATGATCTCGCTAGGTATTACAATGATAAAAGAAACTGAGTTGAAAAATGTCTGCTCTTGATCATTCGACACACTATGTATGATTTGACGCTCTGGCATCATGTCTCATTTGCCTCCTCCATTCACATAAACTTAATGGCATAATATATTCATGAGCAATCACAACAATTTGAACGTAATTTCCTAATCAGTATATGCTTGAGCAATTTTTACCAATTTAGTATACTGAAGAAAACGTATGAGTCATGATGAAAACACAATTAAGTACAAGTTTTTTAAAGAAAATTAAATTCGTTCATCATGTGCAATATATTATGTTAAAATCATTTAATTACTCTTCAGTGGTTCACTGAGCTGTATACATGTATACAGGAGTTAATGAACGGGGACAGGTGAAAACCTGTCAGATATGGAAAGAATACGTCATGACTTATAATGCTACATGTATATCATAAATGAGAAAAATTACAACATGATTTAAAAACGGTGTCTCCATTACTTTGACCTGTTTTGGTCGTCGATCTGCAGGATGCATTTGTGGTACTGACGTCTTTTCATGTTTTAATTACAGTCATAAAAACCTGTTTCAATTAGAAAAAATCAGATATTCAATACAAATACGAAGTAATTTTAACTTAATTTGAAAACAGGAATGAAGATAAGTATAACCGGACTTTCCTGAGTGTGAATCAAGATTGCTATAAATAGAACATAATACGCCCACCAACACCATGCATGGATTAAAGGCCTATTACAATGTAAACCGTTTACATATTAAGTGTTATCGAGTAAGCATTGTAATATAGAGGATCTTACACGAGTAATATGGAACTTCTTTAACGAGTTTAATACATTCTATAGTACACGAGTTTAAGATTCTATTTATCACATAACTTATAGTTATGAAAAAATAAAACAAACTCTCATATTTATTCTCTATAAGAAAGGCAAATTTCCACGTTGACTGTACGATTTTCACTACCCAGACAATCATATGATATAAGAAAGACGTGATTTGTTTATGACGTCACAATAGTGTTTTAACACGTGTGTAATACCATTTTTATGACATGGCCGTATGACATGACTGAACGGGTCAGTTATGTGATAAATTTGCTTTTAACATTTACTTAGTAAACATGGAAGTATTATTTTCCGATGACCTTCGTCTTGATTCAATATTTGTGATTTTTACTTCTTGCAGTCTCTGTAACTAACGGTGTTGGATTGTGAGGACGGCTATGATTTCTGTCCCCAGGCCGAGACATACCAGAGTCTCTAACAATGGTAGTTACTACTCCCTTCTTGACGTTCAGCGTTATTGGAGAGGAACGACTGGTTCACCCGTTGTCATTAGAATGTGACCTGGTGGAGCTGTTCTGCTGGGGGCCTTCGGCTGTGTACTTCAGTGTGCTAGCATTTTAAATCCAGAATATCGCATGAACGCGTACACGAACATAGCGAAGCCTCCAAAATCCACATCGCATACACTGTGATGCCCGGACCTGCAGGGATTGATAGTTCGCTGTAAAATTGGCAGTTGTTGTGACCTGTTATGTTTTTGTTATTTTAGGGAAATCACAACGGGTTTACCCTTCGTCAATGACACGTACCACAGTGGAACGTCGCAAGGAGGAAGATGATAGCATGCACACACATCCATGTATACATGCAGGTACATGTAACACATTTTGACGCGCGTTTTCAAATTGCCGTAACTGGTGATAAAATGTTCAACGGTTAACCTAACACAACCAAACAAAACGAGATAATGGTGATGATGTTTAACTAGTTATAATCTTCATACATTAGCAAACTATGTGTTAGTTGTGATTCCGCATTACGGGGTATATTTGACCACATTCAATCTAATCGTGGCTATTCCTTCCAAAATAACTATATTTTAACACACAGACCTGAAAACATATAACTGACGCACTCGTACCCTTTTAACACAGGATCAAGCTAAATTAATCACACCCTCACCCCCGTTCATATAGGGACACTATGCTGACCAGGCCTTCCGTTTGGCTATATATGGCAGAGTGATACAAAAACCTTGCAAAATCTTTCAATTTCACTTTCAGGTATATCGACGATGTATTGTCTATAAACAACAAGAAGTTTGCTGACCTAGTCGATCGTATATACCCGTCTGAACTTGAGATTAAGGACACAAGCTATGACCAACACGGACAGATTACTACTAAGCTGTATGATAAACGTGATGATTTCGATTTTCCTATCGTGAACTTTTTCTTTCTTGAAAGTAACATCCTGCTTCTTCGTCCTATGGTGTTTACATGTCGCAGTTGATTTGTTATTCTAAGGCTTGCTCTGAATATCGATATTTTCGTGATGGATGTCAACTGCTGACGAACAAACTTACGGCACAGGGATTCGAGAGAAATGCAAGTTAATGCAGACTATGGGCAAGTTTTATGGTCGCCACTTTGATCTCATTACGAACTTTTCTGTATCGTTGGGTAATATGAAGATGGACGTTTTTGAGTTTGCTTGTTAGTGTTTACTTGTTGTGATGACAATGATGACTCGGTTCTCATTTTGACAATTGATGTTTACTTGGATGTGACAAAGATTTACATGGCGGGTGTCGTTTTGAAGCAGAAAACGCTTACTCTTCCAGAACAACTGGTCTTATTCTCTGGTACTTTTAGGAGGGTATCCACGAACATATTTTACTTCGTTCCTAATTTTACTCTAGTTAAACCGGTTTTGAGTTCGGGTTAAGGTTTTGTTGACGCTTTGATATTCTCTGATTTTTTTGTAGCTATGGCAGTCATAACTCATATTAAAGACAACTGGACATCACGAGCAGCAGTTGTAGAATGACCAGTAAACGTTGATTATAGATGCATTAGTTCTAAATCGAGGTAAATCACCACCATTAAGATGATTGTTAAAACTGTGAAAGTTCACTCGTTTTCTAAACGGCTACATGAACACTTATGTAGCTTATTTATGCTTCAACTACACGAAACCTACCAGGAAGAAACTTGGAGTTAATGCGCAATACTGGTTCTTATTTATTTTATACGTACGAATGGGAATGTGTTGGCTTGTCAAACACTCTTATCGTGAATGCATCACCACAAAAAAAAAAAAAAACCTAAACAAATACATGTTTTCCTTCAATAGGCTTACAATCCATTTATTCGCATTAATAATTAGTATAAAAAAGCCTTTATGAAAGATACATGCATATTGTATATGCAACAGCAACAACTCATGCAGTTGTACACTGGCGCCCTCAAACAAATTTGTAATACGATATTAACTAAAATAGGCAAAAAGTATCAAATGCGCAATACTGGTTCTTATTTATTCTATACGTACGAATGGGAATGTGTTGGCTTGTCAAACACTCTTATCGTGAATGCATCACCACAAAAAACCAAAACCCAAACAAATACATGTTTTCCTTCAATAGGCTTACAATCCATTTATTCGCATTAATAATTAGTATAAACAAAGCCTTTATGAAAGATACATGCATATTGTATATGCAACAGCAACAACTCATGCAAAATAGGCAAAAAGTATCATGTCGGTGATGTATTTCACAATTCGTGTAAATACAGAAAGTATTATCAGTACATAAAAGTAGCCGACTGTGGGCGTGAGAAACAGGTGTGCATCGCTATGAAATAGTTGATGCATAGTAACATTACATTTATTTTATCATCGCTATCAAATCTAAAGGTGTTTTGTCGCTATAACCTACCATGGGAATAAATACGCAAATCTTATTCCATCGTATGATATCACACGGGATTTTCATAAAAAACTTTTGCTGGAATTTTAATATTTTAATACACTAACCATGGGAAGCTGTTGAAACATGAAATCACCCACGTGTAGTATTGCCCAGGACACAATAGGCTTACTTTACCCGACTGTGTTATGGAATATGAGGAGATAAAAACTAATCGGCTACCCCCATTAAAACGTTTGGGAGTAATACTTATACAGGTGTATTAACCTTTTCTTCCTTCCAATTGCTTTTAATATGCCAGTGGCGTATATGTGTTCATTAGACAATTACCGCTGTATTGATACTCAAGCAACATTCCCGAACATCGAGTTTTACATTGGTAATATCAAAACGAAAAAAAAACTCTCATTTTCACTTTACTTATAATTCTGTTTGTTTTCAACATGCAATCGATAAATAATAGTTAACTTTGAGTCAAACGGTCATTGCTGTTTTAATGGGCAGGGCGAACATTTTATAAACTGAAACTAGAATAAATAAATTTAGTAGAGACTGGTATATTCAAAACCATAGCCAAATGGCCAGGGACATTAACGATTTTAAAGTAAGATATTTCACTTGAAAAAACAAGGGAAACCTGTTTTACACAAATAATACCATCAACGAGTCTTCATAAGTGTCCTTTTACCTAAATAAAAGCAGCAAAAAGTGAATGTTCATTATTTGTGACAATTTTAATAAGCCAACCGGAACGTGATACCTGTGGTTTATAGAACAGTAGATAGTGTCTAGGAGCTACATCGCTATTATAATTCTTATTTATGTTGATGGACACGTCTAGACGTGATAGTGTGATTCTTTGTATAAGTATAAGCTTGCTACGAGTCCCGAAGCAAAGTGTATACTTTCAAAATTGCTACCCTTTAGAGTTTTGTTTTAAGAATGACATCTACCGTGAAATTTTTTGAAATTTACTAACAAATCATTGGTATTCCTCCATAATTATTCTCCGTGAAACGTCATATATTCACACCTCCATGTGGTAAAACACTTTTTCATCTCAGATTGATAAAGTTTCACGGTCGCCATTCTTGTATCATTGGGAAATATTCTGTATCCTTGTATGGTATTAAGGTACAAAAATGTAGACGTGTTTTAATATGCTCATTACTGTGTCTACTGTGATTGAGAATAATGCCTCAGCTCTCACTTTGATACCATGGCATTTACATGGATCTGATTTAGATTAACATGGCGAGTGTCGTTGAGGAAGCAGAAGACGCTTACTCTTCCAGAACATCTTGTCTTTCAATCTTGCACTTTTCAAGTGTCTCCGTGTAGATCGATCGTTTGTTCATTTGTTGCCACCGGATTCCAATTATAGTTCTAGTGGCGCTTCAGTATTATCTGATTATTTTTTAAATATCCCGATGACGTACAATGTACAACGTTTTACTTTCATTATTCTTAATCTATTATAATCGCTAACGTAGATCACCAGGCAAGTAAATATCCAACATGCGTAGATGAACAGGTCGTTTGAGTGAAGTGCAAATTAAACGTCAACTGTCACGAACAGTTAGGAATGACGTGACAGTTTAAAATACTTATTTAATTGAAATATCGCTTTAGATGTCGGCTGAAATCGGTATACAAAAATGAACAAGCCGTTTCTGTCATAATCCATTCATTTCATTTTCATTTTTCTAAAATCAGTAGCATGCAAGTCTACTAGTGTTTGAAAAGAAAAACAATTTTCCTATGATCAAGTCTTTGTGTATTTAAATACATGTATATAGCAGTATTTATCTTATTCGCTGAACAACGATTAAAATAAGTTTAAACAACAACTTTGAAAAGCATTTAACAGCTTCTTGATTCGGTTGTGGCTTGAAAGAATTGTGTTTTAAAGATATTACCGAAAACTCAAGCATAAACAAAAAACGCTTCATACTCGTGATATATTATTCAGAAAATAAAACACTTCCCAGATAGAAAAGAAATTTACAGGTCTTGTTCTAGTTACATTTTTGAAGCAAATAAAAGAAGAAATATTCAATAAATCCATATGATTGAGTAACATTAGTAGGTAACCTCATGTATTAGCATTTATGAAAATAAACTATTTACAAATACTGATACTAATAGCATTAATTTATTGATAAACGTTTGCTGTTACGTCGATGATGTCAAATAGTTGGGGCACACTATTATAATACCAGTGTGTGTTGTGGTCATGCGTATCACTAGTACATGTATAGGAGTGTATGGTTATAACTACTATACCATACTTGTTTATGGTGAATATAATCAATAAGCTGTAAAGCTAAAGGAATGAAATAAAAAACTTGAAACTTGTTGGAAAATGTGTGATATGCATTCAACGAGGATGATAATTCAATGTTTTTACGTTTCTTCACAAACGTGAACTGAATAGGTTTTATAATAGAATGGCGGTATCATTTGCCATGTTTATGCATGAAAGTTGAAGAAAGTTTAGTCTAAAAATAGGAAACAACAAACTCGACAAAACAATAATCCGAAATCAAAATCAACTATAGACAAAATATGAACGAAAGAACGATTAAGACAGAAACCTCTGAAAAGATAATAAGACCAGGTGTTCCGAAAGAGTAAGCGTCGTCAGCTTCACCGACGACACCCGCCATGGTCACAACCAATTAAACCAAGTCGTCAGTCTCAGTCACAAAATAATGTGTTACAACCAATCCGAATTCTTGAATGCGCCCATGAAATTATATTTTTGAAATAAATTTTCATTTTTTTTGTCAAAAATGAGTTACAGGTATCACATACAATTACTTGCACTACGCTTGAATTGATAACAGGTTAATAAATCACCTGTTAATTCTTTGGTAGTTTTCGCAGATATTCCTAATCTCAAGTATCGAGCTGTAAAAACTACAGGTAATTTACATACCATTTAATTTAAATACAGGTACGTGTATATGAACTTTAGATTACTGTTCCCAAGATTAAAGCTACATTAAGTGTATACAGACACGGAATTTGATTATCGTGATACAGGTTGAAACGTATTAACTCTTTTTTCTGATACATGTAAGAACATTATTGGCGATTAGTGATTTAAACCATGCACCATTCATTAGCTGCTACCATTACTGTTCCAGTTGTATGTTGATGTGAGAGACATGAGATGAGTGTAAAGGAGGCTTACACATACATACGCATACACCATGAGGCCGTCCTCAAAAATTAATAGTAATAACCAGATTCCACACATCTGTGTGAAAATGGCCGCCACCTCTGGATCACACAAGAGCTTTTTGTGAACTCAACAAATTACGTGACGACAGTTGCCAGTCATTTTTACTGAAGTCTGGAATATGGTTATTGTTTAAAGAAAATGATGGTGACAGTTTGTTTTCGATCTTCTGTGTTTGATTTTATGAGGCAGTAGACAAACTTATGTTCTTCCCATTGATATCTTGTATGCACAAATTAAAATATGTTTGATCATAATAACCAATTGCTTCATGAGACAGGTCATTAAAATTTCGCTTTTTAAAAAATATACATCCACTAGCAATCCCAAAATTTTGCGGATCGGATAGTCAGAACCCTTAAACCAGAATATGTTCTCTTATGACCTTAGCAGTTACATGTATTAGGACGTAACAACAAAGGAAAAATCAAACCAAATCTCTTCTTTGCTGATGGGCCGTTAAGGACACAAAACAGAATATTTACAGTCTACACTGACATTCTCGCGATAACCATTGTCCTGCAAACTAGAGTTATTATCAAAAAACTAAACTTGACAACGTGCGAAAGATCTATGACGTCGACAATAATACACGTGGGCAGAGCTATGCAAATTATCCAGTTCGAGTCACAATTGTATGACATCATCGACAATGTTCATGGGCGGAGTTATCCAAGGCTGTTTCATTTATTAAACCGTTTTCACGTTTTTGAGTTTTGAAATAAAATATATGTCCGCATATGGGGCTTTATTGAACGGAACAGTTATGAACCATTTACAGAATAATCCTGTAAATATAAGAATTAAGCTTTTATTTTGTTTAGTTTATAATATCATAAATCCAATGGAGCAGTCGGTAAATTTAACGCGTTTACGCAATTTACTTCGGGCTCCATTGGATTTATGATCTCATCAACTAAACAAAATAAAAGCTTCATCCTTAAATGAATTGCATGAACACCGTTAACCAACGTAGCATTCCGTCCGATCACATTATATTGAGAACGGATGAAGCAGTCGTTCTAACCCCATAATGCCGAGCGCAAAATCAGCTTTGATGTTTCACAACTGCGAAGAGAAACCATAACCTTCCTAACAGGCGAACGATTAACTAAAGACCAAGCGTGAGAAAAAATAGCGATAAAAAACAAAAGATAAGATCCTTCATTCAGCATTTTGAAAACAAGTCAAGCTTATTTAGTTGAAGCAAAGCTACGGAGCTACATGTATGTCCCGGGTGGGCCTACCTACTTACCAAAGGTTTGGTTATTGCAACGAAGTCATGTTTCTTAAAGTTGACGTCAGGTGGATTGTTTAGGTAAAAGTGACAAACAAAACGAATCGTACAAACAACAGTTTAAAGTCTGTAAAAAATGTGAAATGACTGTTATGAAAAACTGTTATGAAAATGTCAAATCCAAGTTTTGAAATGATTAGTTACATATTTTAATAATCATATATTTATTCCACAGAACGGTATCAAATTATATTGTGATAATTTATCTGTAATAATAGAGGGTTATACTGACCTATAACTATCGTGTTTCGTCTGTCGTCGAGCGTAATATTATACAGTTTAAACCCTCTCCACCAGTAGAATCGAATGACCCTGGCAGGGTCCTAGGTGTTCCGGAAGAGTAAACGTCTTCTACTTCATCGACGACAACCTGCCATGTAAATCTTGGTCCACAAAATAAGAACAGAGTCATTGTCAATCACAACAAGTAAGCATACTAAATAGCATTCTTAAAAACGTTCATTTTAATACCACTCAAAGATACAGATTTTCTTCAGCAGTTGACATCGTTTACGATAATCACGATATTTAGAGCAAGCCTTAGAATAACGAATCGACTACGACATTAAAACACCATAGGTTTGAGAAATAGGTTGTTATTATCAAGAAACGGAAATTACACGATCGGAAAATTAAAATCGTCACGTTTATCGCATAGTTACATATACGTTGTAAGCTCTCCTTGTTTGTCATATTTTTAGCAGAGTTCGAGGTAAGCAGATGATGTTGAAGAATCTGTTGTGTCCTTTATTTCAAGTTCAGATGGGTATACATTGTATATACGTTATTTCATTATTACGAATTACGCCAAGTCATTATTACGAGTTATCTCGCTATTACGGGTTACGCTAAGTCGTTATTACAAGATACATGTAGGTTGTCGGGGATGGGGGTTAATTTTCGTCTCGCTTAATCAAGGTTTTTGGAATGTTACGCTTTATATTAAAATGTCGACAAAGACAAGAAACAAGATGTGTCTTAAAAGAAGTGAACACATGTCTTTTTATCAACGATGCTTTTTATTTGAATTATTTACTAAATTCTATTTGTAATATTGTTATAAGTACAACCACAAGAAGCCGATTGGGCCTGAATCGCTCACCCGAAAAGTAGACTAAAATAAATTACGTTGTCATGTAAAATGTTACTGTTTGAAACATATGAGCCCTTTAACCGAGAAAGGTGAACAAAAGCATTCTGTGGAATAAGCGTTCATCCCAGCATGGTTCTATCTAAATATTAACCCGGAACGTTTTTGTTATTGATAAAAATTCAATAAAATTTTAATCATTTTTGACCCTGTGACATTGAAGATAAATAAATGTCACTAATTCGAGCAAACTTTGTAGTTCTTCATTCCAGCATGTTATTGATTAAATACCGTTAATCTAGGCCTCTTGGTTATATTAAGACAATGTATTTTACAGCTTTAAAAATATTCAACTCGTATGACCTTGCATATAAGCAAAGGTTAATCATGAGTATATAGACTCAATGTTGAAGAGCTGTTTCGTCCTGGAATGGCCTTACATGCCAAACGTCCTAAAGGCTTCCGATGTTATTCTATAATATTCAAGTAACAACTCATGCGCTTTTCGATGGACATTATCGGTATGGATAAAGGTTTTATGGAGATGGTTCAGAAATTCATTAAATATACTAGACACTGTCGTCTATCTGTTATCACTTTGTATTGCCGTATGGAATGATACCAGCACATAATTGTATTATGTGTTGTCCACCAGCATCCTTACTTATTGTTCGTCTTATTTCTGTTTTAAAATGTTTAAATCATAATGATCGTATTCAATACACTCACACGCACGCGCGCGCGCACACACACACTCATTTTTTGTCATTACTTCAATCCATTAGGATGTGTTTGAACTAGTGCTAGTGAAAAGGAAGCTCGTTACGTAATTCTTTGTGTCTGAACAACAAATTCTGAAATGGAATCTTCGTCTCTGTAAAAGTTGCAACATACTATATAATTAATGTTCACTGTACTTACATTGCACAATGCTAACCTAGGAAAACATTATCGAAAAATATAAAAAAGATTCTCGTTTTAATAATATACCAAAGATACATATTATATTATCAATCGATGAACCGCAACGTTTGCAAGATATTGACCTCGTCATTAAAAATCTTTTGAACTGAGGAAGGTAGGTTCTCATATATGCATATGTCTTGTATATGTACAATTTGTATGTTGGAATGTTTGGTTATATTTTTTGCAGCTCGATCCATGCTATGTTATTTGGATGTAAAATGCAATGAATAGAATTGAAATTCAAATTGCATTGTACATACATTTGATAGAGTAACCATGACAACGTTTTATTACAGAAACTGCTCTGAACATGATGACCTGGTGTCGCAAGGTACTAGTTGGTTTATTTTACCGTGAGTTAGGTCTGGGTCTTCCTCTACTACAAAATCATGGCTCATTCTTAAACGACTATAGCTCTTAACGTCGAGTACAGACAAACCAAATAAAAAGGTATCAGAACAACAACCTGGCAATCATAACTCATAAAGAAGGCCAACACAAAGTAAGTTTGATTAAATGAGCCAGAAAGTCACTTTAATGAACATTTTGACTTTTAAAAAATATTTGCAACAAGAAACGACAAGTTAATCACGTTAAATGAGACAATATTTTAAAACATTTTCCTACCTTTTACTTTAAATTGATCAACCGTACAAACTGCCGGGGGGTCATTGTGATACATGATTATGTTAACTATTTTATAAACGCTGAAGTTGTATTCTAAAGCAATACACTATATCTGCAGCGATAGTGCAGGCCCATTTCAATGTTACAAAAAATGGGAACGGCTGAGAAAAATATAAACACGATTTATTCGTGTATAATTGCAAATGATTGGTTTTAAATATACAGCTATTCGTTACACACGAGTTCAAGCTTTATGTATCATGAAATAGAGTATATAGTTATAATTCAAAATGCGAAGTGTGGTTTATAGATGGCTTGGTATGCAACACAGCTGCAGTTCCTTTTGAATTATTATTATTATATTGGTGTAAGAACGTCAAATAAAACATATAGTAATATTAGTGGATGCTGCTTTTTCGTGGCGTCGGAATGTATTACTAGAAAGCTTTTTAATCGACAAGGTACACAACACACCATTTTCTATTTAAAAATCTTATTCAATTTCAAAAGTGAATCAAGCTGTTCTCTTTGTCAGTAGAAGGTGACATAGATAAAACCGACCATGTTGTTTGAATACATTTTACCGCTACTGTCAACACCCAACATGATTGACATTACGTGTGTTCTTATCTGTTTAATTTATCAGTATAACATATACAGCAAGGAGATGCATATCAAAGTGCAGTTTTAAATATGAACAGAAATAAAATATTTTCATGAAAACTTCAAAGATTTAAGTGTTGTCGATATGTATACATTGTATCAACATGTTTTACTCCGCATCATCGATGATGAAAAGATTCTCTTCACTATAGCTCATGAAATTTTTATACAAGTATAAACTAGCACGAATAATTTAAAAATCGCCGGCTTTAAATTTGTATCATGTATCCATTACGTCAAGAAAAATACTGCGCGTACCTGTGGAAACATGGACAGATTGATATCGTCATTTTTGTCGAGGCTAGCAACGTTTATACATGTAACTATCACCCGAGCTATATTCGTAGCCAATAGAACTTTATACTTAGAGTATATTTTCACCTTTGACATTTGACCCACAACAAAGAAAGCGTTTGTCTGGGCCCTTTCTCTTTGTTTTGTTTTTCTTTGTATATAATTTCACGTTTAGTTTTGTTTGTATATAATTTCACGTTTAGTAGGAGACAGTAATTCGCCGAATGGTTTTGTTTAAAGTCCTATCAAAAGCTAGATCATGTAATGATTCGATGAGTCGTTGAGTAAACGATGTGTCTCTTGACTGTTTCATTGGAATGATAGCACCGAACTGATGCCAACTTTATAGGACGTCTGTCCACACTGAAGTATACTGCCAAAGGCCTCCCAAACCAAACCATAGCACACCGATAAAAGTACATGTTAAAATGTATGGAAACGAAAATGAATTTTCAAGTCCGTGGTCAATATTTTATGCAGAGGGTTTTCCATTCTTGTGTCAAAATTGACTTGTTTAGAGTATAACAATTTATCTTTTATATATGTTTTGTGTCTAGCTTAATCGATTTTGAGTTCAGATTAAGATTTTGCTTACGCTTTGGTTTCTGATTTTTTGTTTACACAACCAATAAATGTGCCGTTTCGATGACAAGTACGATAATTATGTACCCTGTCACTTTCATCAGACAAATTACTAGCAAAGCGTATGCACAATGAGTTGGAAATAGTGTACGAGCTGGTGACGACAAATCAGTAATTTCTTCAACGTTGTTTGGTGTATATACAAAAGTAATTATTGTACCGAAATGACTAAGATTCAGCTACACTTTGTTTAAGACTTGTTCATAGATGTGTGCGAGTCTGTGTGCCCCCTCATCTCGATTAAGAACACGGCCTCAGCATATTGCTCTCCCTGTTCTTACACATGTACACAGTTTACACCTCAGTGTACGTGCACTTTGCAGGTCATTTTTCTGATGAAGGTTGCAGGGTACATATCCTACTCAATCATCGAAACGTCACATAAAACATTTATTGGTTGTGTAAAATAATCTTAACATAAATCATACTTTTCAACCCGTATTCAAGTACAGACATAAACGTTACAGTTAATGTATGTACATCACCGGATCTAAAATTACCAAGAAGTGATAAACAATACTTTAAAGAAAAAAATATTTCTTTTTATAAAGATCGACAGGGAGTTACAACGAAGCTTTATAAAAAAAACATACAAGGGCAAAGTCATCAACATCCCCGTCTTTGTAAATATCGTAAAATACATTGAAGTGTGCAACAGCCATAAATCACTGGACACATGTCAGAACTTTAAGAACCATTAAAGCAATGAACATATTCCTTTTTGTGATTAAGTCATCTATTAGTCAAATCCTTAAAAAAAGAAGGTGTAAAGTATTAGCGGTCAATTGTAAAGTCGTATGAAAACATGCTCAAAAGCCGATACTAGAAGTCTCGTCAAAATCCAAAAGCACTTTTAAATATTTTCAAGAAACCAGTCTCATGTTCAAGCATGGATTCGTGCAAAACCCAACTTTCTCGAACTCGCTTCGATCATGTCAAACGATCAGAAAGTGAAACGTAAATAATGTAAACAGGATTTGGGGTTTAGTTTGTTCAATTTGTGTCCACATAAATGGCAATATCAGATTTGATAATTCAGTGAACAGAACAAGAAATTGGACTTGATCACAAAATCCGTACTTCAGCAATCTGATTAAAATCATATCTTGATCTCCGCGCCGTTCCGTAAACTTCTCTCTGCTGTAAAACGGAGTGAGAACCAGGATCGGTATACTTGAAGGATATAGTTACCTTGGTATTTTTTAAAATTTTAATGGCAATTTCTTCAAAGCAAGGAAGAAAGTTGTTGAACAAGCGCAAAATTCACTTTTTGCTGTCTATAAGAAATTAAGAAATATATCACTACCGGTTGATCTGATATTGAAAATATTTTATTCGCTAGTCATGCCAGTACTACTGTATTCTGCAGAAATATGGGGATTCGAAAATACTAATATTATTGAAAAAATTCATCTGCAATTTCGCAAATATGTCTTTAATGTTAAAAAAAGTACAGCTAATTTCATTGTTTATGGTGAACTGGGTAGATACCCATTAGACATAGAAATTAAAGGTAGAATAATCGTGTTCTGGCATAATCTTATTACTTCTAATAAGTTATCAAGTTCTATTTATAGACTAATGTATACTATACAAGAAAATGGAATTGTGTCAATTAAATGGCTATCATTTGTTAAAGATATTTTATTTCAAGCTGGTCTGAATTACATCTGGCACTTTCAAAGTACATGTTGTTATCAAAAAAATGAAATTAAAAGGTTTGTAAAATGTAGGTTGAAAGATCAGTATATACAGAAATGGTTTGATGATATTCTTAATTCCTCAAGGGGAAAAACATATTCTTTATTGAAGAAAAAGTTTGAGCAAGAAAAATATCTGATTAAACTGAATGCCAACGATAGAATCATTATGTGCAAATTTCGTTCCTCTAACATACATTCACCAGTAGAAACAGTAAGATGGTTGGGTATTCCTCGGCAAGAGAGAACATGTACACTATGTAACTCCGATATTGGAGATGAATTTCATTATTTGTTTATGTGTGAAAATGAATCAGTTCAAAGCATAAGAGAGAAACACATAACGAAATATTATTATATTTATCCCACCCAAATCAAAATGCAAGGAATGTTTAATATATTTAATTTAAAAACCTTAACAAATGTTTGTAGATTCATTAAAAAACTTGAAAAACTATTGTCATAATTACTTATTACATATATCGGATTGTGTTTCCTCATATTTCTACAATATAACAATTTTTTGATTATACAACAGTTGATTATTCAGCTGTTGTGTAGTTACCATAGTAGTCAATCATTGTATAGCTACAGTAATAGTCAACTGTTGTATACGTATAAACATATTCAGTTATTTCATAGTTGCAAACATATTCGTCTGGTGTATAGTTACAAAAATATTCGGCTGTTGTTTAGTTACAAAAATATCCAGTTGTTGTATAGTTACAATAGTACATTGTAGTCAATTATTGTATAGTTACACTAATTCGACCTCTTATTACACACGTAGGTGTGCCTAGAGTGAAAAATAAAACATTGAAACAACATTGAAACATTGTATTTATACTGTCGTATTTGTGTTTTGGGTTGTTTTACGGTCTATCGACAATTGGAGACATGTTAACCCAAACAACACTGTAAAATAGTAAAACTCACCGTAAAGACCGTCATGTAGACACAGCGCATTCAGTTCATAAAAATGAATACATCAAAATCAGAAACAAAACGTTAAAATCTCAGACGGTAAAATAGGTATCAAATTATATCAATAGCAAACGAATTGTTTATTGGAAATATCATATCTTATTATAGAGATTTGTTAAATGTAAGTTATGAAATATACTGCACATGAATTTTATATAATAAACATTTAATAGATGGTGATTATGAAATCTGTCACGTATTTTTTATTTTTTAAATCAACCCATCCAATCATCACATGTTTGGCGGTTAATGGTTGATTACATACCTGACAATAAGACGGGGCTGCCTTATACAAGATGTAACGACACTGTGTACATTATGTATGCAATGGAGGTATGGCCTATGCCCTGATCACATCTTGAATGGATACATGTACACTGTACCGTTAAGAAGGCAATCAGCCAATCAAGAATCAATAAATATGAACAGATTTAGCCTTCAATCTTGAGCGAGAGAGTTGAGGTACAATAAGATTACCAAGCAAGTGGAGTGTATGGGCATGCATATTGTGCCGTCCAAATCTTAAACAGTTTCTCTAGGCCCCGTTTAATATCACCGATGCATTTATATACACTGTATATTACAAAATTTATGTGTTTAAAATTGAGATGGATTAAAATATATACGTTGTACTTGCTTAAACGAGTCAGATATGACGATTGCATGTATTTGTATCATCGAGTAATATTCTGTATCTTTCTGCGATATGAAGATTGACGTTTTTTAAGTTTCCTTGTTAGTGTGTTTCCTTGTTGTGATGACAATGATGCCTAGGTTCTCATTTTGAGGATTGATGCTTACTCGGATGTGACCAAGATTTACATGGCTGGTGTCGTCGATGAAGCAGAAGACGCTTACTCTTCCGGAACACCTGGTCTTATTCTCTTGTGCTTTTACGAGAGTATCCATGTAAATCTTTCCTTTGTTCCTATTTTGCCCCTAGTTTAATCGATTTTGAGTTCGGATAATGGTTTTGTTGACGCTTTGGTATTCTCTGATTTTTTTTGTAAATAGTTGGAATACTATATCGATAATAAAATAAAGTTTCAACGTAGTGATCAAGTGATGTGTGGGTAATGTATGTATCTTTGAAGTATTAGTACCTGTAATTATTGTCACACTGTTTACAGTAATGGGAACGGGTTTGATGCCTTCACTTGTTTACACTCTCTCCAAACTTCTGTGAGCTGTGCTTCCATTGGATTGATTTTAAAACTGACCGTCTATTTTTGTAATATTATCTTCTCATGTACGCGTTTGTCGGTCTATGCAGCGGCTTGGCGCTTGTACGGCTGATCCCGTCCTTTCTGTCTCTCCTGTAACACTAGTCTATGTTTAAGATGATTGCTCTGCTCTTCCCTTCATAATGAACATATTTAAATGTTACATGTGACCTGTTGATTAACTATATGAAACCTGGACAGAACCTGGGCTCGCTTGCATTTGGTTTATCATAAAAGTCAGTCGTACTACACATGTACAAATCTGACGAACTTTTGGCGGAATGTAGGGTTGGCCATAGGACCGCGGGTCTATATTGCCGTCTTAGATATGTTGTAAAGAAAACTAATTAAAAATAAGTTGTGGTCTGCTTTATGCATCTGACATGTATATACAATATAGCATAAGATGCTTAAAGGCTCAATATACGTAACTTTCGGCAGAAAATAAAGCGAAAACCAAACCTTATAACTTATTATATTTATAGATTTTGTTAAGATTAACTGATATCAGCAATATCGAAGATGACATCTTACGTGAGTATCGATACAGATGCAGTTGGAACTCATTTTTTGTAAACACGCGTCTATTTTGAACTGTCGTCTTTGTTCGGCTTGTTGTTTTAGTGGTCCACACCTAAATTATTTTGTATTCTTTGAAATTTTCTGTCAAGAGTTTCTTGGTAGTTACCGCTCAGGTTTACTCCGTATTAACCTTATTTTTGCATGGAACGTACCTTATTTACTGTATTTTTTTTCAGAATTTATTAGAACCACGATATATTCCAGGAGGAAACATATACTGTGCATTTAATTAGGTCGTCAACACACAATTGTTGAGCAATTGCAACTTCCCTGATAGTGTAGGTGAATATCGATATGCCGTCTAAGTCAACCAGACTTATCTCCCTTTAAATACAAAAATAGTGTCATTTTCCCATTGCAGTTGGGAAGACATGCAGCTAATTAGATTCTTCATCTTCTTTAGTTACTGTGTGACCGTCTCCCTGTTGAATAACAGTTAAAAATCATCATTTAGACATTGAAAACGAAACACAGTAAAGAGTAACATAACTCGTTATCTCGAAATTGTGCAACTCGAAGACTCCGTTTAATCATTTATTACAGTTTTTGTCGGTCCCAGCAGGACTTCACATCAATTGTCAAAACTCGGATAAATCGAAATTTACCAACTGTCCCGCCAGCTTCGAGATTACGAGGTTCAATTAGCTATGAACCATGATATTAATCTACAAATGTATATAACGGATTTTTACTTGAAGTTGTTACGTCATCGTAGTTTCGTATGTAAGAATGTATATACATGTAAATTTGGGTGTACTTATCGCTATTTATTGTTCCTTTGATAAATGTGGTTTATTTTTTTGTTACATGTAACAGCTATGTGAAAGGACGAAGTAGAATTTGATCGTGGGGGAATCACCGGAGTATCCGGAGAAACACGACCTGCAGCAAGCACCTGGTCGTTGCCCAATATAGACCGCGAGCCGTCACCAAAGCTAACTGATTGGCTAATGCATAAAGCAAACTTATGACTGATAAACATGTACATATCGTTACACGTAATTATGCTATAAGATATGTGGATATCTATCATTTACTTATATAGTATTTACTAATTGGTATACAGTTCGCTTATCAATACTTGTTTTGGTACGTGTACGCTATGTGATAGAAGTTTGATAAAGGACATGTACTTCATACGTGTTATGATATGCTAGAGTTTATTGTAACATAATCTTTACCGGATATCTAATTGTTTAACTATCTCAAGTTATGATTGATCACCTTAATTAATTGACACATGAATTAATACATATACACTGTAATCGTGATGAAGATGACGTAAATTGACATATATAGTGATGGCATTAATTGATAAATATGTTAATGACGTAAATTGACATATATAATGATGGCATTAATTGATAAATATGTTAATGACTTAAATTGACATATATAATGATGGCATTAATTGATAAATATGTTAATGACGTAAATTGACATATATAATGATGACATTAATTGATAAATATGTTAATTACTTTAATTGACATATATAATGATGACATTAATTGATAAATATGTTGATGACTTAAATTGACATATATAGTGATTGACCCTAATTGATAAATATGTTGATGACTTAAATTGACATATATAGTGATTGACCCTAATTGATAAATATGTTGATGACTTAAATTGACATATATAGTGATTGACCCTAATTGATAAATATGTTGATGACTTTAAATTAACATATATAGTGATTGACCCTAATTGATAAATATGTTGATGACTTAAATTGACATATATAGTGATTGACCCTAATTGATAAATATGTTGATGACTTAAATTGACATATATAGTGATTGACCCTAATTGATAAATATGTTAATGACGTAAATTGACATATATAGTGATTGACCCTAATTGTTAAATGTGTTGATGACTTAAATTGACATATATAGTGATTGACCCTAATTGATAAATATGTTAATGACTTAAATTGACATATATAGTGATTGACCCTAATTGATAAATATGTTAATGACGTAAATTGACATATATAGTGATTGACCCTAATTGTTAAATGTGTTGATGACTTAAATTGACATATATAGTGATTGACCCTAATTGATAAATATGTTAATGACTTAAATTGACATATATAGTGATTTACCCTAATTGATAAATATGTTAATTGATTAAATTGACATATATAATGATGGCATTAATTGATAAATATGTTAATGACTTAAATTGACATATATAGTGATTGACCCTAATTGATAAATATGTTAATGACTTAAATTGACATATATAATGATGGCATTAATTGATAAATATGTTAATGACGTAAATTGACATATATAATGATGGCATTAATTGATAAATATGTTGATGACTTTAAATTGACATATATAATGATGACATTAATTGATAAATATGTTAATGACTTAAATTGACATATATAATGATGGCATTAATTGATAAATATGTTGATGACTTTAAATTGACATATATAATGATGACATTAATTGATAAATATGTTAATGACTTAAATTGACATATATAATGATGACATTAATTGATAAATATGTTAATGACTTAAATTGACATACATAATCATTACCTTAATTAATAATATGCTGATGACCTTAGTTGACACATATAATGATGATCTAAATTGAAATATACAATGTTGACGTTAATTGATAAAAAACTGACATAGATAATGATGACGTAAATTGATAAATATGTCGATGCCTAAATTGTCAAATATAATGATGATCTAAATTGACATGCATTGTATATTGATCACCTAGTTTAATATATATAATGATGACCTAACTTGAAAATTATCATTTTGACCATTATTGACACATATTATGATGACCTAACTTACTCATCTTTTGTATTCTAATGTATATCTATTGTTAGAAACTACTCCACTTGTAGATATTTAATGCCGACGTATATTTACCTTTAAGTAATGGAGATGCTTCTAATGCCCTCCAGCTTCCGTACCCCTCTTCATTTCTGCCAGTATCTGTACAGTATATCTTTCCACAACGGAAGCCATTTGTGGATTAACAAGTCTTAATTTTTCATTAAAGAAATCGTAATTCCCATAGTCGATTTTCTCGTACTTTCTCAAAGCAATAAATAGTTTTTGAATGGTGTCGATGTTTTCATGTTCTACCGGGCTGAATGGATTATTTCTGAAGTAGTAAAGTAGGTTGGTGAACTGGGTTTCTAGGTTTTTTGTCGGTGCTATATTTCCACTCAATTCATTAACCATTTTAGCCTCCATCATCTTAACTTGATCAGAAATCACTCCGATGTTTTTCTGCCCGATGCTTGACGCCATTTTTCTCTTTACACTGGGAAAATAGAGATACCGAGTAATTAAGAGTATGGGTTGTCCAAGTTTAAATTCATATTGTCCATGGTTTTAATTATAATTAGTATGCGGCCTTCAGTAAATCACGATTACGTGTTTTTGTACAATGTTTACCAATGGAAACATGCACCTTTATTTATAATGAAAAATATCAAAGATGACGTAACACACACATATGCTGTACCTTTTATTTAGTAATATATACATTATGCCGAAACATGAATTAAACTGCATCATACGGCTGTTTCGTCCTCCTAGGACTCTTCAGTGATGCAAGGGGCCAAAAGTTGGGAATCCAAAAATGTCTAAACAAATGTAGAAGCAGATGAGGAAGTAAATAAACTTCGAGAGACTGTTTGCATAGTGTTTTTATGTCTCTGGAACATTTTAAGCTAATGTTTTGATACAATGAATACGTGCGTTATCAGATAGTTCTGTGTAGATCATTCGTTCGTTTGTAAATAATAATTTCAATACGGAAGTTATAATATGCTGTGAAAACAAATGAAAATACACACAGTCCATGTACAACACTGTATAAAATGTATGATTATGTAGGTGAATTGGCTAAATGATACGTTTAAAATCGATAAATACAAATAAGAACGTTATACTATGACTATGTGCCCATCATAAAATAACATTTTTCGCTATTCATTATTCCTATGCATATATAGGGTACTCCAATTATGTCGATGTTTTCTTTGTTCATGAAATTATCATGTACACAGTTTATTTAAAAAATACTCGTTGATGATTCTTGCAAGTGATACCAATGTTTTTTGATGACGGAGTGTGACAATGCTATGGGATAAAAAATTCAGGATAGCATTATAAAATAAGTTAGTTTTGAAATTTAAAATTTTAAGACGTACATCATACTTCATTACGAAAACGAAAGTAGACAAAACACTTACATGTTCAGCACTATAAACAATGCATACTAGGTATGTAGATTGAATGAATGATACACTTAAAATAGACAAATACCGATAAGAATGGTACACTGTGACAATGAGACATAAAAAAAATTACATGTTTTCTCTATTTTTACTTACTATAGTCACTGCACCGATCAGGTTTAATATGGAAAGTCCATGTTCTATTTTTGTTTTAAGCTACAGGTATAGTTTGTTTCAGAAAAGCACTAAGTTGACATATGTATGTGTGCGTAAAGTATTGTTGTTTGTTGAATGACACATAGGAGCTAGGGTTATGATTTCTGAAAAGAAGGTCAAATGAAGATAAAGAAAATATGTTAAAAACAAATATATATTAAAATAAAAACTACCGACTATATAGAGCATTTAAAAGATTAAAGGAAATCGTTTTTTGATAAAAATCGTGTATATATTTTACAAATGCTTTATGATTAGGAATACCAATTAATGGTTTGGAACGATTTAGATGCATTTACAAATGTATATTTTGTCACAAAAAGGTCATTAACATAGAGTTAAAGTTTATGTACGTCTATGAAAAAATATAACAACAATTGAATAGGTTTAAATGCCACTCGCGAAAGATACTTTGACAAAAAAGATAAACAAAGAAAGAAAACTATATTGATCTCGGCCCCAAGAAGCCTTTTTTCGCGATCTCATAAAAGGTTTTTTTTTTTTTTTAATTATCAGACCACGGTATGTTAAGAGCTCATCATAAAAACACTGTTAATGGGTTCGAAGGTTATCTGGTGCTGTATGGATAATAAACTACATAGGGCTTAACATGAGTTTCTGCTCCCCCATTACACAGACCGGTATATATGACTAAATGTGGTGTCTTATCTCTTCTCTGTGTACAACTTCTTCCCTAATGTCTCATTGGATATTATCTAACTACATTGTATTAGCCTTCAGTTGAGTTTTGTTCCTATATAGGGAGGCTTTGGTTTCTGTTCCCTAGGCGAGAGTTACCCGAGTCTCCAAGCTCAAATTCTCAAGTCTTGCAATATTGAGCATGAATTTAGTCTTTATTTCAATTCCTAAATGTCATTTTGTTTTTACATTTATAATCTATTGATGGGATAACGTCTGAATTCCGTACTTTAGTTAGGAATTAAGATTAATCAGTATAGAAGGATGTATGGAAAATGGTTTACTTTATATACGTAGATTGTCAAGCGAAAAAGTTTATATACTATTGATAGTTTTTGATACATATTAGTACGTAGTATAAGGGGGATTTACCTCCCTTTGAATGTAGGGAGGGGTTTTAAACTGATACCAAATGGTGCTTTCTGTTAGCACATGAAGATGTCTTGTGACATAATACATGCATATATTTTCCGTTTCACTTTCGTATGTCGTTAAGTCATTTCTAAATTGGACAGTAGAATTATTCCGCTGCCTGTTTTTGAGTTTTTTTTTTGTTATTTTTAAGCTTTCTTCTTCCTTTCTAGAGCATCAAGTGCGATAGGAATATGTCTCTGGTTTTCGTATATACGTAACTTCAGGAAATTTTTCGGAATTCGGAAAAGTTGATAACCATGCAAAAATAAGTCTAAAACGAAGTAAACCTGAGCGTTAACTAACTCTTGACAAAAAAAAAATCCATATAATTGAAAATAATTCAGGCGGAGCCCACTTCAACAACAAACCGAAGGCAACAAACAGTTCAATATGGACGCGTGTTTACAAAAAGCGTGTTTCAACTACTGCTGTATCGGTAACCGCGTAAGAATTCATCTTGAATATTGCTGATATCAGTTAATCGTAACTAAATCTATAAATATAATAAGTTATAAGGCTTGATTCTCGCTTCAAGTTTTGCCAAAAGTTACGTATATTGGGCCTTTAAATGATTTCACGTTGACATTTCCGTGACGATTTCCCAATCAGCAATAAAATCTGATTTCGCTTGCAAAATATAGTATTTGCTCTCCCCCTTTTGAACAAAGTTTTTAGCTGTCTTGGACGCTAAGTAAGGCAAATAAGATCAATACTATAATTGTTTTTAATCATTGTTTCAATTTCAACATTCTTTCTTTCCTTTCGTCTTTGTTCATGTCGATAGTTGCTACACAGGATTGTGTAGCTATTGTCATGTTATAGAATGTGTAGATATTGCCATGTTATAGAGTGTGTAGTAATTGTTCTGTTATAGAGTGTGTAGTTATTGCAATGTTATAGAGTGTGTAGTTATTGTCATATAATAGAGTGTGTAATTATTGCCATGTTATAGAATGTGTAGATATTGCCATGTTATAGAATATGTAGTTATTGTCATGTTATAGAGTGTGTAGTTATTGTCATGTTATAGAGTGTGTAGGTATTGTCATGTTATAGAGTGTGTAGTTATTGTCATGTTATAGAGTGTGTAGTTATTGTCATGTTATAGAGTGTGTAGTTATTGTCATGTTATAGAGTGTGTAGTTATTGTCATGTTATAGAGTGTGTAGTTATTGTCATGTTATAGAGTGTGTAGTTATTGTCATGTTATAGAGTGTGTAGTTATTGTCATGTTATAGAGTGTGTAGGTATTGTCATGTTATAGAGCGTGTAGATATTGTCATGTTATAGAGTGTGTAGTTATTGTCATGTTATAGAGTGTGTAGTTATTGTCATGTTATAGAGTGTGTAGTTATTGTCATGTTATAGAGTATGTAGTTATTGCCATGTTATAGAGCGTGTAGATATTGTCATGTTATAGAGTGTGTAGTTATTGTCATGTAATAGAATGTGTAGGTATTGTCATGTTATAGAATGTGTAGTTATTGCCATGTTATAGAGTGTGTAGATATTGTCATGTTATAGAGTGTGTAGGTATTGTCATGTTATAGAGTGTGTAGTTATTGTCATATTATAGAATGTGTAGATATTGTCATGTTATAGAGTGTGTAGTTATTGTCATATTATAGAGTGTGTAGGTATTGTCATGTTATAGAGTGTGAAGTTATTGTCATGTTATAGAGTGTGTAGTTATTGTCATGTTATAGAATGTGTAGTTATTGTCATGTTATAGAGTGTGGAGTTATTGTCATGTTATAGAGTGTGTAGTTATTGTCATGTTATAGAGTGTGTAGTTATTGTCATGTTATATAGTGTGTAGTTATTGTCATGTTATAGAGTGTGTAGATATTGCCATGTTATAGAGTGTGTAGATATTGTCATGTTATAGAGTGTGTAGTTATTGTCATGTTATAGAGTGTGTAGTTATTGTCATGTTAAAGAGTGTGTAGTTATAACCATGTTATATATTTTGTAGTTATTATCATGTTATAGATTGTGTAGTTATTGTTATATTATAGAGTGTGTTGTTATTTCGATGTTATAGAGTGTGTATGCATTGTCATGTTATAGAGTGTGTAGTTATTTTCATGTTATGTAGATTTTAGTTATTGGCATGTTATAGAGTGTGTAGTTATTGTCATGTTATATAGTGTGTAGTTATTGGCATGTTATAAAGTGTGTATTTATTGTTATGTTATAGTTTAAGCACGATCCGGAACCTGTTGATTAATGACAACTAAAGTAAGTATGCTTCAGACGTAATGATTGGTATTGATTCACGTCCTTTTACAGCAACTAAGGTAATCCAATGACGTTCTCTAGATGTAAGCGATTGTACATGCATGTGATCAATGTAGGTGAGCCTTGGAGGCTGCGGTATGTTCGCTCCATGTGAGAATTCGGAAACGATGCTGATTTTTGTGGTGCTACCACACTGAAGTATAATGCCGAATGCTCGAAACAGAACACCCCACCGGGCACATTATACTGACAACGGGTAAATCAGTTGTTCCATTGCGATAATGCTGAGTGTCAAGCATGGAGTAGTGAATACCATTTTTGAGACTCTCGTATGTCTCGGCTTGGGGACAGAAACCACAACCTTCCAAACAGGAGCAAACGCTTCATCTAAGACCAAAGTAGGGCAGTGTCAAGGGAGACATATGAGGGGGACAGCTATTTACGAAAGAATAGAACGATACTATTTCAAAGTTTGTCGCCTCTCACAATCATGCAATGGAGGCAGTGTGCCCTATATGTATTAATATTTTATTAAATAAAATACTCGTACTTAGAAAAAGTGCTGATAGTCTTTGCTATATAAAGATTGACGTTTAATAAACACCTTGCTCGTTCTTTACTACGGTTATATCAACATGGAAATGGTCCCATCCTTGCCTTTACACAACAATGTTGCTTTACGTGAAAAATCATTCTCGTAAAAATAAGAATGAAAAATAAATTGAAATACAGTGAAACCTCTCTATTAAGACCACCTTAGGGACCGCACCAAAGTGGTCTTAATAGCGGGGTGGTCTTAATAAAGAGGGTGACCATGCAGACAGATTTCTCTGAAATCAACTTTTTGACATGTTTTCATGATCCATTAACTAATATAAGGCTTTATAATGTTAAACAGACAGTTATTATAGCTGATTAGCCAATTTGACACCAAAATACATGAACAGCTTACTGATCTGACTTGACATGTGTACACAGTGGAATACACACCAGGTGACTTTCTATTTGGTCGGTACTGAGGTGGTCTTAATAGTGAAGCTTAAAATACCAAGATATATACAATTGTGGTATCGCAAACGTAACACGATGTGGGTCGTGTATGTACGATGTGTGCATGATGTGAGAACGATGCGATCTTGGACGATTGTTTCTATCGCACATGTGGGCGCACGATAAACTAGCATTGTGCGATGACAGGCTTTATACGTCTCTGGTTAGTGTAAATTGAAAAATGGCTTGACAATATAAACGGCCTATTGCTACTTGTTTTCAGCTTATTTCTATACGTTAGCTACATCTATAAGCTGATCTTCCTATTTAAACTTATCTTTTAATTAGAAATGCCTTTTTGTAGGTTTTTAAACAAACCAAATAGACACTATTAACTTTCAACACAAAGTAACATGTTCTCATTCAGGTAATAATTGCCAGCTTTTACCAAGTTACTGTATACCTGTACATAGCATAGACCGTATATGCATACGTCACATCTCTGGCCCAGGGCACTTACATAACTCGCCTAGGTGTAAAAACACAGGTGATTGGAGGGCTGGGGTAAAAAAAACATTGCTAATTAAGGGAGGATTCATTTCACACCGTAGTCACTGCAATTATCAGAAGTGGCGTCCCCACAGGGCAAGCGAAACTCCGGCATGTTAGATCTATTTACCTGTTCTGTAACCTGGGAGCTAAACCCATTCTTGACTGTCTTATGATCACCGTTATACCGCTAGTGTAATGTATATTGTAGAATTAACATCATCCCAGTTAATATGATGCTAATTTACTTAGTGTTTCGAGAAGAGGGTTCCGTATTTTTCCATGCCGTAATATGTATCGACCGATTATACCTAATCGTGCGGGTGTTCGATGAGAATCGCACACATGAACGCACGATCTTTAGATCGTCAAGTTGTGCGCACCATGAGCGAACAATGTATGCACGATGTATGCACGATGTATGCACGATGCACGCTCGCATTTTGTGGTGCGTTGTGTGTAACCACAACTGTAGATGATTTTTTCGGACTGACATGAATTGGTCTTAATAGCGAGGCGGTCTTTATTCTGAGGTTTTTAAGCGAGGTTTCACTGTATTATTTTACATGCAATTCACCAGAAATCCACGTAATCAAATAAGCACGTGAAAAAATAACTAATGGAAAATGTACGTGAGTTTTTTCATGTGAAATTAATTTTTGACCACAATTCGCGTGATTTTCACTTGACGATACATTGCCTGTGCATGTAAGAATGCTGGAGCCAGCATAAGCGGGTATAAACTTTATCTGATGCTGACTTAACAGTGTTATCTCACTGAAATAGCAAGTCGTAGATACTGTACTCCTTTAAGTACATTATATGCCACCTGGAAACGGTTTGGGGTTTCGTATCTAGCACCCTATTACTAAACTTGAAGGATGTGAAAATAACTAACGTTGTTATAGACTGTTTAGCTGTGTTAAACAACTACTCAGTTTTATTCTATGGCTGTTAACGTTTGGTGCAATGGCTAGCGCATTTACTGTACCTTTTTAATGAGGCCGTCGGTAATAAATCACCCGATCGGACATAACAAAATACATTGTATTTTATTACTTGTCCGATCACTTTGGTTCTTCCGGGTACTTAAGTTTCCTCACACAATAAGAGCCCGCACGCTAACCTCGGGATCACCAATAATGATTACATTGCAAAACCCATTTCATAATAATTGTAAATGAATTACGGAGTTTCGTTTTTAAGTCCAACAAACGAAGGTCTTACTCCGTTTCTTCTTCTTCTTTCGACGTTATTGGGATACATGGGGACGATTTCCTTGCTTAGTTTAATTTGATTTAATGATAATTATTGTTTGGAAACCCATCCGGGTTATTTAGGGTCCAGCTATGCTAAATGCTAACATTATGACCATTCAATCAATGGAATACATCCTAATGAAACACAACTGATCGCTTCATGATATCACGAAAATCACATCTGATCGTATTATGGTTATGTGTTTGGTTTGGTTTTATTTTTTTAGTCTATTTATAGCTGAGGTCATATAAGGATGACCTTCCAGTGTATGCAATGTGGTTGCGTGTGTCGAGAGCGTGTGTATTTGGGAGGCGCGGTATGTTCATGTAAGCCTTTTTGCGATAGTCCGGATCTTTTGCCGATTTAAAGTGCTACCACACTAGTATCCTGCCGAAGGCTCCAAGCAGGACACCCAACCTGGTCACATTATACTGACAATAGGCGCACCAGTCATTCCACTCCCATAATGCTGAGCGACAAGCAGGAAGTAGTAACTACCATTGTTTAAGACTCTGGTATGTCTCGGCCTGGGGACAGAACCGCTAGCCTTCCTCACAGGGGCGAACGCTCAACAAAAGGCCAAAAGTGAAGTTGTGTCAAGGGAGATATTCGAAAGGAGAAAGTTTTTAGAAATAATTGAAAAGATAAGATCCAAAATCTAGTCGCCTTCTACGATCATGCAATGGATGCAGCAGAAACAATTATTTCGCCCTACATGCAAGAATTAGGTGTACGGCAATACGAAAGGTACACGAAGAAATTGCAGTCAGACTGTGTTAAACACTTATTCATAGTTATATATCAGAGTTGGCAATGTATTAAACTATTTGCTATAAATCAGTACACCCGATCATGAAATGTTCACGGCTGATAGCAAGCATGCACGACGACGATGTTAAACTTATAATGTGTAGCTACGCACAATGCAAAGGCTCAAGGAAATTTGATTTTTAATCACTTATAATTTAGGTCAGGCAATTATGTCAGAATATTTGCTTCAGATATAAAATTGCTAGGGAGGCATAGAGCAAGTACCTGACGAGAAATAGAAGTATATATATATCACCATTATGCGATTACGGTCCAAAAGTTGTCCAAACATGCATACAATCTGAAACTGAGGACTGAATCCGCAAATGCTACCAAACGATTCAATTATGCCAGTAATTCTTCTTAATATGACGCTTTGCACCTAAACTCTCATTGGTACATTCTGTTATCCTCAAAAATCTAGGGGCTATACTATACAATGTACATTTCTTTGTATAATTATTATTTAATTAATTACCGGTAGAACAAATACAGCGTTATGTTTTCGAGATAATATTTGTTGACCTGAATATCCAGCGTTTGTTAACCTTAAAATAAAAGACGAGCTAATACATCATGCAAATACACAAATTTACATATACCAAATACACGTAATATCGTTCGATATTGATAGTAAATGATTGTTATCACAAAAAAATGTTCCTTTATTTTCCATATACACCGATAGTTTGTATGCTATTGTACCTGGTACTTTTATACCAGTAGTTTATTATTGACTTTACAGGTCAATCGCATTTCCGTTCGTCTTCCTGTTGGTATATTGTTAGATTATGAGTGATGTGAGTTTGTTTATAAATAATGATTAGACCTGGAATGTGGTGAGATACATGTAAGCACTGACCTTTTAAAACTTGAAAGTGAAAAGTTTATCACGATGATTAGTATTTACATTTAACAAGCATTGTGTTTAGTCAGTAGAAAATTACATAACATGATATTCATAAACTAATTAGTATGTCATTATGATAAATAATTAATTAACATATCATTATGATGAATAATTCATTAGCATACCATATTATGTAATGGTTAACTGGCATCCAAATGCATGTACCATATTATTTTAATTGTTACTTAGCATATCATAATGATTAGTATTAAAACACTCATATACAAACGATGGATAATGCATTAGCATAACATAATGATTATTACATGAAGTTGGTAAGCATACACTTATGTTTTATACATTGTAGTTAATACGTTTGCCGTGATAAAAAGTAGTTTATTATCAATACCAGATAGCAAATACTTTATTAGCCTATTATAACGATAAATATTTTATTAGCAATACAGTAATAGCCTATACTGCATTAGCCTATTATTACGACAAGTAGCTAATTAGCACTACAATAATGGCCGATAACTCGTTAGCATATTATAACGATAAGTAACTATAATAAATAATACAATAATGACCTATACTGCATTAGCCTATTTTAACGACAAGTAGCTAATTAGCACTACAATAATGGCCGATAACTCGTTAGCATATTATAACGATAAGTAACTATAATTAACAATACAATAATGGCCTATACTGCATTAGCCTATTTTAACGACAAGTAGCTAATTAGCACTACAATAATGGCCGATAACTCGTTAGCATATTATAACGATAAGTAACTATAATTAACAATACAATAATGGCCTATACTGCATTAGCCTATTATTACGACAAGTAGCTAATAAGCAATACAATAATGGCCGATAACTCGTTAGCATATTATAACAATAAGTAACTATAAATAACAATACAATAATGACCTATACTGCATTAGCCTATTACAACGACAAGTAGGTAATTAGCAATACAATATTGGCCAATGCTTCAATAGCCTATTATAACGACTGTCTGGCGGCCATATTTTCCCCCTGGAGAAGACCCAACAGAACCTGCTTATGAAATTTAAAAATGATCCATCCAGTACTTCTCAAGAAATAGCGATCACAAACTATCACTGTCAAAATCAAAGAAGACCGCCTGACACAACTACGCCCAAAGGGGAACTTCCAGTACTTCTCAAGAAATAGTGATAACAAACTATTACTCACAAATTCAAGAACCCCGCATGTCCGCCATATTGTTTATTGTTGTCCGAAAATGGACTATGTAGAACTAGGCACCAAGGGAAACCTATACATATTAAATTTGAATTCATGCATACGTAATCTTTAAACCAAGAGAATGCGTACTGAGCTCTCCATAAACTCCAGAATCTTCATCTTCTCCCGACTGAAATTCAGGACATTTTACTTGCTCATATTAACTCTCATGCTTATTTTTTTCCGGTTTGTTTTGAAACCAAATACAATGGTTTCGAAGGTCGTTTAGGATTTGTACTAATCATACAGTATTTATATACACATTTACTGTACATGTATGTATATGCATTGCGATCCAGGTGTTCACGTCATCTATAATAGACGATTTGCCACTATGATCATGTCAGAATACCAGACCGTCTATCACTGTGACTTCAAAACATCCTTTTTTGGGGATGTCGAGTTGGCGCAGTGGTAACGGCCGCAGGTATTTCTGACTAGGCGAATCGGTGTCGGAGATCGTTACATTATATAGTTCGAGGCCCGGACAGGGCACGAGTAAAAAAATTGTCTTCCTTCGTCATTTGTGTTTCCGTGTTATTTATATACATTTACTCTATATATACTTCATATGTACAATGTAACAAAGATAAATATATTGACTTATGACCGTAAACTTTCTGTGATTGTAAGAAACATTGTATATAATTAAAAAAAATGGAGGAAAATGACAATAGTGCTTGCTGACGTTATTCCATTATTAACAATTATTCCAATCGATTACTTTTGATAGCATGCATGTAAAAAGAGGATAAACAACGCACTATGATCAGTAGTTAATCATTAATTCGCATAAAACAATGGCCATATTCGGTTACCATACCACAAGTTTCAGTAATAAGAGGGTATTCATGCGTGTTTCACACAATTGTCATCAGTTTGCATTTTAAACTTAGCACAAGCTCAAGTTGAAATTGTTAGTTTAAAAAAAAATTGTTGCATTTCACACGAGAAAAAACTTTGTTATACAAGGATTTTAAGTAAACTTTAATTTTAAAAAAAACTCTAAAAGGTATTCGTAATCTAAACTGATCTTAATAGGAAACAGCTTATGAGGTAGCACATGAGTGATTATTGATGATAAACTAGTGAACCATCCATATGTAACGAAATTAGCGTGTTAAGTATCTTTTAATAAGTGTTTATCCAGTAAAATCCAGTAGTTAAGTACTATCCACTTTAACTTTAAATATCATGAACTTCGGAGTTTAGTATACCGGTATGAGTGTGTGAATAGGAACATAAATCTATCATGCTTTATCTATTGAGTGATGTCGAAGTATATTGAGTCATCTTGAAATAAACGTTTTTAAAGGTTACTTGTTAATTTAAAGTCATGAAAACATCTAGTTTTGTATTGACCTTTCACGATTTCATGCATTTGATTTCGACGTTGATTCGCTATGACCTTGACCAAGAATATTAAGGAATGATCGCTCTAGTTAGTCCTATAGGAGTTAAGGCCACAAATAACTACCGAGATTATTTTGACGGGTAAGTTGCACAGTTGTCTATAATACATAAGATTCGATTCGTGCGGTGACCGAGTGTCGATGGTATTTAATAGTGTCCTCAGTAATATCAATATATTTCACTAGTAAGGCTAATGTTTTGATGACGAGTGTGCAAGTAATACATTTAAAAATATAAGCCACAATATTATCCAGAAAAAAACATCGGCAACAACTATATGAGTTATACTTTAACATTTAAAAATATAAGCCACAATATTATCCAGAAAAAAACATCGGCAACAAAGATATAAGTTCACTTTAACATTTAAAAATATAAGCCACAATATTATCCAGAAAAAAACATCGGCAACAACTATATGAGTTATACTTTAACATTTAAAATATAAGCCACAATATTATCCAGAAAAAAACATCGGCAACAACTATATGAGTTATACTTTAACATTTAAAAATATAAGCCACAATATTATCAAGAAAAAAACATCGGTAACAACTATATGAGTTATACTTTATCAAAGTCACAGTCATGGCTGATTCTGGTTCTCCTTTACTTTCTATCAATTGTTAAGCCTATTTTGCGCTTTTGTGGACACAAGTATCCTCCGATCAAACAGATAGCATTGCTAACCGATACAGTCTACAGATATGATAATTCCGGGCAGTAAAATGAGGCTTGCATATCGATACATGCAAGTTAATCAGTATTAAACCAGCTTGATTTTTTAACTTAATAACACTTTGATATATTTCACGGGTAAAATGTAATTATCTGACTTCCATAGCTTGTTTTGACACAAAGTATAGTATTTTTCGGCGATGCGTCATCGTTTCATTCCGAACTGAACAGCTTATTTGTTACATGAAGTACCTACTAATTTAAACACGAATTGCATTAATGCTAACACTTTTGCTAGATGTTAGATTACAGGACCGAGTTTCAAACCTAAAAGTAACGTTTTGATGTTTGGAAAATCAAAATCATGAACAAAATAAGCACTTTTTAGTGTATTCCTGTTATCAGCATTTTGATCAAATTACATCAACATTTTGGAAATGTTAAATAAACATGTTTTGACAGAAAACTCACCCGACCATCATAAATAGGAACGGTTGATCGCCTCTTCGGCATTTGATATGGGCGGGGTCTCCTTATGCGCGTTCATTCGGACAATATATATGGTGATTTTGTGTGAGGGGTATGGCATGTTTTGTTTCATGTTCTACTTATGTTGTTGTTGTCTTTAAGTGATACTTACATTCACTTATCGAATGTCGAATGTATGTTTTCTGGTCGCTTGAAGTCATTCGGCAAAAAAGTGTTTTTTGGTGCATGTCCAAAGCAATCACATTGCATATCGATAACAAATAACGATTCGTTAGCAAAACCATAATTCGAGGTCAAATTTAAATAAACAAGGGAAACAATATAAACAAAGGCAGTACTGAAACAGATACCTTTGAACAAAGAACAAGAGAATGAGACCAGGACTCTTATACATGAAACCGTTCTCGTGCTCAAGCATGGATTCTGTGCTGAAGCCAGATTTCTTGAAACTCGCATAGTTCATATCAACCACCAAACAGTCAATTGTAAATATCAAAAACAGTGTTTGGCTTCATGGATCCTCACTTTTGTACCAAAATTTGACCAAATCAGAATTTTTAAATAAGCTATGGCCGTTATAAGAAATGAGTTTTGAGCACAAAATCCATGCTTGAGCATGAGAACGGTTTCATGAATACGGGCCCAGGTGTCCCGGATGATCCAGCGTCTTCAGTCTAATAATCGAAAATCGGTATTTAAACGTAGGTTATATTCTATTATACGACTGGTTATGATATATTGTCTTTTCATACGACAATAATACAAACAGTTGTTAAACAAGGGAGATACCAAAGCGTCAACAAAACCATAATCTGAACTTCAAATCAAATAAGAGACAAAATTTGAAGAAAGGAATGATATAAATGGAAACCCTCGTAAAAGTACAAGAAAATAAGAAGGAAGGGCAAGCGTCTTTTGCTTAATCAACGACACCCGCCATGTAATTCTTGGCCACATTCAAGTAAACACAAAGTTTTCAAAATGGGAACCGAGTCATCATTGTCAATCACAACAAAAGAACACACTAATGAGCATACTCAAAAACTTCCATCTTCATATCACACAAACATACAGAATATTTCTCAATGGTGATGACCATAAAACTGTTTCCATCAACCTGCACCTCTTGAGTCCCCTGTGCCATAACTTTGTTGTCAGTAGCTGACATCTGTAACGAAAATCTTGATATTCAGAGCAAGCCCTAGAATAACGGTTCAACTGCAATATGGATTACATTCTAATATACAATTGGTAATTATATGTTTTCTTGTCCAAACGATGCCAATACAGCACTTGTTTAACAAAACGTAACATTTTAGTACATTAGTATACGACTGGTTTTGACATATTTGTTTCCGTACGAAGACAATATAACATTTGTCTCTTTTATGAAAATTCAAAATAGGAATACATACAATGGTCAAAGCCAATTAAACCTAAACTAAAGAAAACAAATCACCAAAAATATGTTGTTTGTTTGCCAACATCCGTGACGGACTGTAAGTTAACTTAATAACGAACATTACTTACACTCATAAGATAAACTTAATAAACACAAATGTCTACATTTAAAGTTTGATAATAGATATAGAGAAATGTTCCATTGATAGGTAGGTGCGTAAACACCAGCGTCCACAACTATATTCTCGGGATCTTTTTTTTTCTCACACAGACAAAGGTATAGGTATTCTCAGTATTATGGTTCGCGGGGATCTACCTCATACACTGCAGCTCACTATAACTTCACCTTGGTCAGGCGGTGTGTCATAAATTTCATTTTAATAAAGTTTATTGCAAATGAGCAAAAGGATTAGGTCATATGTGCCATACATAAAAGTAGGTCACTCTGACCTATATTTTCACCTGTGGCCTTCACCAAAAAAAAACCCCATTTGTCCAGGCCCTGTAGTATACTGGACGATCTAATGATAATTCATGCTTCAGTATGCGTTCAAATTGGTTAGGTGGTCATATCCGTATGGTGACTGCAATTAGCCGAAACGTCTTGTTTAGAATAGTACATAGTACTGATTAAAATAAAAAAAAAAAACGTTTATTACAATTTACATGGAGAGTAGAAACCTTATGCTAAGCAGATGGCGACGGAAGCTAGGGAAAGCATCACAAAAGGGGTTAGTTTGGTTTGATGAGTCCTGTTGAACGACATGTAACAGCTTCTTAATATGTCGTTTTAGAAAGCCTCGGTGTTTACGAGTGTAAGCAGTTAAAGTATGTTAACAACTTAACACGGGTAACTGATCTGTGTGGTAAGTATGAAACACGTCATAATTGGTTTGCCAGTGTCCTATATAAATATCGTTCTTTATTATAAAAAAATGGGGAAGATGAGTACAACCCAAAACTGGCGGCTGAAGAAGTCGCTACAAAACGCTGAACGTCAAACAGGGTGTAATGACAGCTATTTGTGGTATTTTGAGCGGTGCAATAACTACTTTTGTGGTATTGTGACGGACTGGGGATGTAATAACAACTATTTTGTGGTATTGTGAGCGGGAATAGGGTGTAATAACAGCTATTTTTATTGTATTGTGAACGGGCTGAGGGTGTTATAACAACTATTTTGTTTTATTTGTGAGCGGGCCGAGGGTGTAATAACAACTATTTTGTTTTATTTGTGAGCGGGCTGAGGGTGTTATAACAGCTACAATGTATTATGTGGTATTGAGAGCGGGCTTAATAACGAATATTTCTGTGGTACATGTATTGAAAACGGACGTAATCACATCTACCTTTGAGGGTGTAATAACAATTTTTTTGCGATATTGTTTGATGAGCGGGCTGAGGGTTTGTTTGGTGCCTTCAGCATTGCTTTTCAGTAAGACAGCACCTTAAAGTAGGTATTAAACCGTAGTATTACAGGGAGTTAGGAAACAAGTCCTTCAGCATAACATGTCTCCGGCATACTTACATAACATGTATTGAAGTACATCCTTAAATGACCATAGCTAACCAAATTACAAAAAAAAAACACCTCTATTTTAACGTACCCTTGAACATCCGGTAATGGACGGGTTACTTATAATCAATCATCTTATATACCTCACAACACAACTATGAATAAAATTATTACATTAAAGGTTTTTATGCAGAAAGAGTTGTAACATAGCTCTTAACTAGGTCAGATGGTACAAAACCCAACATATTTCCCATGAATATTTAATGAAAAAATAAACTCTAAAATATGCCCTTTCATATCGTTTATTCATGACTCAACAAACATTTCGCTTCACTTCAATTGCAAAATTAATTTTGCCTGTTTGTGATATGTCGCTTAAATGACATGATCAGACTCGGGACATCTGGCACTATGTTCACTTAGCATTGCAAATTTGACTGAGGCTCTGACCGCTGCAGGGTTTTAAAGATGTATATAAAAATAAATACATGATTAGTGAAAGTATATATTTAATTTGTGATGAAATTACCCGTTTGAAAAGAAAAGTCATCCGTTTTTGAACAAATTGTTCCTTGTTGTGTTGGCATTAGGCAGATGACACCCGGTGAGAAATCACGCGAGAGTTTACGGGATATTCACAAGATGGCTAAGACGTCGAAAACCTAAAGACGTCGAAAGCGTAATGCCTGACATGTAGCTGTATTCTTATTTAAGCAAGTAGGAAATTACACTAAATAAAAAACTTGCGCTATTTGATTAGGTGTTTATTGTCCTCAATTGAATACTTTGTGGCTGCGTTCAAATTTTTTTGCTTAACCGTTAAAGGCCCAAAATACGAAACTTTAGGAAATTTTTCGGGAATCTGAAAAATTATGAAAAAACCCCCAAACGATAGCCATGCAAATATAAGCCTAAAACGAAGTTAACCTGAGTGGTAACTAACAAGGAACTCTTGACAAAAAAATCCAAAGAATTGAAAATAATCCAGGTGGGGCCTACTTTAACAACAAGCCGAATATGGAAGATACACATGCAGTTCGAAATGGACGCGTGTTTACAAACACCGTGTTTCAACCGTGTTTCATCTCGAATATTGCTGATATCAATTAATCTTAATTAAAGTAATCTTTTCGTGGTTAGGAAGCGTTTCAATTACTAATCAACGATAAAGAAATCACTTATTTTCAATAAACGAGTTTTGGCGACAAACTGTTGCAATCTAATGTACATGAACAACTCCTTTCATATATCGGGCTTTAATAAACATCGAATGCAATTAGCGTTGAATCTTTGAAATATAGGACGTGTTTGTGGGAGAGTTTCTGTTTAAATCTGTATTTCAGATATTTTTTAATGAAATGTTGGACATGTATGTTGGAATCGCAGCTATTTTTGTGATATTGTGAGCGGGCTGAGAGTTTGTGGGAGAGTTTCTGTTTAAAGCGGTATTTCAGATATTTGTTTATGTAATGTCGGACATGCATGTTGGAGAACTATCGTTTATATCTGTAGCTCAGATAATTAATTCGTTTTTATAAAAGCAATTTTGATAGTAAATGTAAGAATGGTTTGGTAGAAACTATGAGAATTTTTTTTTATAAAAAAACTAGTTTTAGTTCTGAACTGATTATAGTTTTTGTTCGGATGAAAGCCGGTTTCAAACTGGTTTTAAACTAAAACTTGATTTTAGCTCACAATCATCCAACAAACTCATCAAAGATATTGTCAACAAAGAATTCAATCATTCGTTCTAAATCTTCTTTAGTGTATATTGTTAGCTTTTGTTGTGTTCCGAGAAAGCTCACATCCAGGAATCTCAGAATGAGAGACCGGAGCCGATCTTTCAGGTTTGTCTGTCGTATGGAAATATACATGATGGGAAATCCAAATGTTTTAATACACGAAATATATATATGGGATGCTCAAGACTGATCAGAAGATCCTGATCCACATCCCGTTAACGCCACTCCTGGATAATACAGTGTCATATAGACAGAAGCCCTGATTTAACGTTACTAAGAATGATAGTAAGAAGATTTAATAATGGATTGGTTGAGTAATTAGCAGAGCGAGCGATAAAACGTTGTTGATAAAGATCATTGCGATGGTATCCAATATTATTGAGGTGGGTCAGCGTCTTTTTCATTAGCGGGTATCATGAAAGATTGTAATACTGATGTATTAATAGATGTTAAGAAGATATACACTATTGTAAATAGGGCTACCTTGGTTATCAAGCAGGTCATTCTTTTTTTACAAACAATGAATGTAACAATGTTTGCAAACCAGGCTTAGAGTGGTAGATGCCTTGTCTGCAGACTCAACCAAATACTTATCTTGTAGGTCGTGGGGTACTGTTCGAATATCGTGGTCAAGAAATATCGACTTGTGTTAAGTTTTCATTTTGTATCGCTAACCGACTTTTCCTTTTTGGATAGAGAATCTGATCGTCCCCTAACATGGTTGTCCCCGCCTTCAGGCTCGTCGCCATTGTCAAGTACGTTTACGCTAGCCTATAAGTAGCATGGGGAAGTTTTATGCCATAGCGACGTACGCGATCACGTGTTCTGTCAGCTAATTAACTCAAGCATGGCGTCACCGCGGTACAACATTATATCATAAAACTAACAATTTTGCTTTAAATTACCTTCCAATAAAAACTAACTCCAAAAAGATAAGAATTCTTTTTTTTTGATAAATAGTTAATTGTTGTTTCAAAAATCATTGAAGTGACATCGGGACTCGGTGTATGACTTTTATATCTTATTTTCAGCTGAGGTCATTTAAGAACGTGTGAACTGCAGCAGTCGGTTTTGCTTATTGTAATTGTAAGTGAATCCATTGCCGCCATTACAGTTCTACCTAACTGAAACGAGTCAAACGCATTTTTGACAGCTTTGGTTTAAGGGGTAACTGTATAGATTATTATTAATGAACTAGCTCCATATTGTCACAATACAGAAAAATCGGCCCTCGCAATACATTCAAAATAGTCGGCCAATACAAAAAACACGTCGGCCAATACAGAAAAAGTCGGCCAATACAAGATTTGGCGCGAAACATGTACGTTTACGACTACCGAAAATAGACGTCATAGACGTCTTATCGTAGCCTCAGGAGAAATGTTTCAGAATGGACGGACCGACGTTACCAAAGAGAAAACGAATGTAAAATGGGGAGAAAATGACGGACAGAATAGCAGCAGACCCTATTCGGTATAAATACTGTACGAAAAAAAAGGTGGATGACGAATGTCTTGAATAATGATAACATCCAAGTAACCGAGATGAATTCTTCAGATTTGTTTTCGGCCAGAGTTTATTCTGAACTGTACTCTGTAGCCTGGAAAACAACCTAAAGATATTTAGATGACAAGGGTGTTTCAAACTTACACACCATCGTTCAAAAAAGAAATTACTTATTGCCATTTCTTTTTTTTTCTGAGAGTGACGTGGACAATCTACATTATCGATACTAACGTCACATGTACTGAGCCTTTGATATGCCGAAATGCTGAAATAATAAAGAAGATGTATTGTGTATTAATGCTGTGCTTGTCATTACTTTCTTTTTAATTGTCACAGAGTTAATTAATAAAATAATTATTGATTGGTAATTTCTGTATTGGCCGAGTTATTGCTCCTCGGCCTTTCATATTGGGCTTCGGCTTCGCCTCAGGCCAATATAGCAGGCCTTGGACCAATAACTAGGCCAATATAGAAAGAACCAATCAATAATACTATACTATCTAATTACTTCTTCGGGTCAATTTCACAGACGTAACTGGATTAATTGTAGGTATATATCATGACTAACTATTGACCCTGATTTTGACTTATTTGCTTAGATGCTTGCTAGTTTTGGTAAAACAACCAAATAAGCTCATGTGGATCACATGTTACACATAGCAATAATGGTGGTATGTTCATCTGTGTCGATAACATGCAATGAGGGCTGTTTCGTTCGGGCATGGCTCGATAAAAGCGTATGCATTAATTCTGTTTTGCCCTTGGAATGCAAATGTCAATCGCGAAGAATATCACAAATATAGCGTATAGGGAGGTATTTCAATAATAAAAAATGTTTTTATAAAATAATATCAAGACGTTTCATAGCAAAAATACTGTTTTAGGAAAGATAGGTTTAGGAAATTATTTTCAAAATCTACGAGCTTCAAATCGAGAGATGCAGGTTGATGAAGACTATGGGCAAGTTTTCTGGTCGCCATCTTGATCTCATCGAGAAATATTCTTATCTTTGGGTGAAATGAAGATGGACGTTTTTGAGTATGCGTATTAGTGTGTTTACTTGTTGTGATGACAATGATGGCTCGGTTGTCATTTTGAGGATTGATGCTTACTTAGATGTGACCAGATTTACATGGCGGGTGTCGTCAATGAAGCAGAAGACGCTTGCTCTTCCGGAACACCTGGTCTTATTTTCTTGTGCTTTTACGAGAGTCTCCATGTATATATTTCCTTGTTCCTTTTTTGCCCCTAGTTTAATCGATTTTGAGTTCGGATTATGGTTTTGTTGACGCTTTGGTATTCTCTGATTTTTTTTCAAAAGTGTCAATGGTATGAACAGGATACTTTAAATAGCTTAGATATCTCCCTTTATATCCGTATTTGTGTCATTCTTTCTACAGTCGCAATTGCAGATCAAGGTCGAAACATAATCCACACTAACGGGTTGATAGAGCCATGCTCAGACAGAGAAATTCATCTATCACATGGCACATCTGTACTTGTGAGTATGATGACACTTGTTTTGTGCATCCTGTATAATATCCATGAGCTAATCGTGTAATCATGGTATATTATTTTGCATGTTTTGCCAAAATCAACGAACAGCTTTGTAAATTATATGCTAAAAGCAAGGTCCATAGTTACCCATAAGTCAAGGTTTATGGTTGGCTATGAAACATACCAGCAATTGATCAAGTTTCATGTGTTAAATTAGAATATTTTAACTATTAATATGCCTGCAAAAAATACTACCTCAGGGTGTTATAAATATATTTCTCAAGCTGGTACCATGTTTACAGAAAAAGTTCTGTTGAAGACTGCCTCCAGGCCGATACAAAGTAAACATGTGTTTAGTGTATGTGTATTAGGGATATTGCGGTAGTTTATAGTGACGACTTACCACACTAACGTATACTACCGAAGTCCCCCAGCAAAACACCCCACGAAAGTACTGCCTCTTGTTACATTGTGCCGGTAACAATTGCATAGCAGAAATATCTGTACTTTTATAGCAACATAAGTTTACTATCTTAATGCTTTGTTAAATATCGCTTGTTCTGAACTTGTGAAATGTATTTTTCATTACTGTGTACAATGTAATTCTTAAGTCGTTAGGCTGGTATTGATAATTATTTCGTTTTAATTACAGCTTTTTTCAGTCTGAATACAATATAAAACATAAAAAAATGAAACAGCACGGTATGTTTGTTTAAAAAAATATCGCCGACCTGGTTCCAACAGTATTAATTAGTAATCTAAGTAAAAGGGACAAAACATTCTGATTACGTTTTTGATCTTTGTTCCTCTGATGTAAAGTGTATGCTTTGGATAATATCGTTGAAATAAGTAATAACTTTTTCTGTACTATAGGTTTAAAAATGAAAATGAAACTTCGCAGGTGCAATGAGACATTAATGAAAGAGTAAGGTTTGAAGAAAACGGATTCTATTTAAAAAAAGAAAGAAAAAAATCAAGTTCTTGAGGACAAGTATATGCTCATTAGTATGTTTACTTGTTGTGATTTCGTTTTAAGAACTTGATATTTACTTGGATGTGACCAAGATTTACATGGCGGGTGTCGTCGATGAAGCAGAAGTTGCTTACTCTTCCAGAACACATGGTCTCATTCTCTTTTTCTTTTACGAGAGTCTCCATGCAAATCTTTCTTTTGTTCCTTTTCTGCCTCTAGTTTAATCGATTTCGAGTTCGGATTATGGTTTTGTTGACGATTTGGTATTCTCTATATTTTTTTTTGTAATTATTTGAAATTAGCTCACAGTTATGAAAAATGCGAACCAACCTTGCACAGTAAGAGTGTGTTCACCTCTCCCTAAATTGATTTCACTGAAGCTGTTGAATTGCGAAGCGAGAACATGATACAGAATTAACACTATTTTAATATATCTCCATTAAAATCATCACGCGTAGCTATACAACCAATAACACAGATGTCACACCATCATGCATGACAGGATGAGAGTCTCATTCTAAAAAATATTCCATCTGTGTGCAGTGGAGTGTATTAAAATTGAATTGATACATTTTACTCTTAAAAAGCAATTAAGTAGCCCGGTTTTACTGATCATGGGTCACAGATAAGTTGTAGGTGTTTAGAAAGGTATCGGCGTACCTGCTATATCTAAATGGTTTTATATTGACACATAACTTTCCATCAGAGTACACCCGCACCTGTAACAACAAGCTCGATACTTTTTAGTTAAAGTTTAGAAAATACATTAGAGAATACTGTCAACAAAACTATAATCCGAGACCAATATCAATTACACTAGTGGCGAATTATAAAAAAGGAAATATTTACATGAATACATTTATAAAAGTACTGTACATGAGAATAAGACCAGGTTTTCCGTAAGAATAAACGTCTTCTGCTTCATGAACAATACCAGCAATGTACATTTCGGTCACCTCCAAGTAAACATCAAGTCCGCAAAGTCAGAACCGAGTGTCATTGTCAATCACAACAAGTAAGCACACTGATAATCATACCAAAACACGTTCATTTTCATACCACACAAAGATACAAACCATTTCTGAACGAGACGAGAAAGAGATGTCCACAAAACTTGCCCACATTTCTGATAAACCTGTATCTCACGAATCCCTGAGTTGTTAATTTGTTTGTCAGCAGTCGACATCGATCACGAAAATATCAATATTAAAGCATGGTCTTTAATAATTATTGAACTGCGACATGTAAACACCATAGGTTGAAAAAGCAGGGATGTTATTATCAGGAAATGGAAAGTTCTCGGCATTTCTATCGTTTATCTAAACTGTCCATATTGGTAACATAAATAGAGATCGGGGTAAGCAGCCGATGTAGAAGAGTTTGTTGTGTCCTTTAATTCAAGTTCAGAAGGCTATATACGATTGACGTGGTCAGCAAACTTGTTGTCTATAGACAACACATCGTCGACATATCTGAAAGTTAAATTAAAAGATTCGGAAAGGTGTTTTGTACAGGTCCTAATCAGGCTTGCCATAAATGCCCGAAGATCAGCTATGGGTGGGGCACGCCAAAAGTCTGCTAGAAAATCTTTCCTCCAAAGGCAACAAAACTATTGTCATACAGGAATTCAATCACTCATACTATATCTTCTTATATATATGTTTCATATTAGTTTTGTTTTTGTTTTAATAACGTGTGCTCCAAGATATCTCATTACCTTTTAGTTGCATCGTCGTCCACCTTGTTTTGAACAGAAAGCTCGCATAACGAGAGATAAAGACGTTCTTTCAGTTTTTTTATGGGGTGTGGAAGTGTACAGGGTGAAAAAAATGTTTTCAGATAGGGGTACTCAAGATTGATCAAAAGATCTTTGGGTTTTTCAAAATCCATTATCCGTTACTTACATTTGTGGAGTATACAGAGTCACAATAAGACTGAAGCCATGGTTTAACGATGCTAAGAATGATAGTACGAAGTTTCAATGATGGCTTGGTCGAGCAATTAACAGAGCCAGCAATAAAACGTTGATGGTAAGTATACAAAGTAGAGAAACAATAGCCTTTCGCACACAGCTAAACGTTATGAAATATCACAGGGGTCTGGCCCTTTGTTATAGCTAATGTGTTTTCTAACCTAAGGTTTATAGAGTAGTTTATACTTTTGGGAGAGGGGGTTAGATAATTGTTTTGATAAAAAAACCACAAAAAACAACTCGTTTTATGACCATTGAGAGGCCATTTAATTATAACACAAATCGTCCTTAACCAAGTACATTGTATATAAAACCGCTAAGTACCTAAGGTAAGGTACAAAACCAAAAATGTCCAGACCCCTGTGTGAAAGATGACGTAACACACACATATGCTGCACCTCTCAAATTTAGTAATAGATACAGTATGCCGAAAAAAATGAATTAAACTACATCATAAAGCTGTTTCGTCCTCCTATGACTCTTCAGTGATACTAGGGGTCAAAAGGTAGGAATCCAAAATTTCTAAACTAATGTAGAAGCAGAAGGGCCAGGTGCGTAAAACCCTTTTAATTTATGTATTTAAAAGTAAAATTAAACTAGTTCTGTATAATTTCAAATATAGTCATGAGTAAGGTGACAGCAATGAGCTGGTAGCGAAGATAAAGCAAAAACTAAATCAGAATTAGGCTGTAAACTTACACATGTTACATCTATTCGGCAATGTACTTGTGTATACTTTCCATGCGCAAACGGGAATATTGTATGCTTAACGACCTATTGGCAACGGAAATATAATAATGACCGTTCACAAAAGTAAAATAGAAAACAAACTAAGTCAAACGGCAAACAGTAAGATATATACTAAAGGTATGTATTTGGTTTTAATGAATTTTACATTTATTAAAAGTTCATTTAAGGACGAGTCTCCGTATGCATTGTGATGTATACTAAAGACAGGGTATGTTGGTGCTCTAGCGTCCTTATCGTGCCGGAGGCAGCGATGACAACATCCAGCCCTGTCACTATTCCTGACAACGGATCAACCAGTTGTTGATGCTGTTATGTACATATGTGTTTTCCAGTTTTATATTAATATTATTATTATTACAAGCTTTAACGAACATAATCGTACAGTGTACTGGAATGACGAACGTATCAGCTGAAAGTAGCTAAACTAAACACTAATGCAAGAAACGTTGTTCGGCATTACTTCAAACTGGGAGTGGAATGATGGGATAACATGTTATCTTTGTGTCCGGTTATCTCATCAGTTGAGAAAACACTTTTTGAATATTCCGGAATTAACAAATTTTCATTTCAGTTCAATCAGCTATTAGTATCGTCTTTAAATACACTTGCACAAAATAGTTTCGAAGTTTGTGTATAGTAACATAAGTAGAAATCTGGGTGAATAAGTTTGAAAGACAAGTTCATGAGTTGGCATTAAAATGAGACAACAGAATCGCAGAGCCACTAGACTCTTTTCGTTCTTCATATTGCCTGCATTCTGAACCATTCCACATATAAAATAAGCCGATGTGTATGCTGATTTTGATTTACCTTGACCAAACAACCTTGAAACTTGAACTTGTCCAAGACATGTTAATCCTCTACATGTGTGTGAAGTTGGTGAAAATCCATGAAGAAACAAAGCCGCTACAGTGATGACAATTATTGTCTAAAAAGCAACAGTGACCTTGACCCGACAACCCTGAAACTTAAACTTTCAACTTGTCAAAGAATTTTTAACTCTGTATGTATAAGATTGTGTGGTTTGATGGAAATCCATTAGTAAAGAAAAAACATTCGAGTGCTGACAATTCTTTTCTAAAAATAGCCACAGTGAACTTGACCTTGACCTGATAACCCTAAAACTTGAACTCATCAATGATATTTTGATTTTGTATTAGTATGTGTAGTTTGATGAAATCCATGAAGATATGAAGCCACTAGAGTGCTGACAATGAATTTCTAAAAATAGCAACTGTGACCTTGACCTTACAACCCTTAAGATATTTTGAGTTTGTGCTAGTACTGTAAAAGTGAAATACTTCGTTGTTTGGAAATTTTCGCTTATATCGCTGCCAATAAATTTTCCCAGATGTACATTGTATCCACACGCGAAAATATTTGATACCATTATTTCTACAGTGGATAGTATAATTATGTCACATTGCTAAACAGAAGACTGACGGCACAAACATTCCCACACTGCTAACAGTTTGGAGGCTGACTAAGCGAACAAGAGCATCACGAGCAGAGGCATGATACGCCTGTCGTACCATATCGGAAGTATAATGGTATGTAAACACAAAAAAGTTTCTACATAATGCCCCAAATTGCATCAGATACAAGTTCCAAAGGGCCATAACTCTAGTAAATATTGTCAAATCAAACTGTCTTTCAGGAAACACAACTCCATGTCATGATGATAAAGCTTTGCGAATTTTAAAGATATGAATTGGAAACTGTAGGAGAAGATCTCCAGACAAAAAACAGCTTACGACAGAAATGCATTGTCTACATAATGCCTATATTAAACTATGGAATGCTGTTACTCGAAAAATTGAAATAACTCAACAAAAAATGTAATAGATGTTAAATGTTATAGCTTTTCGAAGTACCATAACAAAATTTTAGAGGAATTGAAAAAACACAAACAAGTTCGGACCTTTTCTACATAATGGACGAAATTATGCCCCCAAAGGGCCATAACTCTAGTGAGGAGATCTCCGGACAAATAAAAGTTTACGACGAACGGACGGACAACGCCATACCATAATACATCCCATCCATCATTTTTGACGGGTGTATATAAATTCCACACTCAAGTTTGATGGAAATTTATGAAAGAAAGAAGTGCTGACAAACTTCAGTGGGCAGACAGATGACTAGGAAAAGTACTTGTATTTCTAAACAACCCCCATGCAACCGGAAACATTAAGGATGAAATTTATTTTTTGATAGATGACTTCATTCAGAGATAACTTTGCTAGTTTGACACGTCAATTACTCTTTCCGGTTTATCATGACACAGCGGTGCTATATATTTGTACCAATGTGTTTAACTAGTCCTTGTGGTGGCCGAGTTGTTAAAGGTGTTCCGACATTCTACCACTAGCCCTCCAACCCTGAGAACTTGCGAGTTCAAAACCAATGCGAGGCAGTTGCCAGGTACTGAGCGTAGGTCAGTGGTTTTTACTTGGGGTACTCAGGCTTTCTTCCACCTCGAAAAACCTCCTTAAATGACCTGGCTGTTAATAGGACAAACAAAAAACCAAGCCTCATAATTAGAAATGACTGAGACATAAATGCACCCCTTCCCCATATGAAATTAGTTATAAATGCTTAATTATTACACATGTGAAGTTTGATGACAATCGGATTAGTATTTGTTATTTGAATAAGCTGGTTACATTACCATGGGATGGGACGGACATGGATACACTATATGCCCCCCCCCTCCCACTCATGACAAGGGCATAAAAATCATGTAAACATTGTATTTGTCAGAAATATGTCAACGTTTCCCCTAATTTATGAGTCTTAAGCAGAACATTGAAAGAAAATCCCCTTCAAAGGAGAAGCTGGGTGATTCAAGCAAAACAATTCATATTAATGTTTTTTTTCAAACGTTTTGCATATATACATTTAGGTGTCCTCTGTAGCATATTATCATATTGTTACCCGTTTCTTTGTATACAAGGGAGGTAATTCAATCCAATTATCTCCCTGTTCACACAAAATGCAATGTTCACAAAGAAAAAATCCAATTATCAGTCGTAAAGTATTTATTTTTCGGAATAATACAAGAAGACTTTATTTCATTTAAAATGATTAATTTTAGTTTAACCTTAACCTTGAAATATGGCACAGACCTACGTTATAAAATTTTCAAACATAATATGCAATTACATATTGTTTCTATTTACTAATGCTTTTCATTTGAGTATGAAAGCGAAATCTCTTCTGGCGTAACTCCTGGTCTATTGATGACATCATTGCATTAACATTGTCCAATGAGAGTCTTTTAAGCTTGCTTTATTTCAGATATCATGGAGTATATCCCTGGATCAAGTTTATCTGAATTGCATATTGTTTACCTTTATTGAGATGCATTTTTGTTTTTAAGAAAATGTAGACTCCAAGCACTGGTGTTATTCCTAATCCAGTCCGTGTGTACCCCATGTGATTTAGTTACACTTCAAGGAGAAAGCAAGGCTTTTCATTCACCCGAGAAAAAAAATATTGTCAACATACAGTTTCCAAATTTTCACATATATACATATACAAAATTGACAATAGACAGCTAGACAAGTACTTAGCAAATGTATATTGACCCAAGATATGTTTATAGAACACTAAACTTTAATCTCCATGTAGATCTTGACCCTTACCAAAAGAGAAGCAATGACCTTGACATTTCTCTTGACAAAATATGAAGTGTTTATCTTGTAAAATTAAGACAAATTTTATCAGAAAGTTACAAATGAAATTTTGGCTCAGGTCATGATCAGTCAGTATAAAAATAAATACAAATCGTACAACAAATTTAAGATATGCATTATACAGAGACAATTTTTTGAGATATTGCACTAAATCGAGGGTATTTGTGAAGCCAACACTTACCTTGTTCAGCCAACTGTGTCCTTCATTCTTTTGCATCCCAGCAGTAGAAACTCTTGTTTCTAAAGACTTGGTCAAATCATAAAACCTGTAGAAAGTCATAATGTTATATATATAGTTGAAAATAATTTATGAATTTCCATTTTCTCCTTTTTGAAACAAAAAAAAAAAATGGGAAAAAATACAGTGTACCCTCGACCTATTGCCACCCGAATCTACCGCCACCCTCGCATACCGCCACCTAAACCTCTAGAACGGATTTCTGTCTTATATAATTCCCTCGTTAAGTTCGCAACCCTCACATACCGCCATCCGCGACACCCTTTAAAATACAACGTCCCGAATCGCTATATATTTCCCTCGACGATAACGCCATATTGTTCTGTTTTTGGAGATCGAGGAACTCTTTAGTGTTCCATTTGGAATGGCATGCGGCAAAATCAGATTAATATCTAGTTTCAGATATAAGGGGCCTGTTTCCAAAATGGCCCCTTCTCTGATTCAAATTTCCTGTTGGTGGTGCATTGCCCATGCCGTTGTGGTCCCAAATCTATAAAGTATAAAGATTTAGGTCAATTGGTTTGTTTTTTATGGCTCCTCAAAGTTGTACCTTTCAGAAGCTGTCTAAGTGTTGATAAAATGTGCATGTTATGTAAAATATTAATGAAAATCTAATCAAATGATAGTCCCCGTAAAGAATACATTTATGGCATGATTGTGACAAAAAATCATGTTTCCATCGCGCCACTTGGCTGTTTTATGGAAGAAACAATCTCAAAAATGCCATTTTCGATGATAACATTTTAGACACAAAAACTGTGTTTTTTAGAGAATACACCCTTTTATGGGCGTTGGATGCAAACCAATTTTTATCCTATCAAACAGTACGTAATATGCTATTGATGAGAGGAAAAATCATCAAAATGTAAGTGGTGGAACATTTTCAAATCTTGGGTTGAATTAGCCTATGGTTGAATTGCCGATTTTCGACTTTCTTTAGATAATTAACAAAAACACGAGAGTATTTGCTCGGTATGTTGAGAATATGTACACAGATATGAAAAAAAAGTGAGAGAAACACTTCTTCATGAAAAAAATCCAAGATGGCTACTTCACAAGTCCCCGAGGTTGAAGACATTGGCTGACAAATAGACAGAACAACAAACAAAACATGTTCCTTATGATTTTGGTTGGTTTTTGCATTAACGGGAGTGTTCATAGCTACGGGCGATTGTATAATACCTATATTTATAAGTTTAGTTAGTCACATGGTAACGGGGATCTTTTATATCGAGCCCCAAACATACTTTCGACATATGCACTATGTTGCCGCATGGAAAACTATTTCAAGTTTTGTCGGAATTTCTTTACCTGTGGTTGTAATGGTCGAGGGTTTTCCAGCGCCCTGTAATACCCAAGGTAGTACAAGATACTGGAGATGTGCGCACACATTCCCATCGTTCTCTCTCCAACTGGGCACTGGCAGTAGTAGTCTTTTATTGGGGCCTCATCATCGGGTGAAACGGTGAACCGTATCCAAACGTTATATTTCGTTTGGCTTTTGTATCGAGAATGTATTTGACATCGGAGAAGGTCTGGGGAGTGCTGGTAACGCCACACCTCATAGTGTCCGTCATCACTTAAATGTTCGGCGATGTAACCAGTCAGAGATATCTGATACGTTCCACACGTAATGGTTCTCAAGTAATCGAGATCGAGACGGGGAAACAGTTCGGAAGATGCATCCATCTTGACAAACTCGGACCTTGCCTGTCTACATAGATCCGGATCTGCCTTGACTCTCTGAGCTAAACTATTCGGGGTTGTCAAACGGTCCTTCATACGTTCAGCCATTAGCCTATCTTTGACATCCATCTCTGGAGATCTCTGGTAGATCGGTCCTCTAATACCATTCAGACAGGCTGTGACGGTTCGAAGTAAAGCCTCGATGACATTGATAAGCTGCTAGACACCAATTGCGTTCGGAAGAACGTCCAGTGTTTCAGACGACCACGATAGGATTCCACAATCCACCTCGATTTGGTGGTAGTTCTGTCAAGATTTGCTTGGTGGTCAGAATGTTGATTTTGACCGTGTTTCAGGTATGACGGCATGCTAGAATTGAGGCCAGAGGCTTCGAGAACTGGTAGGACATCTCTAAAACCTCGGTCAACGACAACATTGTCATCTGGTTGTAGCCAAGTAACTAGCTTGTCCATGACTTTTTTTGTAATTGTAGCATCATTTTCGCTGCCAGTGAATGGTCCTACTGTGTCCAGAATGCAGCCATCTGGTAAGGCGATACTCATGAATTTGAGATAGTTTCTCTTCTTCTGGCTACAGTAGGACATTCTCTGGAGCTTGTGGTTGCAGCTTTTCTGGATATAAATATCGGTGCCATCTAATATGGCAGTGGCTTTATCTCCAAAAAATGCTTCAGAAAAGACAGTATTGTGCCCGAGCAACTGTTCTCTTGTCAAATGATCCGGACCTAGAAATTGTGGGACTATCGATGTGTCTAATGCCTGTACTATGGAGTGGAAAGTTTTGGACACACTTGACTTGAAAATTCCAAAAAGAGAAGAACACTGACTCCAGGAAATGTCGGTTTTCAGTTTTACCCAGAACAGTAGTAGAGCATCGTGTGTAGTCTTGGTATATATACCAGATGAAAGATATGGGGAACAGTGCGAGTGGATTTCGAGGGACTGATCTTTGTAACAACCTGTCCAGGCCATGCATGCCGAGTCATCAAGAGAAGAAAAGCTTATTGCAAACGCAGACTGGTTCTGTTAAAAAACGTGCGACACTTCTAGGAGGTCATTAATGATTTCGGACGATTTTGATGGTAACTGAGATTCCAAGGAACCTCTACAATCAAGGACGACCTCTGTAGACGGATCTAATTCGTTACCAATAAGGTGAATGGAGCAGACGTGGGATGAGGTGGGACACCACAGATTGTGTGAATAGATCAGGTGATGTCTTGCACGTTTTGGTAAGACTGATGGTTTTGTTCCATTTATTGCAAAGGTAACAAGACAGAGACAGCATTTTTTGTGTGAAGATGATCCATTCAAAAGATCATGAAGGGTCAGCAACGGCAGGATATGGGACGGGGAGTCGTCTTCTTCCTCTATTTCCTGGTTCTGCTCGGGTTCAGGTTCAGGCTGTTTTTTGTTCCGAAGATACTTCATGTAGCACTTCTGGCAAATGAGTGCTTGTTCCTTTGCTGACATCAATCCTTGTTGCACCAGCGTATCTAGGAACCATTTATAATGTGGACTATTTGCATTGCGTGCACTTTTGTTCTTATTGCCACTACGTTTCTTGAAGTATAGTTGACAGCCTTCTCCAACACATTTACCCTCCATCTTAAACAATAACGATTGGTTTATGAAGCGTCGATAAAGTAACAAAATAGCAAGCCACCGATGATTGCTGTAAACAGCTAATACTTAGCAGTGTGGTACAATTATGCGAAAATGTGTGATGAATAACGAATTGATTGATTACTTAGAACAAAATAAAGTATTTCATATGGATAATCTATCTAATCGATGTGGCGTGGTCGGTAGGCACAAAGAAAGTGAAACAAGTCAGGGTCCCAACCCTGACAGAGCCATAACGCTTTGGAGATGGGGCCATAAAACAAGGAAAGTGAGACAAGAATAGCTAGCGTCGAGTCAATGATTCCGTAAACGTATAGACAAAGACAAGAAGATACGGATTAATGTACAAGGCCACACGATCAGAAAATTCAGAAGAGGACAACTTGAGATAGAACAGTATTCATGTATCAGGGTGTCCTCAGTGTAAATCTTTATATCGATACTGTTTATTTAGTCGTTAGATATCATAAAACTGTCATGAAAATATTCGCTCTGATATTCAATATAAAATTTTGTATATAATAAACTATATAATAGGGTTTCAGACAAGGTTGTTACTCATTTCCCCTTTTCTTTCAATTTACAACCACATTCAGGCAACGATATGAGAACGTTCCACCACATGGAATTAGCTGATTTTTGGTACACATATGAAACAAGTTAAGCTCTAACCGGTTTTATGATGGAAATTTGCATCCAAAACTATATACAAGAGAAAATTGCAATTTTATGGCATTTTTTTTCCCTAATTGTGCCTCTGCAAGTGCATTTTCATCCGAGACTTTTTTTTACTATGTTTTATGAATAAACACGATGTTTTGCAAATATTTATCAAAAGAAATTTATGCAATGTTGCTAATTACAATTTTGAGATAACCTTCTTTTATTTACGACCTTATGTCTTTGATGCTCAAAATGACAACTCTATAAAAATACATTTTCACTGAAATTATGAAATCTGGGTGTCGGAAAGGTGTAAAATTATTCTTCGGAAAAGAAAAAAACTGTAGTTGAGCTAGATAAGAAACTATACGGGGTCAGGCTCCTATGGAGAATTAACATTACTGGAAACAGGCCCTTTGTGCCAATGTAGATCTATATGACGATATATTACGATATATAGTACTTAGCTCGTTTTTAATAAAATGTTGGAAATGCAATCTATTATGCAATTTAATTCATGGTTATGATTTTCATAATTTGATACTATCGCCACCCTCTTTATACTGCCATAATTGCTGTGCGGTATTACGAGGGTACACTGTATGTGGTATTGATCAAAAGTAGGCAAAATTATCAAATACCTTTACCCTACCACTTGACATTGACTAAACTGGCTGCTGTGTAATAGGAATTCCTGTCAAATATATGGCTAAGTTCTAAGAACTTATACCTATATTACCTCTAATACAAACCGACAATTGTTTAAACAACAGAATAATAGTTTTGGTCCCAGTGACTTTGGGTTTTGACAGCTGGTTTAACTGTACATTTCTGTATATAGTTGAATTAAAATAAAAAGTTTTTCACACAGTCTCATGGTAATAAGAGTAGACTAAGAGTGAATGGACTCGTACAAGTCAGTTTTATAGATACGCAAAATGATCTATATACAATTTTGACTAACTCTACAAACCTGTCCAATTAACATTGCATTAATGTTTTGAAACTGTCTCGGACCTTCCAAGATGATACTGGCACACACAACAGCTTCTTGTTCTCAAGTAAAAGTCCACAATCTTTCCAGTGTTGACACCAATAAGACCTGAAATATAAACAATATAAGTTATCTCCCTTTATTTTGTTAACTCCATGACTCCAACAACTAAAACTACCCCATATCAGTCACAGGGACATGTTACAATAAAAATATATTCATAAAATGTTAAGGAGTATTCATAAACACAGTATCCCGTCATTTTATACTTGTAAACATTTTATGCATATCTGCAATAAAATTCAACTTTAAGAAAATAAATGTATTGAAGCCAATAATAATAATGCGCGGTAAAAGGGTGGGCTATGAGAAATGTCTGACTCGTTTATTTATATAATTATAATAAATTTATCGTGAATTTGATGTCACATGACCCTTCAAAGGAACGGTAATTATAAGTCTGCGTTCTGCGTTATAGGCTGGTCTTTAACATCCATGCATCGTGACAACATGAACATTACAGAGATTGGGCCTGCTAGACACAATTTGTTAAATAACTAGGCCTATATAGAGTCTAACCTAAAGGACATATCATTTTTAAAAAAATGCAAAGTCATCACGTAGAGTGATCATGGTTAAAATAAAATCATCCCAAACTCATTCAATGTTATTGGTTCAATAAGAAAAACTAAAAATAATGCTTGACCTAGAAATATTTTGACCACAATTACGCAAATTCATTATGAAACAGTAAGGCCTATTCAATTTCAAGTCAACTCAAAAAAATATGCAGGTCATTTGCAAAGACAGCGAAATATTGGGTCAAATGAATTAAATGCATTGTTTTTTTCTGTTGTTTGAATATATAGGGTTAAATCGTTCCTCTTATATATGGACCATAACAACTACATGTATGCAGTTTGTTCATTTGTGTATTTAAACTGGGAACAATGGGAAGATTTAATTTCAATTTGCCACGGTAAAAATGTTACATCCCCATATCATTATTATAAATGAAGAATATGATAGAAAATAAGGGATGAGTAACTGATGTTGAAATGAAGATTCGTGTCAGAATACGCTCTATTCCAAACCTGATTACACTTTAATGTTATCTCATAAGATTTTTCGTACAAACTGCCTATTAAGGCTAATATACCGTTCATATCCCATGGACCTGAGAATTTGTTACAGCCAGTTTTGGACCTTAACTAAGGTGTTTAAAGTAATTTTACACTTTTGGGAGGTTTAGATCTATTTTTGATAAAAATGCTCCCTCAAGCTTTAATGGTTGTAAAGGCTAAGGGTTGAAAGACTTCGATGTCGAAAAAGCGACCCTTCCTACATTTCTTTCATCAAAAATCACAGTTTTAGTTGAGATATGAAAAACGCTTGATACCATTGGAAAGATGGATATTTTTTTTCATTTTAGAAACCTCCTATAAATGCACACAAATGTAACCCCACCCAGAAGTGTAAAATTAGACTGAACATCTAGTTTAGATCCAAAATTTGTTTAAATTTGCTGTAACAAATTTTCAGGTCCCTGTGGTACATGTAAGCCTATAGCTGCGCTCTCCATCACGGATAATCCGTTTAAATATTATTTAAGTATTGTTATATTATCATTAGTTTGTTAGGCCTACCTATATATAGCTACCTACATGTAGATACACTGTGTTGAATCGGTGTCAAAACTTTAGTTTGAAGTTCTTTTTCCTGTGGGGTCCAAGTTGCTGACACACACTGCGCGGACATGTTATGTACGTATACATAATGGTAACTTGCATTGCTATAGGCCTACCGTAAATTATCTCGCCAACAAAACTTTTGCAGTTTGTTTTCCCTAAAGTACTGTCAACTCAATGCAACCACACACCGCTTCGTCCGTCAAACCATGGTCTTGGTCTTCTTTGATGGGTGTCGTGTTTTTGTTGATACAATGCATCTGTTCCGAGTTGGCTAGTCTTCCTTTGAGCCTGATGCGACTCTGGTTTCGTCTGGCTGCCATGCATATTTGTTTACCGCGGCTACCTGATATGACATGTGCTTCCGGTTCTATTTTTATACGAGCAATCAAGTGACTTTTCCAAAATACGTCACCATTACTTGTTCCCTCGTTCAGTGCCGATTCGCAAAAAAATAATAAGAAATGTTTTTTCAATATTGAAAACGATAATAAAAATATAACTAAAGCATCAGTATGTTAAAGAATAAATCCTGATATGAATAAAATATGTTGTTGTTTAATAGTCCAAACAATTTAGGTTTTAAAAAATGTAGAAAATGTTTGATTTCGTACCATGTTCAGATTCCTATAATTAGTCGAATGGCGGCAGCGAAATTGAGCAGAAATTGGCCAAATTTAGCGGAAAATTCCGTTTTAAGGTACTTAAGGTTATTTAACACAGCCGAGACCTTGATTTTTCTTCTTAGAATCACATTTGCCTTCAGAAAATGTATTTCATTTGGAATTTGGTCCAAACACGAGCTAATTATTATTATTATGTAAGATTATGTTTTAATTATGTTTTAATTATCCATTAGTTCATCATGTGACTGAATGCTGCCTTCCCATTGGTTATACACATGGGTACTATGAAGCGATAGTGCCCGCTCACCCAGGTACTATCAAATTTGGCGCGATGTTCAACGTGATTTTATTATGACGTCACTATTCAGTTACATCACTATTACGTTGTGCTACTGTACGTTCTGCTAAAAAATGACTGACTCTGGAAACGACCCATAGCTGGTCATGGTCTAGCACAATAAAACGAGTTTTTGTGTAAACATGTGTATTAAAATTTAATTGGTGATGTACTAAACCCATTATGGCCATATTGATAGGGCACTATTGCCTCATAGTATTGTCTCGTGATGAGATAGTGCCCTCGCCTTCGGCTCAGGTACTATTCCATCCCTCGACACTACTATGAGGCAATAGTGCCCTCTCAACAGGACCATAATAGATAAATGGCGTCAACTTGGGACTGTTTCGCCAATGTCATTTACATGACGATGCAAACACAAACGCATGTATTTAATTATTTATTGAACGAAAATAGTATAAAACAGTTATCATAGAGTGAAATTGCAAATATATGGATTAAAAAAAAATTAAATGTCCAATCTGATATATACAAATGAGAAAAAAACTATACACATATGGGTACATGTACTAGGCCTATGGAGCGATAGTGCCCGCTCCACCGGGCACTTTCGAATTGTGTGCGATGTTCAACGTGAATCCATTATGACTTTACTATTACGTTACTTTATTATTACGATTAATGGCGCCATTATAGACGTGGATCAAGAGTTACGTCCCTTTCTACTTTTCTGCTTGAAAATGGACTCTGGAAACGGCCCAAAGCTGGCCAAGGTGTACCACACTTAAACGAGTTTTGGTGTATATGTATATTTAAATGGAAAGATGATCCACTAAACCGTGATGAGATAATGCCCTTGCCTTCGGGTTAGGTACTATTACACCCCTCAACAATACTATGAGGCAATAGTGCCCTCTCAACAGGACCATAATAGATAAGTAGATGATATTATTCACGCTTTATATTTCACTGTAAGTTGCCTCATTTGAGAAGTGGCACGATATATAATAAACACATTTTCATAGATCACGATTTTAAATTATGTACAAACTTGTTTAAATCATATAAGAACTAGTTTAATTTACTTTTAAATTGACCAATTAAAAGGTTTTACGCACCTGACTCTTCTGTATCTGCATTAGTTTAGAAATTTTGGATTCCCATCTTTCGGCTCCCAGCATCACTAACGAGTCTCAGAAGGACGAAACAGCTGTTTGATTCAGTTTTTTTTTCGGCATACTGTATCTATTACTAAATTGAAAAGGTGAAGCATGTGTGTGTGTGTTACGTCATCTTTCTACCAATGTAACTTACAGGATCAGTGAAGTATGAGCTAAATAAAAAAGAAGGAAATAGTATGGCTTGATTCTGACCTATCAACCCACACATATGTTCAAGTATAATATAAATGAACATTTCACCAGCAAAAAGTTACTTATTAGCAAGTCCAGTGTGTGCTTACCCCAGTATTAAGCTAGGTTGATACCCAAATATAACTTAAAACAAATTTTGTGTCCCTTTTCACCCCTAAACTGTAACAGAGCATCGTGCAAGGAACCTGCAATCAATACAATAAAGTTTATACATTTTTACAATCAACATTAGCTCTTGGGAGCTATTATTGCGACAAACAAGTGAATATGTAAACGTATAAACAGTGTAACAAGTTAAGAGAAGGCAAACGTATAGGGAAATAACAACGATCCTAGAACATGAAGGTAGGACATGTTAGAGAAAAAGGAATAGGTATTTAATACAAAAAAAGTAAATTTAAAACACTATCAGGACAAATGTAATATACATACATGCTAATATAGCAAAAGGTAAAAATTGACAGAATATACACTAGTATAGTGTGATTTAAAGAATAACGAGCACTAGGATAATATATACGACTAAAAATTGTCATATAAGACTAAGTTGACAAAAATGGTAAGGCAATATTAAGCATACCATTAGCACATATAAAGCAGATAAAAGGATAAAAATAAGCAGTCAACACTAAGAAACAATTAAAAGAGGTATAACAATAATAAAACGTTTAAAAGCAGTTAATCACTATTAAAAACAAAATAGGAAAATCATAAGTAGTTAAGCATTAACAAAATAATGAGCAGCTATGCACTAAGATAAATATAAGCAGCTGACGCTAAAAATAAGATGACGAGCAGAACATTGGAGAAGGCACACATTGCATTTTTGCAGACAGAAAAATAGAACAACCACAGATATCACCTTCACAGGATCAGTCTCCTGAAATCGCAGAAGTTTTCTACTTTCCTGATGTCATTTGGCAGAATGTTAAACATACATTATATACAGGGTAATGAATATTGAATAATACAGTTGAAACATATTAAGTCCCCTCTTCAAAGAGAGGGGGCTCTGATATTCATTTTATGTTACACGAAATAGATATTACAATAGTAGGAAGTACAATGTAATTTAGAGGAGGAAATCAAACAGAAGTTAAGGTGATGTCAGGGTTTTGGATACAAGTATGTTACATCTAAAAGCTTGTCAAGAGTCATGAGTCAAGAAGCTTTATTTAACGTCGCATACATGTAACATAGTAACATTAGCACTGTAGTGCTATTCTTGCGACAAACATGTGTATAAAAAGTATTTTAACAAAATATCACAGTACATACTTATATAATTATAACAACTAGATATACAATAGGCATACATTACATCATAAGTAATTACTCCTAAAATGTAATTTAATAATGAACACTTGTATACATCACACAGGTGTTACAAAAGAAAGCACTATCAAAGTGTAATGTACATATATGCTAATATAGCAAAATATTTACAGGATATACATGTACACTAATGTAGTGTGTATTAAAAAGAGACAATGAAATCAGAATAGAAACAAAAAGCTAGAAATGTTATAACATAAAAAGGCTTTATTAGAAATGGTATCACAGACTACTAGCAAATGATAAAAAAATGATAATGTCATATTAAAAGCATATTTCCAAAATACGCACCCATGTTTTGCAATAACTATCAAGCTACCTTTTTATATCAACATTTCTATCAGTCATAACATATGTAACAGTTTAGGGCAATGAAGGAATACCCTCATATAGGTGTGTGTATGTGTTCGGGAGACAGGGTATGTTGGGGTAATTGCATCCATATAATAGCGTGGATCGTGTACCACGAGCCGGAGCATTTTTAGAAAAGAGAGTTTATAGAGTAAGCAGGGAATACTGTTTTTCGACGTGCTTTTTTATCATTAATATAATTATTAGAAACATGTACCTTTTCATAGTAAGTGATTTTAAATGATTTTATTCTTTGTTATAAATTTGTAGTAATGTTTGCAGAATTAACATTGTTTTTATTTTCTTTTTACTTATAGAAATCCGATTCTTTTAGTTATGTTTTTAGATAAGAAAATCAAGTTCCCTACCCTTAAGTTCTTAATGAGAAATAACTTTTAATTATATAAAAAGGTCTGCTACTCCTTTTAAAAGCTGTAATAAACTTGCTGCTATATGTAGAACATCACATTGTGCACACTACCCTTTACTCCTTGTTCGTTCAAGTGTACATGAACTGCCTACCAATTTATTTCATTAACAGTTAACTGTACAATCTTCAAATTACCTGTATTTGGTAATTGACATGACCGGCTTAGACATATTATGTATTGGATTAATGCTTTTGATTACATATCAATTTATATTTCATGCATGTGAATGCATCTCTACGTTTGATCAATGTGAGGAGGTAAATGAACTATGAACTATTTTTCTACTTCGAAACGAATATGTCGTTTACAGTGCATTTATTCTTGTCCTTAAATAAATCGTGTTTCCTATATTTCCTCTTTTCTACTATTCTCAACGAAAAACTATTGTTTCTTACTCAAGCAGTAAGGATGTGGTCCGCAAATGTCATACGTAATTTGTGTACTGCGGGTAGATCTACATTAATGTAAGTTCAAAACTTGTTTCCAAATCTTATATCAAGAATTGTACATTGATCAACATAACATAATGAAAGAAAAAAAAATGAAAATAAAGTATACATAAAAGGCAGCATAAAATAAGCACCCTTTTTGACATATGGCAATATGTTAATGATTTATAATAGAGAAACATATTTGTTTAACACCGTCACATAACAATATATATAAAAAAAAATCGTCGATATAAAAAAAGCACTAAGCGTAAATTCTACTTTCCTTTAAATCACCTGTAAACATTCACGCCTTGGTTCTGGTTCAGTTCACGCGGTCCAAAGGTTGGTATTATCAGGTTTTTACTAGATAGGAAATAATAGCCAACGAGATTAAAGGGGCGGGGAGTGATGGTCACCAACCAGTTTTCTGTCCTATAAAACGGGGGGCCCTTCAAGTTGATTCAGGCCCCGCTGTAGCTACATCAAGTCTGAAGACGACCATGCAACGGGTAAGTGACATCTTTTTTACTTAGTTTACATGTAACTTAGTTTATTCTGAACGCAGGCATTAATTGCTTTTCTATTCAGATCATCGTCCATAACTTATTTAACTTATTTAAACAAAAATCATCACAATCTTACTGTATTTTTATGGAAGTAGACTCTAAATTGTACATGTACTATATTGCTATTAAAATACAATATCATATCATATCTTTTTAAGCGCACTTTATTTATAGGATTATCTTTACTGTCTGAATTATTTTGTCTTCAATTTAGTATTTTAGTAACTTTATTTAGTTCCGTTTTTGGAAATATGAATATACTATTGTTCATAAATGTAATCCTTTAATACTTTTTTTGTGTGCACGTTTTCTTATTTGTCTTGATAGCAAACAGCTGCTCACACCCGCGGAGCTTTTTAATTAGTGAAATTATGTCAGTGAATTATTTTTATATTTCACCGATATAAATTAACACTGAAAAGTAATTTATTTTGGCAAACTAATATTTCAGTACATCAAACATTTATATTGTAGAAGTACATTAGCTGGTATTCGCGCATTCATAACGCAGTAAATGCTTTCAACGCAACAAATCCGTTCAATAAGATTACCGCTAAACTATTGTATATGTTCGGTTTGTAAACTGATTGAAGTGGGGTTTTAAAAGAAAAATGCACGCAAACCCTTTAAAATTCTGTTAGGACGTACGGTAGTTTAGTACAGGCGACGTTCGTCATATCAATTTACAACAATAATTGTAATAACAGTTTACTGATCTATGAAATAATTGTTGCGCTTTCCGTGATATGAATTGTAGCACTGTGCAGAGCATCAGGTCTTGAGGCCTTATGAATGGGATAATTATGAATTATTTTCTTAAAGGCCCAATAAACGTAATTTCAGGAAAATGTTCGTGATTCTGAAAAATTATGAAAAAAAAATCCAGCTGATAACTATGCAGAAATAAGCCTAACACGAAGTAAACCTGAGAGATAACTAGCAAAAAACTCTTGTCAGAAAGATCCAAAGAATTGAAAATAACTCAGGTGGGGCCAACATCAACATTAAGCCGAAGCTAGACGACAGTTCAAAATGGACGCGTGTTTACAAATACCGAGTTTCAACTGCTGTTGTACCGGTAACCGCGTGAAAATTCATCTTGAATATTGCTGATATCAGTTAATCTTAACTAAATCTATAAATATAATAAGTTATTAGGCTTGATTTTCGCTTCAAGTTTTGCCGAAAGTTACGTATATTGGGCCTTTAATAGGAAACAAACGGACGCAGGGCTCGCGACCGAAGAGTTGTAAGTTCGGTGGTACCGAACTAGCGACCGAAGGGTTACGGGTTGGGTGGTACGACGCTCGGCTCGAGACCGAAGGGTTGCGGGTTGGGTGGTACGACGCTCGGCTCGAGACCGAAGGGTTGCGGGTTCAAGTCACAACACAGCACTTTATTTGTGAATTTGAGCAGGTATTTTGCTCTGTGTGATCCCTTAGTCTATTAAGCTGTTAATGAGTACGTGGCTGGGCGGAGCTAGATGTTGTAGAATGGTATCTGTAAGCGTCGAAACGGCAGCAGCGGCTGTATTCTCCCAAGGTAGATGAGAAGATATTTGATTGTTGCCAAGGCCCTATATACGAGTAAGTAAGCAATGAGATTAGTTTAACCGCTTATAGATTATGTGGTATTGAGGTTCTTGTAGAATAATAAAAACCATTTGGAGCCGGATATCTTTGCAGTGGATACTTTATTTTACCCTGTAACAATATTAAAAATACACACATAAGACATTGTACAGAAACGAACACGCCTAACAGTATAGTTACAGATGGACAATTCACATTGAAACGTACGATACATTTTAAAACTACAAGTCAATATAAAACAACAATCATAACCTGGATAACCTAACTGTAATATGAATATGGTTCATATAAAGTCGTGAAAAAGTATTATTTTAGATTCCTACACCGATGTAATGCTTCGGTGTTACACTATAAATGAAACCAAAACCTAACCTGACGGCAATAACCACACCCAAGAATATATATGAGAATTTCACTAAAGTTACGTTAATACAGAAATAGAATATGAATTTAGGAAAGATTATAATTATAAGAATATTAAATATAACAATTATTTACTGGGCACAATATAATATAGCTTACCCTGTATGTGGTACTGGGGACGATCCACTATACTGCAGCGCAGTTCTATAGTATATAATATGTATCTGGAGCTAGTGTCAGTCAGGCAATGTTTCCTCTACGAGGAGCAGATAGGAAGTGAGTAGAAAAGACAGAATAGAGAAGCAAAGAAAGCATAAAGGCGGGAAGAAATATCGCATTGCGACAGGTGTCATAGGTCAGTTTGGTCAGTTGTCAAACAGGTATACAAAAGCTTACACAATTACGTCACACTCGCACACATTCAAGACAAAACGAAAGTAGCACACGTGACTTATACTACGACGAACTACAATAACGGAAACGGAACGCGGATTACGGATTAAAACGGACGACACGTAATTACACGAAACATTTAAACAATACTGATTAGATTCAGATATATTTTATCTAATTCTCAGATATACATGTATAAAGATAAAATAAATAGCTAATCTAACAGGGTGCCACAATTACATAAGGAACTAGGTCATAGCAAGGCGATATGTACGAAGTTTGAATTGTTATCATTAATTATCATCCTTATTTATTATCAGTATTCTTTAAGGAGATGAACACAAAACACATGATAACATCAATACAATTTGGTATATCTTTGCGTCAATAAAATAACAAAAAAAGGAGATAATGGAAACGTCAACAAAACCGTAATCCGAACTCAAAATCGATTAAACAAAAGGCAAACAATGAACAAAAGAAAAATTTACATTGAGAGCCTCGCAAAAGTACAAGAGCATAAGACCAGGTGTCCCGGAAGAGTTAGCGTCTTCTGCTTCACCGACAACACCCGCCATGTAAATCCTGCTAACATCCAAGTAAACATAAAGTCCCGAAAATGAGTCATCATTGTCCATCACAACAAGTAAACACACGAATGAGCATACTCAAATATACAGCTATGATATTGATACGTTTTTCATTAAATTAAGAAATCAAAAAAATTGAGGGATGGTTTTCGTCAATGAAAATGAAAATAAAACTTTTGACAAAATTATTAATACCCGATGTAATGAAGTGCCTTACTTATGACTCACTAAATAAAATACTGGTACATAATTTTCTTAATGAGGGTTTATGGTGACGGGGTTACATTGCCCGTGTGTTGCGAAAAGTCATAGCGGAAGGAGATTTTTATAGGACATTGAGACATTGAAATAAAAACCCTGTCAATGGTGTCTATGCCTCATCCACATCATCATATAAAGATAAATAAATAACTTTTATTTAACGTTGGTAAGATTCTATATTTCCAACGTCATAATAATTATGTAGAGCTTTTATTACTTCGCCGCCGAGGGGACAGATACTGCTGTGGTGGTGGAGCAATACCTATTTTTCTCTCATTACTGGCCTGTCTAGGGCAATACACCTGTGATCGCTGTGTTGTATTACACACCTTCCTATGCTACAAAGCCACGGCGTGACGTCACAATCGCGCAACAGTTACTTGACGTCACGCGACGTCAATAGAAGAAAGGCGATATTGTAACCGTGTAAATTCGAAAGCCGAGATTTGTTTTTCTACGCAAGTTTGCAAATATGGGGTATGCTTAATCTCGCTGTATCATTTGTTCTGGTCAAAATAGCTGAAGGAAAAGTTGATATTTTCAAAATGGTGGCCAGTCAAAGGGTATTTTCATGGGTTTTGAGCTTATCCGGGTAGTTGAAATGAGAGAAAAATACTCTTTCATCACCAACGTAATAAGATAGGGAAATTCCACAAGAGGGGTTTTAAAATTTGGTAAAACCAAAGGAAAGCCTCAGGTTTTACCAGATTTGAAAACCCCGAGGTTTGAATTTCCCTATCTTACATCCCTAGTCATGATAGAGTCTAATAGTACAATTTTCAGCTACGTGAACGAAATGTTGGTCTGTTCAATCAGATGTCACCATAGTCTGTTATAATGTTTCAATTACACGTTTGTAACTCATCCGCCAGCTAGAGATCTTATGCTGCGATGTTGATTTCAGTAGTTTACAATTTGATTCAAAAAGTTATGTTCACTAATAACGAGAGCGCCTTAAAAAGGCCTTGGCAAGGAACTAAAGTAACAGGGAAGGTTCAGAAATATTTCCCCTGTTGCTTGTTATTCATGTTCATCATGATTATGTTGTAATTAGTGTTATAAAACATAATTATATATATTTTTAGGCTTTGTAAAATATAACTTATGTAAAGATATAAATGTATATAATACTGAATAATACAGAATGAGTAATAAGATAAATAATTAACTTCGTATTGTACATTATGCAAATTACTAAGACATCTATTTTATATGTAGTTTTTTATATAGTGAGTATGCTTGTAAGACAAAATTGGACAAAGTTTTAGCTTTGACCCTGAGTAATGTATGGATTAAAAAAGCAGTATTTTAAGTTACTGGTACTTGCCTGAAGCATGCTGTAATAAAGGTTTATCAAGCTTGATCAAATAAACGGCATTCATTTACATTCAATGCGCATGGGTTTGATTTCGAGCGTTTGGTTTGGTTATGTTAAATACAGAGCTATGCGTATTTAAGTATGTGACAGAATAATTTAATGGGGGACAGCAGGAGTTTGGACATTTGGTATGAAGTAAAGCAAAAACGGTTTTTAACATAGAAAAAAAAGTTTTCAAATTGATTATCCTTTTGGATCAACATTCAAGACGGTATTTCATCTGAAATCAAACTGACTAAACAAATGACGCTCTTTGAATCTTTGATGGGACCACTTGCCGCTGATATGGAGTATTGTTTATAAACAGTGCGATTTGTGTAACGATTTCTTATTTATCAAATTGTTGATGTGTATTCTGTTTTTGCAAAATATCCTTAAAAAGTTGTAAACTGTTTCTGGTGGTTATAATGTTAATTATAACCACAAGCCCGTCTATATCAGATGAATGTTTGATTCGGTGCATCGACTAACACAAGTGTGAATGTTTTAACAACTCAGACGAGGTCACAGAAATATTTTATTTAAACGCGGAACCGTTGACGTATACATTTCGTAATGTATTGTTTCTCTTAAAAAGAACTTGAGATTCGAATGGTGTTGTTTTGTTTTAGAAAAACTTTGTTTTTAATGATTTTTTTCAAATGACTCTACAATCATGTAATATTAACTTTCACAGAAAAAGTACGATTTATTTGTATAAATCTTTCCTCATTTTACGCTGTTCACGATTTTAGATACACAGAATGATACTTAAAGCTCAGAAAACAGTGTCTATAATTTGGGATAAAAATACTTTAATATTCGGTCTTGAAACTCCTTTGTCAAACAATTTTCAAGAGGCAAAATTCAAAGTTCAAACTAAACTGGCCCACAAATTGCGAAAAAAAAAAATTATTAACATATACGCATTTTTGTATAATGTGTTTTGCTTTTAAAACTTAATTAGTGTGTAGAACTGTATTCTCAATCATGTGTCATCAGATTGAAGTGAAACTGTTTTTGATACCAGACATATTGCATTCTCAGAGATCGAAGTATAGCGGGGTGCGGGGACATCAATGTTGCACCTCTAGTAAACTCGGATTATTTGGAATGACTGATAGTTATAATCTGATATTTTACTGTAGCGTATACTGTGATATGATTACCAGGTGAGCGATGAAGGCCAATTGGACCTATTATTATTTTTCATTTGTCGGTTTCCTTTTATTTATAAGAAAAACAACTTAAGGTTCAGTAAGTAGCACAGATCATCACCTGTTTTTAACGAGGATAATATAGGACTATTATAAATATTGAATCAGCACACAAGATGTTAAAAGTGCCACGAAATAAAACGGAAATGGACTTCTGTTTAATAATTCATAGCATTTTGCCGTTTAAGTCATATCTTGTGTGGTCGGGTGGTGCAGTGGATGGCGCACTTGCCTTTCACCAAGGCGGCCGGGCTTCGATTCCCCGACCCGAATTAAAAAGGTATGGTAAAATCTTATTGACCATGTGGGTTTTCTCCGGGTTCTCCGGTTTCCTCCCACAATAAGACCCCTTGCGCACTAACGTCCGGACCAACAAGAGTGATTAATACAAGTTGGATAACTTGTTTCATAATTGTTATACAATTAATAAAGTTCATTTTTTTACTGTATAGTTCCGGATGGCGTCCTTGTCCCTCAGCTGTTTAACAGTCACGCTGTTTTGCTGCATTGCAACTAACAATGCAGCCAGTCCACATGAACGGAAGTTGGAGCTGGAATTAGCTGAAAAAGTTCTGGATATTTTAGAGGAGGAGAAGCGCATGAATAATGGTAACGGGGTGTCTTCCGACATCACACCGGCTGAATTGGTACAAGAAGCAAAGGAAATAGGGGAGGAAGCTTTGCGTGCCGATTATGAACTAAAATATCGTCATTACTTTAACGGTATGTGCTTCAAATTAATCATCCTCTCTGTATTTTAAGATATATAATAATTCATTTTCCAAAAGATAATTTTATAAACATGGTTTCATTCAGTGATTGACTGGTTGTCAAATATGGCACCGTTCATATTTCGATGATTGAAAAACAGACAGTTATTTTGTCTGCGGTCATTAATTATTTAACATTAATTATATATATAATTTATTCCACTTTACAAATCAATGGCAGTGTCATTTATCACGTATTACATGTGCTGTACAATTGTAGCTAGTACTGGTTCCAAACTATCTACACGTGACACCACAATTCATAATCAAAACTTTATATTTACCACTGAATGTCATTCCCACTACATAAAACTACCGAATTCAGTTAGCATTCATCAGGCAATAAATGGCATTGCCCAATTGTTGACATCATCATTATCATGACGTCATGATTGTTACGGTGGATACTGTACCATTGGCCGTCTCCGGGAGTTGGCTGATCTTTTTATTGACAAATACATTATTTGAGCTAAATGCTGAGAAATAAATTGTTATTGTTTGTTTTATGAGATCAACAGATTCTACAAATGGTAAATATAAGTATTTAACTGCTTTCAGTTGACATTCATAGGTTATATGAATGCCAATTGGACGAAGGCAAATCCAACATGAAACGCTAGCGTGCTTCATTGGATTTGCCTGTGACCAGTTTTAGCCAATGGACGCCAACTGAAAGCAGTCCAATGCTTAAATGAATAGCTTTATCAACTTGAGGTTTAGCGTTACAGTTCTTTCTGTATTTTGTTAATTGTTATAATGATATGATGATGATGGCTGTATTACGTGGTTGATATTTAATTACATACAATTTTATAATGATACAATATAATGATGACATTATTTTGACTGTGTGATGAGGATGATGGCAGTGTGACAATGATAAGTGTGATCAGGATGACTCTATGATAATAAAGTTTAGGATGATGAATGATACCTCATGTCTTATGTGTATGCACGTGTGCATGTGTCGGAGTGAAAATTTGTCTTTTCAATGTTTGTCTTTTCAATGTATCAAAAACTTCCAAAAATACAAAAAAAAATATAATTTTTTTTTGTTAATTGTTTGTAGGTATAGACAAGCACGCTGATGGCACCAGCTATGACGCTCAAACCGCTGTAGCGTACACTGACTTCACCCCAGAGCATGCGGAGCAGCTTGATAATGCGACGACAGTGGCAACTGAAGCACTGATACACATATTAGACACGTAAGCAAACAATAGTATATAACGATGCATGTCACCCATTATTAAACAGAGGTTATGATAAAAATACGATTATTTCATTTTTAACGGTCAAACAATACAATCGAGGTCATTCGGGCCATTGTAAGAAACTACATTTGACCTACTGATGTATAAACGGTTCATGAATGAAATGTCGATCCTGATATCGCTGCAAATTCTTTAGAAAGGTAAATCATAAGCTGCTAAATACAAAATGAATGTTTGACTTATCTAGGCGCCACCAAAATCCATGATAATTATTTTAGTGCCTCGCTACGCAGGACCTCTGTTTTTGTAGTAATATTGAGCGTCCTTGGTTGAAGGGGACTTAATTTTGTATAAACGATGGGACTGACCTCTTTTGAGCTTATGGAGCAGGACCTCGTTAGGATCATTTACATTTTTGTTGTTGTAAATTCTTTAAAATCTTCCTTCTTTATGAAAGTACATGTAATGAATATTATCCATTTTGGTTGCATTCTTAGGTGTAAGGGGCTTTATTTGTTTATACATTTGTGGGGCTGGGAAAGGGGCGGGGGGGGGAGCTAAGGGGGAGAGCCCCCATAAGGGACATGCAGTTAATTCTTTAAGATCCTTCTTCTTCTGTGTGAGTGGCAGGATATTATCCGAATTTGGTTTGAAGCACCCTTTGGTAAAAGGAATTGAATTTTGTAAAAACGATGGGTGTAACCGTCCAAGGGCTGAGGAATGCGGTCCAATTGAAAAATAAAGTCAATTATTTACAGTTCTTTTTCCTTTGAAATAACAGATAGCATTCTGTAGTCTGAATAGTCGTTATGTGAAGGAGACGTGTATGAAGTGTGACTGACCCCCCCCCCCCCCCCCCCCCCCCCGGAGAGCGAAGGGTTTAGTTTTTAAAATCCTTCTTCTAAAGTAATGGCAAGATGCTGTCCAAATTGTCAACGGATGCATATATAATGTACAACGGTATCTGCTTGAGAAATACAGGCCCCCTGGATCTGTTGGTATTACTTCAGAGTGGTCTTGACCTGGTGACATACCTTGCTATAAGGCTTTTACTGATTTCAGTTGCTCAGCTAGGTTACACTCTGTTGGAGGTTTATAAACAACTTAAGGTATTTGATTGACACTGGCATCCCAATTGGCATGGGCTACCAACTGCTAAATGAAAGTTTATCCAACTCAATCACTTCTCATCCGTCATTGAAAGGAATTTTAACAATTTTGAAATTTATACAGAGAATAACACCAATATTAATTTGGACTTTGGTATGTATGGGACTAATAAAATCCGTCGAAATAGCGTCCAACACATGTCAAACATAACTAAAATATTACAAAAGCAATGTATTACAAAAAGGTTTTCAGAAGGTAGACAAGGAATACCAAGATCTTAAACGTGTTAAATGGAGAAACTGGTAAGGCTTTCTCTGTGTTTCCTTAGCACTAGACACATTCTGCAGGGTCCCACATTTCTTCATAATGATTACTTAGTATAAGACACATTCTGCAGGCCTCACATTTCTTCATCATGATTAATCACCACAAGACACATTCTGCAATGATTACTTAGCTTAGCATATATTCATTCTGCAGTACCAAACATGTTTTCATAATAATTACGTACCACAAGCACAAGACATATTCTCGATAATGACTTTGCGTAAAACACATTCTACGGGGTCCCACATTTTTTTTATTATGAGTACCTACCACAAGACACATTCTTCAATGATAACTTAGTATAAGACACATTCTGCGGGGCCTCACATTTCTTCATAATGATTACTTACCATAAGCACAAGACACATTCTCGATACTTAATTCGCATTAGACACATTCTGCAGGCACCCATTTCTTCATAATGATTACTTACCACAAGACACATTTTGCAATGATCACGTAGCTTAGCATACATTCATTCTGTAGGGGCCCGAATTTAATCAGAATGAATACATGCCATAAGACATATTCTGCAATGATTACTTCGAATAAGACACATAAGCAGGATCCCGCATTTCTACAAATTAATTACATAGCGCAAGAAACATTCGGTAGGGCTCTACATTTTTTAACATTATAATTGCTTCGGACAAGACAAATTCTGCAACGGTTTCTTCGCATAAGACACATTCTGCATGGCCCGTTATTACTTCATAATGATTACTTACCACAACACACATTCTACACGGGTTCTTTACTAAAGACACATCATGTATGGCCCCATATGTCTTCATAATGATTACTTACCACAACACACATTCTACACGGGTTCTTTACTTAAGACACATCATGTATGGCCCCATATGTCTTCATAATGATTACTTACCACAACACACATTCTACACGGGTTCTTTACTAAAGACACATCATGTATGGCCCTATATGTCTTCATAATGATTACTTAGCACAACACACATTCTACACGGGTTCTTTACTTAAGACACATCATGTATGGCCCCATATGTCTTCATAATGATCACTTACCACAACACACATTCTACACGGGTTCTTTACTTAAGACACATCATGTATGGCCCCATATGTCTTCATAATGATTACTTACCACAACACACATTCTACACGGGTTCTTTACTTAAGACACATCATGCAGGGCCCCATATTTCTTCATAATGATTACTTACCACAAGACACCTTCTGATTGGCCCTACATTACGTCATAATGAATACTTGGTACAAGAAACATTCTGTAACTATTCCATAGCATAAGGCACATTCTGCTGTGGCCCACATTTCTTCAAATCAATTACTTAGCACAAGAAATAATCTTCTGGGCCAAACATTTCTTCATAATGATTACTTAACTAAGAACAAATTTTGAACGGCCCCAACATGACTTCACAACGATTCTTTAACACATTGTGTAGGGTCTCCACATTTCTTTATTATGATTACTTAGCAAAATAATCAAAATTCGCCTGATGTAAACATTTGTGATGAGCTTATTCTGACATTTCAGTTGTACATTGCAACTCACAATTACCTTTCATCACCTCCCAATCAATATACTGATTTTCATAGTGATATTGACTTGAAGTAATTGTGTCTCATGTTAACAAAACAATATTTCAGCCTTGACATTGATCTTGAAGAACTCTTAACCGGCAAACCCAAGTATAACAAAGAGGTTCTTGCGGAATGGAGAAAAGCGTTTGATTTACAGTCGCACCGAATCTGCACGGACGAAGAAAAAAATTCCGCATTTAGACCCATTGACGGAGCATGTAACAACCTAGACCATGATGACTGGGGCATGTCTATCACAGCCCGAGAGCGTTTGGTTCCTGCAGCATTCAGTGACAAGCATGGTGAGTATATACCAAATACACGTCATGTGTAGTATTTTTACTTACGCTGGTAATTTGATGTTGAATTTTGTACCTGTTGCTGAAGGATGCAATACCGACCAAAAGTAGTGCTGAACTCGGAAATATACAAGGATAAATATTCCGTTCCCTTTTCAATTACTTTGCATTGTATTGAGCGTGGTGCCAAATGGTATCTACTAGACATCCCGCTTTAATTGTGCTTTGTTTTCTATTGTTCATCATCTTATAAATAGCTAATTATAAGGTTATATGAAGATACTCTCCATTTGTTTTGTGCATGTGTAACGTACAGGCGGTCACCAATCCAACTACTTACGGGGCTCATCGTTGCTTACGGGTTATACCGCATGACTGGAAAAGCTAGCTCGCCAGTTAGGCAATATTTACCCCTCATATACCTAGTTGGGCATAGTATTATTCGCCTCTCTGAGAAGTCTCGTCCCGATACTTGGCCTGGGAATCCGTAGGTTCTTCTCTGTGTATCAATGCACCTTCCCTAACCACCGGAAACTGGCCTTAAATGATTACAAAGAATCCCACCGCTGCCACCAAATGTAACGTAGAGGCGGTCACCAATCCAACTACTTACGACGCTTACCATTGCTTAACTAGCGTGAACGGGTCTCCGGGTTATACCGCATGACTAGAAAAGCTAGCTTGCTAGTTAGGTAGTATTTTCCCCCTCATATACCAAGCTGGACATTACATTTGTGTGTGTATGTTCGTGTGTCGGAGGCAGAGTGTATTGGTGTACTTGCCTTCTTATTATCTGATCTTAGGCAGACTGTATAGCGCTATCTCACAGAAATATCATGCAAGTCACATTATACTGACAACAGTAGATAAGTTGCATTCACCAGATGCAGTATCATGGTATGTACCGGGGCTAGGTTTGTGAGCGAGATTGAATTTTGTGGACCATAAACCGGAGATGCATGCACCGTCTTGTCGGAAACTTGCCTATTTAAAAACAAAAATACAAATCATACCGACAAAGAAGGAACTTACACCTGAAAAGAACGGAATGAACACCAGATCGGGTTTGTAAAAATCGTTTTTCACTTCCCAACACTTTCTGGATTTGGTCTGAAGCAGCTATTTACTTACAGCCAGAAATTATCAAACGATCTTATCGTTATTACGCAAACGCTAAACTAACATTAAATACATGTTTTTCCTTAAAGCTTACATATCTTTATGTTTGTACAAGTATATTTGTACAGGTAATGAATTACATATTACAATGAAAACACAAATATTTGTTATAAGGGAGAATGGTTCATCGATGTTATGCATTGAACAATCAAAAATCTAATCAAATTATTAAATTTTGTTCGTGTTTGATTATCGATCACTATTATCTGAACCCTTTGTAGTCCATTTAATTTGATTTGACAACATCAGTCTAGACCGCCATTTCCTAAATTTAAAAAAGTGTTGAAAGGGAGATAACTCCTTAAAAGTACTTAGTGGCAAAACAAGTCATACTGTTGGGATGACTATATAAATAAATAAAATGAAATAAAAGAAAATAAATGAATAATTATGCAAAAATCGAATATTATCATTTGTTGAACAATTTGATTGAATTTTCACGTTTTTGTCCCCAAGTATCTCCGATGAGACCTGGAAGAACAAAACGTGATGCAGTGTTGCTTGTGGTACATGCACATATATAGATGCTGAACTGATCATTAAAACTTATAGGTTAAATCACATGTGAGTGCTCTACGTTCATCTGTCTAGATAAAGATGGTAGACTTCACTTGCGGATTTGTTAGTCCACGAAGTTTGCTGAAACCCTGATTGTCACAACTTTAAATCTAAGTACCAGCGGGACGCTTCATGATAAACACACTGTAACTCGTTGTTAGTTTGAAATCAAACACTATTCCTCACTTTTTATCACATAAATACGGTGTTTCCGCGACACCCTTCTATTTCAGAAGTAGCTCAGATTATTTTTTATTCCCATGTGGTTTTGGTCTCTAGCTTCACCGATAGGAGGACGAAACAGCAGTTTGGTACATATAATGTAGTAATATTTAGTATTCTGTTTTGATTACTTTTTGGTGCAACCACATGTATGTCTTACGTGCATCCTTTAAAAGTTTTGTCTTCCAGCTGCATGTCTCCATTACAATATCTTACGCGCATTCTTTAAAATCTTTATCTTCCAACTGCATGTTTCCCTAAGAATGTCTAACGCGCATCCTTTAAAATTTTAACTTTCCAGCTGCATGTTTCCCTTGCAATGTCTTACGTGCATTCTTCAAAATCGTTATCTTTCAACTGCATGTTTTCATAAGAATGCCTTACACCAATCCTTTTAAATTTGTTATCTTTCAAATGCATGTTTCAATTACAATGTCTTAGGTGCATCCTTTAAAATCGTTATCTTCCCACTGTATGTTACATATACCATGAAAATGTCTAACGCGCATCCTTTAAACTCGTTATCTTCCAACTGCATGTTTCCATAACATTGTCTAACGCGCATCCTTTAAAATCGTTATCTTCCTAATGCATGTTTTCATTACAATGTCGTACCCCAATCCTTCAAAATAGTTATCTTCCAACTGCATGGCTCCATAAGAATGTCTTACACCAATCCTTTGAAATCCATCTCTTCCAAATCCACGCTTTCATTAGAATGTCTTACTCGCATCCATTAAAATCGTTATCTTCTAACTGCATGTTTTCGTAACAATATCTTACGCGCATCAATCGAAATCGTCCAACTGCATACTTTAATTATTTTACCTTGCGCGCAACCTTTAAAATCGATATGTTTCAATAAGGATGTCTACATGTAACACCCATCCTTAAAAATCCTTATCTCTCAACTGCATCCTTGCGTAAGAATTTCTTCCGCGTATCCTTTAAAATGGTTATCTTCCAACTGCATTTTCAATAAGAATGTCTTACACCCATCCTTTAAAATCGTTATCTTCTAACTTCATGTTTCGATTTCAATGTCTTACGCGCATCATTTAAAATCGTTATCTTCCAACTTCTTGTTTCCATATGATTGTCTAACGCGCATCCTTTAAAATCGTTATCTTCCAAACATCTGTTTCAATACGAATGTCTTACACCCATCCTATAAAATCTTTATCTCTAAACTGTATGCTTCCATAAATATATCGTACATCTATCTTTAAACATTGATATTTTCCAACTGCATGTGTCCATATGAATGTCATATGCGCATCCTTTCTTCATATATTTATATTTACAGTCCTCCATCAATATTGATGATTAGGGACAGTTTAAAATCGTTATCTTCAAACTGCATTCTTCCATACGAATGTCTGACACCAATCTGTTAAAATCGTTATCTTCCAAATTCATACTTCCATTACTATATCTTACGCGCATCCTTTAAAATAGTTATCGTCCAACTGCATGCTTATATGTACGTAAAAAGGTCTGACGCGCATCCATTAAAAACAATATTTCCAACTGCATGTTTCAATAAGAATGTCATACCCATCCTTTAAAATTTCCAGCTGCATGTTTCCATTACAATGTCTTACGCGCATCTTCCATAAGAATGTTTTACATCAATCCTTTAAAATCGTTATCTTACAATGTACATCCTTTTATTGGAATCAAAACAAATCAATGCCTTGCAATGGTGAGCGATGAGATCCCATTGTGATCTCTTGCTATATTGATGAGCTTATAAGTCCCCTACGCGAGGGGAATATTTGTTTACCTGCCGTTTGTCGGTCTTTCCGTCCGTCTAACTGTCACTGGGGTTTCCTAACATTTTCTCTGAAACGAGTCTACATATTTGACTGAAATTTGGTATACTGATTGATCATCAGAATATCTAGGTCAATGTCTCATTCGGTTACGGTTGAATGATTTTTACAGGGTTAAAGCCATTGGATTTAGAACAATTCCAGTAATTCGCTTTTCTGAGCATCTTTGCAACGTGTGCACATATTGAACTGAAATTTAGTATACAGATACATCATGCTGGTATCTTCGCCAATTCCCTCTTATTTGGTTTATTAATCATTGCATCTTAATAGCTTGTGGAGGCCGCTAGGGGACATGTATTGCTTCAGCAAATACTCAATATCCTTGTTAAATGTTAAATGGTGCTGTAATCTACGCTGCGGTTGTTTTCCTCAGGCTTATTCAGCCCACGAAAGGCAGATGATGGACGTGAGCTGCCATCTGCACGGAGTGTGAGTACAAAGTTCGCGAGGTTTTCACTATCTGACATTACACCGCCAGATGACATCAGAACCGTGGCGCTGACCGGGTGGGGCCAATTTACCGACCACGAATTAACCGATACACCATTGTCTAGTGGTAAGTATACGGATGCAGTATAGCCTTATTTACATCATTTGATATATGTAACTCATAAATTCTTGAGCTTAATAATTATACAATTTTATAAGGATATTGTACATCATTTTGACTGCGTATACGGTAGTACATGTATGTCCAACTTCTGGAATACTACCGATACGCAGTGGGAATGAGGTACACTTCTTATATTTACATCATTGATTATGTTAATATACTATACGTAAATAAAAACATTAGAGGCTGGCTTGTTGCTACGATGGTTAGCATGATAACAGTTGTTGCTAAGACAAAATAGTCCATGTGAATCTATAAAGATATCGAAAACACGAAATAAACCACCTTATTCTTAATTTCATCTCATTTGAATTTTTAACTAAAAAATATCATTGCAAGCATTTCAAACAAACGTATTCACATACAGCGGTCCCTACGTACACGCATTGACACACTGGCCAGGAAATGACGCGGTCGAACGTCGCAACAGAAAGCGGTCATTTTTGCATTACCGCCAAAGAATTTCGAATTTTAAATAAGAAGTTACCGGCATCCATTTCTTACATAATTGTATGTGTAAAAGATCCCAAATGTGTCAAGATGTTAAAAGCTGAAGAAGGGAGAGATACAAATATAAACACACATTACTATTTACTGTATGTTTCGTATCGTATATTTTAATATCGTTAAACTGAATACATACTTTTACAGTGTAGTATGCTACATAATGTATTACTTATGTTCTCTGTAATACCATTATATTTACAGGCTACACTGACATTCACTCGATAACCATTGCTCAACAGACTACCATTATCACCGCATAACTGTACTCAAACACGTGACAAATTTCTATGACGTCGACAACAATACATGTGGGCGGAGCTAAGGAAAAACCTACAGTTTGAAACACAGTTGTGTGTCGTCACCAACAATAAACATTGGCGGAGCTTGCAAATTTCATACTGTTACATTTATTGAACCATTCCCACGTTTATTAGTTTGGAAATGAAATCTGTGTCCGATGATTGGACTACAAGGAACAAATTAGTTACGAACATTTTACAGAAAGATACTGTAACTATAAGGATAAACTTTCTATTTTGTTTAGGTTATCGATAACCTAAACAAAATAAAAATCCTTTATCCTTAAATAACACATCTTTGAGTAACGGCACGGCATATAATATATACATTTTCGTAGTACACTATTTGCAATGATACAGAACTAGTTTCAATTTTACTTCTAAATTCATAATTTAAAGGGTTGTACGCACCGGACCATCTGCTTCTACATTAGCAGATTCAGGATTTTGGATTCCCATCTTTTGGCCCATAGCATCATTGAAGAGTCCTAGGATGACGAAACAGCTGTACGATGCAGATTTGATTCATTTTTTTCGGCATACTGTATCTATTACTAAATTTGAACGGTGCAGCAAGTGACAATTTAGGATAAATGATGATATGTCATGTTTTGTTACTCCTCGAATTTTTTTTTTCACAGTTTGTAATCACTCTAGCGACTTCATTTTAACGGATATCATTCAAACTTCATATTTTCGTCCAGTATTAGGATACCTCGAACGAGTTGTTACGAAATACCAAGGTCATTGCCATGGCCACTGTCATTATTTACAGTAAATATTTGTCAGCGCTCCAGCGACATAATGTTTAAACGAATTTAAGTCGAATTCATAATGTTGGTAAAGTATATATGGGAATACCTCGCACGCGTTCGTGTATCAGGGTGCTTAGTACAACGTCAACCTTAACCAATATTTATCCGACAATAGGCCCATGCCTGCTCAGTGGATGACGACTAAAGCTATTCCATGGTACTGATATAAACTCATGTCCCTCAAACTAACAAAAAGCCAGTTGTCTCTCTTTAAGTCACCGTTGACAGTAGGAGTTGTTATATGGGTGTCTTTAATATTTTCTAATATTAAGCATGATAAAAATAGATGTTTATTGGAAAGGATAAACATGAACAGACATTGAACAAAAGGCCCGCTCTTTTTCACAGGTTTCAATGGAGCTGTGATTGAATGCTGTTCCCTGACCGAGGCAGAGCGAGCGGAAAGGTGTGCAAAATCATTTTTACATTATAATTCAAGAGTAGGTACATCATTTCGTCAACAGGTCATGAAAGAATGTTAAGTTAATTACGACCTGCTTTCCACAAAGTGAGCTCTAGATGGCCGTTCAATGTAAAACTGCATGAATCGCATTTTGATTCAAAATCGAAGTTACTCATGGTCATGTTTTTCATTATTATTTTGACGTGCCGCAGTGTGTTGTGTATGTGTGTTTGTGCTACATATACTGTTGGTATGTTTCCATCCTTATGATAGCACTTATCTGTTTACGACGTTTTAATGCAATCTCGCTGAAATACAGAAGACCCAGCACATCCTGTTGTTTCATCTGTTGTCCAAGCATACTTGTCACTGAATACAAATTGTTGACTATTTATTCACTAGACCTAAGTAAGGGTCTGTTTATTTGGAAAATAAACATGCATAATATACTTTATCATATGGTTCTATAGTTCTTTCCCAGGATCATGAAGTGATCTTAGGTCTAAATCTGTCTTAGGTTTTAACTTAGCCAATCACAAATTGTGTTATCAAAAGTAATATCATATGTGATTGGCTGAGCAAGAACTTAAGTCTAAGATTGTTTTATTGATTTCGGGGCCTGGTATAGTTTAAATGAGACGACAGTGCTATTCGGTTATTGGTTTTGCGGTGTCATTTTTAAATTTTTTATTAGTACCGGGTTCTTTACTGAAACAAAATAAAGAGAAATTAGTAATAGATGTTTGCAAATTGTTAGATTCTAAGCTTTTCTATAAATGTGGAGTATTTAACATTTCCTTTATGATTAAAAACAATTGCAGCAACATGATATATAGAGGTTACACAACGAGTAGTTGTTGGATATGGAATTTATTTCACTCGAGTGAATTATTTTTTCAAAGTTACAAAAGACACGAGCTCGTACATGCTCCCGCCAAATTGTGACGGCGTCAACAATCGATGACGACGTCAACAATCAGCGCGTTGCATTGAACCGTGTGATTTCCGGTCTAAGTTCCATTCTCAACCAATCAAAAGTCTGGAAGGTCATATTCCACTAATGGTATATAACATATATTTATCCAACAGCCAGCAGCACGTTTACACAATGGTCTGAGAGTGGAATAGCACAGGGTATTGTGGTAGCAAATGGGTTATTAAACTTTATTCATCATTGTACCAAACGTTTTATTGAATTTCAAGCAAATTTCAAAACACGTTTGTAGGCTCCAGTGTATTGACATTGCCATTCCCGCCGATGATGAGACTTTCCAAGGTCACACATGCATGGAGTGCGTCCGGTCAAGTGGGACCTTTGCAGATTTCGGAGTACCAGGTAAGGTTGTACGCTATTTATTGCTCTATAAACTGCGTTCAGAAGCAGGTTGATCAGAACTATGGGCAAGTTTTATGGCCGTCTTATTTGTCTCATTCAGATATATTCTATATCTTTAAGTGATATGAAGATAGACGTGTTTGAGTATGCTCATTAGTGTGTTTACTTGTGGTGATTGACAATGATACTCGGCTCTCTTTTTGAGAACTTGATGTTTACTTTGATGTGACAAAGATTTACATGGCGGGTGTCGTTGATAAAGTAGAAAACGCTTACTCTTCTGGAACACCTGGTCTTATTCTCTTGTAGCTACAAGGGTATCCATGTAAATCTTTCCTTTGTTCATATTTTGCCCTTTGTTTAATCGATTTTGAGTTCGGAGTATGATTATGTTGACGCTTCGGTGTTCTCCTGTAATATTCAATTATTGCTGTTTTTTTGTAAAATATTAACTTGTTTCCCTTCCTTTAAACTTCAAACTGAAGTACATGTCTGGAAATACAAAAAAAAAAAAATACCAAAGCGTTAACAAGATAATGTATCTTAGCGACAGTACGGAAATAAATTGGAGAATACCGAAGCGTTAACAAAATCATAATTCGGAGTCAAAATCGATTCAACCAGAAGAAATATGAACAAAGGAAAGTAACATGGAGACCCTTGTAAAAGTACAAGAGAATAAGACCAGGTGTTCCGGACGAGTAAGCGTAAAAGTAAGCGTAAGAGTAAACGGAACTTATGATAACTTTATAATGCAAGCCCAATGAAGTAACTGTTGTATGTTCATTTTGTGTATTTGAAATATAAGAACAATACATAAATAACTTTGAATAATTTGTAGTTTGAAAATATTGCCCAAAAGCCCTCGTTTAAAGAAGAAAATCAGAGAAAACAAAACATTAGCAGCGCCACGATCCAAACACTAAATTGATTAAACAATGAACAAAATATGATTAAACGGAAGATTTATACAGACACCCTTGCAAAACACAAGAAAAGAAGAAGTAAGCGTCTTCTGTCTCATCGACGACACACGCCAAGTAAATCTTGTTTACGAAAGAAAAGGTCATGGAAACTGAAGCATACCTCTCAATCACAACAAGTAGGCACTAAAATAATCATATCAAAAAGATACCCAACCTCATATCATTCACGACAAGAGATTATTTCCAAAGCACATCAGTCAAACATTTTTAACTGACAATGGGCTAATAGGTTGTTGTTATAACCCTATATACTGCTTTATACCGGTAATATGATAAATCCATTATCATGAGCTATCAGTGTTAAAAAAACGTAATTAACGACTTGAGACGAACTTTAGAAGACATTTTACCATTTCCCAGCTCTTGGGGAATATTTCCTAATAAAGAACTTTTGCTCCCGCCTGGTAGCGACATTAACAAGAAATAGTATCCCAACAAAAGTGATCGGCGTAAGAAAATAGCCAGTCATTAAATATCAATCAAAAGTATTTAAGAATAAAACACCGTTTCAAGTGTAAAGGTGTATATAGGAAAGCTAATGACGAATATCTTTGGACTTATTATTTCTTTTAATATTAAATATCTTTAAGGTTTATGGTATTCTTCTGTGTAAATCTTTTTATTTCCGTTTGCCAGAGACAGATCGCAATCAATCACCCTAAAAGACGTTTAAATATATATGGTAGTAGGGTATAGATGATAAACAGTTTATCAAAAAATATTGTCAGGGTTCTCACACGTGGATACATTTTCGAGTCCACCTGCTGTGGCCTCTCGATAGTATCACGTGCTCGCCATGAGAAGATTGTTCTCACGACAAACCCTAAACATACAGTGTGATAATCTATAAATACCATATTAGACTAAGTTATGTCCCGCCTTGTGTTGACAAGGCTTTTTTGAGCAGATAAAATGAAAGTGAAATGTAAAATGCACAATAAAAATGTATATATAGGGATTGAAAGTCATTTTGTTTTCACTTTCATAGTGCTATGAAAGGTCAGCCATTACATCCATATTGAATGAAGCCCGCTAGGACTTTATGTTAAAAACAAATCAGAAGATACCAAATCGTCAACAAAACCATAATCCAAACTCAAAATCGATTAAACTAGCGGCAAAATAGGAACAAAGGAAAGATTTACATGGAGACTCTCGTAAAAGCACAAGAGAATAAGACCAGGTGTTCCGGAAGAGTAAGCGTCTTCTGCTTCATCGACGACACTCGCCATGTAAATCTTGGTCACATCCAAGTAAACGTCCATATTCGTATCAAACAAAGATGCTGAATATTTCTCGATGAGATCAAGATGGCGACCACAAAACTTCCTCATTGTCTTCATCAATCTGTATATCTCAAATCCCTGTGCCGTTAGTTTGTTCGTTAGCAGTTGACATATATCACGAAAATCTCGATATTCATAGATGTAACGGCTGACCTTTCATAGGACTATGAAAGTTAAAAAAATTACTTTCAATCCATATACTTGCATTATCCATGTTATTCGAAGCAGCGCGACAAGACTACCGTTGAACAAGCTTTAATTTATGACGACATAATTAAACCACGTGCTACGTCTCGAGAACCATTGCTTTCATACTTTTATGAAAGGCATTTATGCTTGTAATCAATATAGTGGGTTGCAGTTGAAATGTTAATGCAATCTTATATTTACCACTCTATGACATTGTCGTGGTATAACCTTAACAACAGTAGTTGAGCATTACTATCTCATAAACTGCCAACCAGTGCATCAATAATGTTGCCCAAAAGCGGTTGCGGGAAAATATATATGATTATATAAAACCATTTTTCTTTTAAAAACCAGACAGACAGTTTATATTTTGTACTTTCATAATTTTAATTTATATCAAATATTTGTATTACACTGATATTCTTGTCCAGTTTTCTAATAACTGACTCTCTATTTTTTTACGCGGAACGACATGGTAGAGTTGTTAACAGGCTCACAACCGAGAATGGCGAGGAAACTTGAATTCCGTTATTTAGGCTATAGTGATTTTTTTTCAATCGCAAGTGGTAAATATAAGCATTGCACCGCTTTCAGTTGGCAGTTATGGGCTAATGATGCCAACTGGACAAAGACAAATTTAACATGAAGTGCTAGCGCGCTTCATTAAATTTGCCTTTATTCAGTTGTAATTATTCGCCCATTACTGTCAACTAAAAATGTATCAAGTTCGTTTTGAATAACAGTGGATAAGAAGAATTTTAAGTCGATATGTTTTACATTTTAATTTGATAGGTCGCAGACATCAGGTCAATGACATAACAGCATTTATCGACGGTTCCAGCACTTACGGCAGCGAGGATGAACGTGCGTTGGAATTAATGGACAGTTCGACAGGTATATTTTGAGCGTTGTCAGAAAAATACATATACATTGTTTGCTAATGATCTATGATCTAAACATTTACTGAACTTTCATTATGTTTGAAAAAAGATAATGATGATTTGAAAAAAAAAACAGAAATTTTCTTTTCAAGGTAATTGACATTTCTGTAAAGGTTCAGTTTCGTTTATTATTTTAATTAAATGGGTTTCACTTTTGTGTAGAGGCACTGTACATACAGTACTATACACATTTTTGTAGTACACGAGTTATACAGAACGAGTTGAATTTTATTATACTTTCGTATATTAAATGATTTAACGCACCTGACCCTTCTGCTTCGACATTAGTTTAGTAAGTTTGGATTCCCTCCTTTTGCCCCCTAGCTTCACTGAAGAGTACGCAACAGCTGTATGATGCAGTTTAATTTTCGGCATACTGTATCTATTACTAAATTTAAAAGGTGCATCATATGTTTGTGTACGTCATCTTATCAAAGGGGCAATTAAGTCAACTTTGTTTACTTTTTTGTTATACCCGTATCACCATTTTTTACCCGATTGTAGCTCTGCAATATTCTGTTATCGTACAACCACCACATAACGTGCGGAATTTATGTTTACAAATATCTTATACCCCACGAGCAAGGGCAGTCCCGCCCCGTGGATGTAAACACAAATGACTTCCAGACCAAAATGCAGCATATCATATATAATATCTTTCGATAAAAGTAAGCATGTAACACTTGTCTTATTACATTTCATGTAGTATGTACCTGATGAAATCATGAACGTTTTTACGTCATCTTTATAGCTGAAATTTGTGACGACTTTTATTTTTATGTGGCGTCGTACAGACGAACACGTGCCATCGCAATCGCATTGTTCCATTTGTTTACTACGACCGTATGTGTGGTCGCGCCAGGGGGCGACGTTATTTCATGCTATATTTGATGTCGCTATATTTTGTGCGGTATTCCAAATCCTCAAACTGACCACAATGGACATTGCATACATAGTATCTATTATCAAACATGGATACATTCATCGATTTTAGTTAAATTGAAATAACAGTTGGTTGACAGTTTAATTATTGCCCTAAATACACTGTATAGAGCGGTCACTATTCAAGCAATTCAATAAAGGCTAATAACTGAACATTCTATGCGTATTTTAGCTTCCTATGAAGTATGAAAAGGTCTCGATCCGAATCATTTGATTGCTGTTTCGGATAACTGATTGATATCTAATCTTATGAAATGTTTCACTATTTCGCCTGTCTATACATTTCACTTAGATAAAACTGATTTGAAATAGAGAGCGTTTCATAAAAGGAAAGAGTAACTGTAGATTTTGATTAGTTAAAAATAGCAATTAAACCTGTCCTGATATTTTTATGGTAAGAACCCCTCCTATTCAAATTAGCTTTTTATAAATATTCTGTGTTTTCGAGAGGACAATTCTTTGGCAAATGAATGAGGTGCTTTCATGGTAATTTTTTTATTTCAAAGCGTTTGATGTTTATTGTTTCAACTTTCCCATGGAGTTTGTATGTCAATGCGTAGGAAATTACACGAGTTATCGAGCAGACCCCGTGCATGAAGACCAACAAGAGGGGCAAGCAAGTCACGCTTCTCTTTGACATCGATTTATTTGCTCTTTGTAAATACGTTTGCATTATTTAGAAATAACAGATATTTTGTATGCATTTCAGGAAAACTTGTTACGAAGAGACCCGGTTTCCCGCCGGAGGATGAAGATGTTGAAGCATGTGTTAAAAATTTTGAGGATGAGATTAGCTATTACTGTCCCAAGGCCGGTAAGATGAATTTAATTATAGTGCTTATACATGTATACAGGGGTTACATAATGAGTGGTTGTTGGATATGGAATTTATTTCCATCGAGTTAATTATTGTTTGAAAGATACAAAGGGCACTCGCTTTCGAGTTATTTTTTTCAAAAGTTACAAAAGACACGAGCTTTAGCGAGTGTATTTTTTACTTTTTAACAATACAGTTGTGGGATCGCACAACGTTACACGATGTGCGGTGTCACAAGATGGGTGAACCATGTATGCATGAAATGAGAACGTTGCGACCCTCGGCGATTATTTCTAACGCACATGTGGGCGCACGATAAACTAACATTGTGCGATAACAATCGTAATTGCTGTAAAATGAGAAATGACTTAACATTAAGCATATTTCTATATTTTAACCACATACATTAGCTTATATTTCTATCTATATATTTCTTAAAATTAGGAATAGTCTTTATGTAGTTTTTGAAACTGTAGTAGACACATGTAAACTTTCAACACATTTAGGTAAATATTGCCTGTTTTTATTAAGTTATACTGTACCTCTGTACAAAGACCATATATGTGGATGTCTCTTGCCCGGGGCACTTTCAACACTCGCCTAGTTGTGAAACACACAGGTAAAGCGTTGGAGAGGAGGGGTGTTAAAATAACTTATTTTAAGAGTCCAGTTTGTTTTCATAATGGTCGCTCGGTAATGGCTGTCGTGGCGGAACGCCGGACACGGGACAGGTAATACCCTGTATGTTATTTACCTGTTCTGTTACCTGGGGGTTGAACCCGTACTTGGCTGTCTTATAGTCACTCTAATACCGTTTATTGTATATTGTTTATTGTGGGCACCATGGGCGAACGATGTGCGCGAAAACACATCATCTCGTATATTCCCGCCAAGTTGTGATGGCGTCAACAATCGATGGCAACGTCAACAATCCGCGTATAGCTTTGATTTTTGGTCAAAGTTCAACTACTCAGCAAAACCCATCAAAGTCCGGCAGGTCATACACCACTAGTGGTATATAACACAGTCGTATATATATAGGAAGATTGTAACTATGTAAAAAAAGTTTTGTTGCACAGCGAATAGCTATTTCTGTTTGATAATCCTCAGGTGATAAAAGATCCAGCGACATCACTCATCTCACCGTATACCATGTCCTCTTCTTGCGAGTGCACAACGAACTGGTGGAAGGCCTGGAGGACAGGAATCCCCACTGGGATCCCAAACGCCTGTACAACGAGGCGAGAAAGATTGTTGGTGCGATACTACAACACATAACCTATAATGAATGGCTTCCTCTTTTCATCGGAGATAACGAAATGAAGAAGAACAAGCTTTTCCCCGGACGACGGTTTAAATACGACGACAGCATTAATCCCTCTGTACTTGTGGAGTTTGCCACTGCAGCCCTCCGTGTCGGTCATACCCTTGTTACAAAGTCTATGAAACGCATGAACAGTTCCTTCGACATCGTAGAGGAACGACAAAATAGAGACGCCTTTTTGGACCCAGGATTGACCTTTAAGAATGCACCGGAAGTGATGAGGTGGATGGTATCAACAGCTGCTCGGAAGAGCGACAGGTATTGTCAAATAACGCATAATGATTCAGCCTGCATATACATGTAATAATAAAAGATAATACTTATACAATGAAATCTTACTTTAAAAATAACTTTATTGAATTAGTCATGCAAAGTTCGAATAACTGGTTAAAATTATATTGCAACGTAGCTTTTAACTCGTTTTATGTTGTAAAGATGCTGTTGACTATATTTACCTTGCTCCTATTGATTTTCTTTTATTAAAATATGTTTCTCAATTATTTCAAATTAAAAAGAGATTTCACAATCAGCACATTATTTGAATATTTATCATTAAGTATAAATTAATTTACAGATTTGTAAATAACGATTTCCTGGATGCACTTTTCCAAAACATCGATCCGAATCAACCTCTTGATCTGGTATCGTTGAACATCCAGAGGGGACGTGACCACGGATTAGCTTCGTATGCGGACGTTCATGAGAAATGTGGCCTAGGGAAGATTGAACAATGGTCTGACCTGATCCATCATACCCCAGAAGTTAGGGCTGCTTTGAAGGAGGCTTATGAAGGCTTGTCAGTATCAATGAGATTTATTATTACTTTTAGAGAGTTGGCTGTGCCTATCTAAAGAAATATATTTCTTTTTTATTTATTCTTCTTTATTTTTCCAAAGTTGCCCAATGACCCCTATTTATCTAATTAATGTAATCGAAATATAAGTCTTGAATAATCATGTGACAGAAATAATTATTCCTCCTATTTTTCCCAAGCTTAATAAAGATGTTTTTGCTATGTTCGCCTAAAGCAAAACCCAGAGGAGTTATTTTCCTGCCACACTTCTTAACCCTTATTTCTTCGAAATATGCCTGTCAATATTTTTTTATGTTTTCTAGGAAAGAAAATAACATAAAAACTTTTGTACAAGATTCTTTAAATCGGTTTTATTAGTCCCCTTCTTCGCCCTGTCTGTCCGTCCGTCGGTCTGTCTGGCTGTTCATTATCTTTGCAATGAGTGCACATACTGAACTAAAATTAGTATACACATAAAGAGGAAATAAAGAGGTCAATTTCTACTTTGGTTACGATTGTACGAAATTTTGTATACAGATACATCATGGAAATATCTAGGCCAAATTTTGATTTGGTTACGGTTGAATATGTATTTACAGCCATTGGACTTGTAAATGTCCAATTATCCACAGTTTCCATTCATTAAATCTGTAACGTGTGTACCTGAACTGAAATTTAGTATACAGATACAAATCGGAAATATCGAGGTCAAGTTCTGCTTTGGTTACCGTTGAATTTGATTTGTAGAATTACGGCCATTGGACTTGTTTTTCCAATAATCCAACGTTCCCATCAATTATTTCTGCAACGGATGCAGATATTGATTTGAAATTTGGTATACAAATATATCATGGGAATATGAAGTACAATTTCTGATTTGGTAACGATTGAATAGTTCTTGACAAGAAACCCCCGTTGAAATTTCCAATAATTCGAAGTGTTGATTTCAACATGATTCCAACATGACAATCAGGGGCTACATATTCAAGGGTGTAGAGAGCGAAGGTGAACGTAACCCCTGGGTATCGAGGATAGTAGAGGAGATACAATAAATATAGTATATGTCCTGAAATAAAAAACGATTAAATCATAATCGTCTGCTAGGGCTTTCTGCCTTCTAGGGCTTCTTAGTTCTGGAATCCGCAATATCGCAACCAAAAAGGTAGAAAACTTAGCGAAATATCAAAATTTATTTTTTATATTATTCTATATTATTCTACGCAAGGATTCATATATTTATTATCTACTAGACATATGTTATTTAACCTATTGTCGCTTCATGAGAGTAAGGATCATCATCTTAATCAGATTGCTTTTGTTACATTTTACCAACTTTATTTCGTCTACGTGACGGTAAATTGACTTTTATACAATTCCACTCGAATCATTTAACTATTTTATTTATTGATAAGTATCGGTCTAATACTAATACGCTACCATAGTCAATCTCATGATGTTACCTGGCATCACCACATAGTAACATATAGGTGAAAGCAATCTGTTCAAATGGCAAATACAGGAAGCAGGAAGCAAGCTTGACACGTTGCGGGTGGGGGAATGTTCTTTATAGAGATGAGAGGGAACATTGGCACATTGCTCGCACTCTTATCAACACTGTCACATAATTGATAAGATATTCAAATCACATTACTTCATCATCATCATCATCATCATCATCATCATCATCATATACATCGTCGTTGTCGTCATTTATATCTGTGTGTTATTCCCTAATGTACTGAAAGCACTGGTTTGGTAATTGTACCCCCTACCTTCAATATATCGTCATTTAAAGTAAAAAAAATCTACCCTAAAATTCTTCTCGTCAATCCCGGCGTCCAGTGGTATCCCTTAAAAATGCGTTGTTTTTCACGTTATCTTGCAGGGGTCTGTAGGGCTCTATAAAAAGCTCGTGCCAGGAGAGATCACTAAAACTCGCGCCATTTTCGGAGTTTGCATAACGGGTTTTTTTTTGTGCTAATTAAACTCAAAAAAGTAATATCCTAATGGCGAAAACAGTGATGCATATATATTTATTCATTGTTGTTACATGTTCTTATATTATTGACACATTCATAGTTTTATTGGTTTTTTTTTATAAGAAAAAATGATCCGATTTCGTTACTGAACCGATTTGGATCTTTCTTTAATCATTTTATATATCAGCTTCACAATCTGCTTTAAAAGTTCTAGAACTGAAACATTAAGGTTTATTAAGCTGACAAAATCGTGATCTTTGGATTGGGATTGGTCAATGGAATCATAGACCCCCTCTGTCTATATTGATCATGATAAACAACCATATATGACCTAAGAGTCCGTAGACCCCACCGAGCTCAAAGATAACAGATAAAGACCCATCGATAGTTTTAGTCATAAAGCGCAACAGAATAATGTAAAATATTCATTTACGAAGCACGGACAAATATAACCAGGATGAAAAGATCATGTAAAAGATGTCAAAATACATTAAAATAGAAAAAATGTTATGAAATATGTCATATCAGTAAACTCTTTTACCCTACATGCAATATATCTGTTATCTTATTTTAGTACAATGAGTATATTAAGAAACATAATATAATGAAATACAATGTATATCATATGAGTCAAATTCGATATCCCCTTATGCTTGAGCATTGAAGTATTTTGGTATGGTATTTACAGTCGATATAAATTACAGAGCTTTGCACACCAACTTCCTATTTCGCGATAGCGCAATATGATATATTTGCCTGTGAAGTACTGTCATTTATATCAATCGTTAAGACCATACCAAGATATGTCAATGCTTAAATTTACATACCCTATCCCTGTTAGATCTAGTGACTTCCACTGATTTCAATTTTATTTAAACAATGATAAAATCGCCATTGTCGGCATCAAGATTTGTTAAACGGAACAGCCATTTTGATGGCGAACCGTCGCCGTTTCTATGCCAAAACAATGACGTCATAATCGTCATGCGCCGGGTGTTGTTTATCGTCTCATAAATCGCACGTCTCCCTTGTTAGTTTATAAAGTGGCACGCAAATGTAAAAACAATGTATTCACTACCTTATTTTAGTAAAAGGTATAAGAAGTATAATTAGAATGTTTGCTTATATTTACACTGTAATGTATTTGTATTGATAATATTATCATTTCTGTTTCAGTTCGGTTAAGGACATAGACCTGTTTCCGGCTGGTATATCAGAAACCATCACAGAATCCGGCGCCCAATTAGGCCCCACCTTCATCTGTATCTTTGTTGAACAATTCAAACGGGTGAAGTTCAATGATAGGTTCTGGTATGAAAACACGAAAAAGGAAACTAACGATTCTAAAGCCCCTTTCACTGACGGTAAGTAAAAATGAAATGTAGTATTTCTATGGCAATTAAAATTACTTCAAATAATTTGTCTTCGATACTTGAAACATAATCAACACAATCGTACTGGTGTATTGTGATAGCATTTAAATCCCTTGTTACAAAACACACACATAAGGTTGTGATAAAATCTGACCGAAATTTATATTAATCTAAAAGAAACGCGCTTTTGAATTGATGTACGATGATTCTGTGTGGCATCCAGCTTGGCATGAGTATAGATACAGTCTACTTACCTATGTCCAGGTGGAGAACTGTTGTGTGCGGCATTGTTCATTTAAGTTCATTAAAGTAACCCTCTTAACATAAAACATTAATTACGTTATCGCATGGTGACAAAAACACTTAATAGTGTATTGGTATAAAGTGTCCATCCCGAAGTATATTTCATAGTTCGAAAATAAATAAGAAAATACCGAAGCGTTAACAAAATCATAATCCAAACTCAAAATCGATCAAATCAGGGGCAAAATATGAACAAAGGAAAGAATTTTTTCTTGCTTTACTGTTACTTATTCAGTGTGTATAATTTGCCTAATGCATTCTTTTCACTGTAACCGTTTCAGAGCAAATTGCTGCAATTAGCAAGGTGAAGCTTTCGTCGCTGATCTGTCGCCACTATCGCTTAGATCAAATACAAGAGAATGCATTCAGAATCCCCGAGCCGTAAGTTTTTAACTAAATTCAATTCAAAACACGGATAATTTGTTAAACTCAATTTATTATGCAAATTCTGATGAAAGCTCAAAAATACAAACATTTTGTCTCAACTGTTTCTAGAATTATAATCTTATTGCATTGTTATTACATTTAAGTTTGAGCGTGATAACAAAGCAATGTAATGGTATTTACAAACATGATGCTGAATCGCTAACAACAACAAAAACAACACAAAAACAAACAAAAAACAATGAGATAAAATCAAGTAAGAAACGCAGATCTGATGCCGAAGAATTTTATGTTTTCTAGGAACGACCGGAAGCTGTGCACAGATCTTCCTCAGCTTAGTTTGGATCCATGGGAGGAGTAGAATTTAGGCCGTTTAAACACTATGACCCTTACCAACTTGTAAACCTTTGTAGAATATTTATAATGTTATATATAGAGCTTTTATAGTATGTGATATTCGTTTCTTCTTCCCAAGCTTTGTCTTTATTCTGAAGCATGCAAAAAAGATTTGAAATAAATGTTTATTTGAAATCGCAATATGTGTCATTGTAATTAAATTACACATTTTTTATTTATTTTACAACAATTATGAAACAAACTATCCAACTTATATTAATCACCCTTATTGGCTCGAATGTTAGCGTTTAATCAATAATTATGTAATTTCCGGTAACTCCGGTAAAATCCCGTGTATTTCCAATGAATTGGACTTTTCAAGATGGAGACCGGGTCAGGAATAAAACGACAACAATACGCATACCTTACATGAGTACTAAGATTATGACAAGTATCGTGTCTTATTCATAAGTATGATAAGGATAATATTGTACATGTGTAGATGGTCGATGGTAGAAATATGCAGCCAACTTTGTCAGCAAGCCCATTCTCTCAATTGAAGCATGGCATGATCTTGGTTTTGTATCCGCAGCTCAAACAGCTGATTGTATTCATTTCGTGTTCAATGTCTTATAGACGGTTAAATATGAACTTTATTATTTTGCAACAATTATGAAACAAGTTATACAACTTATATTAATCATTCTTGTTGGACCGGATGTGAGCGCGCGAGGGGTTTTATTGTCGGAGGAAACCGAATTATCCGGGGAAAACCAACGTGGTCGGGTTGGTGACCCCAAACCTTTTTACGTCCGGTCTGGGAATTGAAACCCGGCCGTCTTGGTGAAAGGCAGGTGCTCATTCCACTGAACCACACGACCACGCAAAAAAGTCTTATAGAAGCTTACACAAGCCTCTGATCATGTTGTTAAAAGTGCATTAAGCATGATCGGGAAAAACGCTTTGGCTCGGTCCATATGAAAATATGCTTTGACCCAGCCAAAACATGACCACAAATTTCCATGTAGCGTTTTCCCAATCATGGTCATTAACTTTCAAAATCTGATTAGAGTCAACACTAAACTCGAAATTAAATTCGTACTGTAAACTAAGTTTGAATTTTGCGATAAATATGGTCATAAATCCTATGTACAGTACAAAACCCGGACAACTTATTCTCTTGTACTTATACAAGGGTCTCCTTGTAAATCTCTTCTTTGTTCATATTTTGCCCCTGGTATAATCGATTTTGAGTTTGGATTATAATTTTGTTAACGCTTCGGTATTCTCTAATGTATTTATACACCTACAGTAAGCATTCCTAAAATTCTACCATCGACCACCTGACATGTAAAATGTATCGGAGTTACTTGTGAATTAGAAATAATAGTTGTCATTACCTTAGTAAACATATTAATTATGAAAACATGTATTGCTGTTTGAAATTGAGAATCTAACTCAACCGCCATCGTTAAAAGTCCAATCCTTTGCATGTGCACGACAGTAAAAGTTAGAACAAATAAAAAAAATGTATACGGAAAGAGTAGAAAACGTTCAAATTAACATGATATTTATCGTGAAAGTGCCATAAATGCTGAAGACCTTGGAGTCATCGCCAAAATGTGTTTAATTTTATATCAACTGTAAAGGAACACATACGCCATTTGGTAGCAGAAAGATAAATCTTCACTTTGAACATTTGAATTGGTAGCAGTAAGAACTTGTTGTCACAAGATACCCAAAAGAGGGCCATAGTTTTCTGTTGAATTGCTAGCGGTAAGAACTTGATATCACTAGATAGAAGGCTGCATTAGTTGTGGTAGTCTTCTGTTTTTGAACCCATATGCCGTAGTAACCAGTTGCATGCACCGTGGTATAGCGGTGAGTGACATTGCGTTTATTCGACAGTGATACACTTAGTAAATGATAATTGACTGGTTAAAATCCCTTGGATAAATCAAGAGATTACTGGAACAAGTGCGACGTAGACAAATAAGTTAATACGTGTGAAACAGTATCCATCTCAACATGTTAAAAATATCTAGGTCAAAAGATAGAGAAATGCATTCTGTTTGTTGTTTTTTGGATCAATATCTCGTTTTAAGTTCAATATGAATCATTGTGTAACTGCCAACATTGTACAAACCATAGCATGTGCAGATGAGTTTAGAGATTTAAAGTGTATATAGCAGTTTATTTGTGATTTCAAGGTTTGTTTTATGGTCGCTATGACTTTGCATATTAGTGTGTTTACTGGTTGTGATTGCCAATGATGACTTGGTTCTCATTTTGAGGATTGATGTTTACTTGGATGTGACCAAGATTTACATGGCGGGTGTCGTCGATGAAGCAAAAGACGCTTACTATTCCGAATACCTGGACCAGTAATCATGAAACCGTTCTCCTGATCAAGCACGGATTTTATGCTTAAGCCTCGTTTTTCTGGCTATAAATTGTTTTTTTTTTAAATCTAATTTTGTAAAATTTTTGGTGAGAAAGAGATGTTTTCAACATTTACTGTGACATTTTGACTCTTTCACATGTTTAAGGTTAGTTTCAAGAAAGCTGATTGGAGCAAAAAATCCTTGCTTGAGCATGAGAACGGTTTTATGAATAAGGGCCCTGATCTTATTCTCTTGTACTTTTACGAGGGTCTCCGTGTAAATCTTTCCTTTGTTCATATTTTGCCTCTAGTTTAATCGATTTTGAGTTCGACTTGTAGTTTTCTTAACGCTTTGGGTATTCTTTATTCTCACCATTGGAAAAAAGCCTGTTTTGAATATCCCGAATGTGAAGCGTTGAATTCGAATAACGGGTCATTTAACTAGTCATAAAGTTATCCATAATTGAGTGTATATTTTTTCATCATTTTAAATTCCACATTAAAAGAAACAATTATCAAATTTAACAAGCACACAAACACAAATATAAAGGTATTGTCAAGGACAGAGTGGGTATTTGCAATACTCAAAAGTAGTAGTCGGGTTCTGATGTAACTTATTAAATTAACGTTAAGTTAACTGATGGACGCAAACAAAACAAATGCCTCCACGTCCTTACCTTCACAATTAGCTTGAATCTGACCTCGAATTAAAGCATGTTGTAATTGTTAATTCGGATACAAATTATAGAAAGCAAAATATTCAAAGGGGTATTTCGATAGTCCTGTACATTTGTAACTATTCGAGTTCGGGAAGACGCATGACTTTTCTGTCCCATGGTGGTCCACGGACTTTGTTAACATACTCGTCTGTTTCATTGTCCTCTTTTGTTTTGCTTCTTTCATCAATTCTTTTCCCTTTTCTCTCTGTTGTTTCGTCAGATCAGTTCGTATCTCAACGGAAGACTATTTCGTTTGACTCTCAAGGCCAACGATGTTTCGGATAATAGTTTTCTTTCTTTCTACCGAGACAAATCGTTAGTAAAGGAGAGAGAAGGAACCATTCCCAATGTAATATACCAAAGTGGGTCGTTGGTCGCCATCGCCAGACAACCATACTCTCAAGACTTCACATGTAACATATGGTGAATTAAGTCGTCTACATGTTGCATTATAAAGTTGTATATTGATCACGGAAAGGAAACATAAAAACATTCCCCCTTTTTCACGAGCTCTTGTGCAATTTGTATAGATTTAGGGTTTAACAACGGCAGTTAATCTGACTATAAACATTTCAACGACCAGACGACTCCATCGCAGACCTGTTATTGCGGTATCCGCCTCGGTTGAGCCTAAATTTGTTTGTGATAACACAAATCTCGGAACGACCGGTGACGTATCATGACGAGACCTTGGGGAATCACAACAATTTGACAGAGATTAGATACTAGCCAGCCAATAGAATGGTAACCGTGCAATGATTACCTGTGTTAATCACCGTAATGACCTAGACTGGTTTATAAGGTATTACTTACTAGAAGACATAGACCATTCGTACCTCGGTACTGTATAGTTTGTGTAAACCAGGGATGAACGTAAGTAAATAACAGGGTTAATGCATAGTGTTACATTTGTATGCTTTATCTATACGTCAATGCTTTGTTTTTTACACGGCGAATGCTTTGTTTGGAGGTTTTATCTTTGTATTGTTTTACATCCTATCAACAATTCTAGTCCTGATACTTTGAGGATAGATATTAACACTAGACAGAAAGACAGACAAACTTTCTTTAATTTCACCTATATAATAAACATTTAAACAAATTTCAACATTTTCAACATTAGGGATAGTAGAAAGAAAATGAGGAGAGTTCATCATTTTCAAGAGTAGCTGGGTACTTTTGGAAAATGTTACTATAAGTTTTTCCCATTCATCATCCTGTAAATTCACTTTTAATTAGTTCGATATCCAAGGAGAAAATTAGCTTGACAGTAGTTCATGGTTAAATCTTTTTAGAAATGACTGTTGCGTCGGAGTCGTCCGTAATTTCCTCCATTTTTAGCTCACCTGGCCCGAAGGGCCAAGTGAGCTTATGTGATGGTGCAGCGTCCGTCGTCTGTCCGTCCGTCAACTTTATCCTTTAAACGACTTCTTATAAAAAATTGAATGGCCAGGTGACATGAAATTTGGCTGGTAGCTTGCTTGGAAGGAGCTAAACAAACTTTGCGAAAAAAAATCACTTTTACCTGATTTCAAGGTCACAGGGGTCAAAAATGTCGAAACCTTCAAACAACTTCTTCTAAAATACCGTCAGGCATAGAGACCTCATATTTGACCGGTAGCTTCTTTGGATGAAGCCGAATAAAGTTTGCGAAAAGAAACGACCTTGACCCATATTCAAGGTCACAGGGAGGTTAAATCTTTTTTAACCTTTAAACGACTTCTTCTAATAAACCAAAATCCCTAGAAGTATGATATTTGGCTGAAATGTTCCTTGGATGAAGCCCAACACCGTTTGCGAAAAAAATCACCTTGACCTTTCTTCAAGGTCACAGGGGTCAAATCTATAAAAACCTTCAAACGACTTCTTCTAAAGTACCAAATGCCCTAGAAACATGGTATTTGACTGAAAGGTTTCTAGGATGAAGCCTGACAAAGTTTGCCAAGAGAAATGACCTTGACTTATATTCATGGTCACAGGAGTCAAATCCGTTAAAACATTCAAACGACTTTTTTTGAAGTACCAAAAAGTCCTAAAAGCATAATATTTGGCTGAAAGGTTTATTGGATGAAGCCCGACAAACATTGGAATGGAAAATGAGCTTGACCCATATTAGAGGTTACAGTGGTCAAATCGGTTAAAAGCTTTGAGCGAGTTCTTCTGATGAACCAAAAGCCCTAGAAGCATGATATTTGGCTGACAGGTTCCTTGGATAAAGCCCGACAAAGTTTGCGAAAAAAAATGACCTTGACCTATATTCATGGTCACATAGGTCAAATCTGTTAAAACCTTTAAACGGTTCTTCTGAAATACCAAAAGCCCTAGAAGCATAATATTTGGCTTAAAGGTTTCTTGGATGAAGCCCGACAGATATTGGGATGGAAAATGAGCTTGACCCATATTAGAGGTCACAGTGGTTAAATCGGTTAAAAGCTTTGAGCGAGTTTTTCTGATAAACCCAAACGCCTAGAGACATGATATTTGGCTGGTAGCGTCCTGGGATGAAGCCAAATAAAATTTGAAAATGAAAATGATGTTGTCTTATTAGGTCACGGGGGTAAAATCTGTTTAAATCTTAATATGTTCTTCTAAATGTCTTACAGTAAAAGATTTTAGGGGACTTTAGGGTTACACTATTATATAAGTCAGAGATTGATACCAGGTGAGCGATGCAGGCCTATTGGGCCTCTTGTTTCAGGTGCTTACAGTATTTATACAGGAAGTTGTCAGTTGTACAGGGAACTGCACAGATGTTTAGCGTTACCTTGCTCCGCCAATCAATTCACTACTTAAGATTGAACGACCAATCAAATCGCTTGTTGTCAAATTATTTCACGGTGAAAACACAGGCCGTATTATCTATTATTATCTCTTTGATCTAAATCGTAGAAACTGGCAGATCAGAGTTGCAGCTTAAAATCTGACACAGTGAACACAGGGACCTAGACATTTTTTACAGCCAGTCTGCTTTTTTTGCAATATGTCTTGCGCCCCCATTCCCAATAAATCTAAGGGAGACCACCGTTTACATCCTACAGGATATCGAAAGTCCGTTTGTGCCAAGGAAGATTCTTGGAAGTAATGCAATAGTGCAAAATGGTGTATATGAGCCTTAATACTTGTATTCTTTGTACATGTATTATTGATGCACCTATGAGTCATAAGGAAACTCGGCTAATGAAGAATCTGAAAATGAGATAAGAAAGTATAAACAGCATAACGTAACAAAATAACCATCCAAAAACTACCCCTGAAGTTCGGTAAAATGATACAACTTGGACCCGGTCGTGTACGCCGAACAACTGGTCTTCGTGTATGTGAACACGACAGGTTTGGGTTATAAATTCTAGCGGGCCAGCAGATATTGACGAAGGCCTAATACAGTAAGGTTGCCAAACCCAAGATTTTTGGAGAACCTTGCTGTTTCTTTACCTCTTGAGTGTGCTCTCTGGGAATCTGGATGATGCCACTCTGTCATTTTGGGCTATCCGCATAATATGCAAATTAAGGCCGCCATTACTGAAAATCTTACTTTCGTCAATATCATAGTAACTATACATGGTATCAAAATAATTTAGCGTCTCCCCCATTGTTTTGAGGGGTAACGAATAAGATTAAGCCATTTTAGTAAGAATCACACTTATACATGTAGTCTGTGCTGAATAGGCATACTGTATTTAGGCCTCCATTACTGAAAATCTCGTTTTCGTCAATATCAAAATAATTTTGGCGTCTATACACATTTTGACAGGGATAAAGGGGTAATGTCATCATTCAGATTCTTAAAGAGCACATCTAAGAGGTATAGAAACAGCAAAAAAAAACTTTGTACTGCATTGCATGCGTACAAAGGGTGTTCCATAAATAATCTTTATTTCGCGGAAATCGTGCAATTTATGCACAAAACCACCTCGTGTCGATTGAGTGATCACTGGCTCGTGACACAGGTAAATATCTCGTCCACACGTTCACTGGCCTCGGTACAGTGTACATCGTTTCATAGCCTATTCGTTAGACTAGACACAAAATGACAGGAACACGAACTGAAAAGGCTCTTGAAATTAGGGCCTAAATAAAAGGTAGGTCATTACTCGGCATAAAGGCTGTAGATATTCACCGCGAGGTGTGTGACATTTATGGGGAGGGCCAAATGTCTTACAGGACTGTTTGTAGGTGGGTAGGTAAATTTAGTGCTGGACAGCAGCAACTGAAAGATGCTGCTCACCCAGGTCGTCCTGCAACAACTACGACCAAAGGTAACATAGAAAAAATCCTAAATATCCTCCAAACTGATGCTCGATTCACCGTAAGACAATTGGCTCGAATGACAAATTTGTCGTTAGCAAGAGTTCATGCAATTTTGATAAATACCTAAAAGTTAGAAAGATAAATGCAAGATGGATACCCCATTTGTTAACGGATGAGCAAAAGAAGACGCGTAAAACAATCGCAAAAAATCTTCTCAAAATGTACCCAAAATATAGTGAAAAGGCTTTTGATAATATAGTCGCTGATGATGAGACCTGGGTGTATTATTTTGAACCAAAGCGGAAGGACCACTAAAAAATGGACCACTAAAAATGCCAGACGCCCAAGTATTGCCAAACGAATACGAACGGTAAAGAAGGTTTTGTATGCTATTTTTTCACTAATAAGGGTCCAGCTATTCAAATCCCGGTGCCAAAAGGCAGAACGGTCACATGCAAGTTCTATAAAAACGCTGTTCTGAGAAAGTTGAAGAACTACTACAAAAGTCGCCGCCCCAAAAACAGGACTTAAGTATGTCCGACTTTTGCATGATAATGCACCCGCTCACAAGGCATGTATTGTGACTGAGTCCGAGAAGGTTACAGTCCTTCCGCACCCGACTTGGCCCCCTGCGACTATTTTCTCTTTCAAAACTTAAATATCATTTATCTGGAAGGAGATACAATTCGAGAAATGCCCTTGGATCTGCTGTTTATCAGTGTCTGATTGGTGTACCCATTGAAGAGTATGAAAAATGCTTCCAAAAATGGATTGACCGGCTAAAAAGGTGTGTTCTGCCTGGCGGAGAGTATTTTGAAGGGCAGAGCAAATTAAAATGAACAAAAGCACTTCCACTATATGAGCACCGATGCAAGTGACATTATTTTTCGAACACCCCTCGTATCAGTCACTGACTATAACAAGGCTTTGTCAAGGCTCGCCTGAAAGGTGTTATGTAAGAACACATGTGTCTGTGTGTACTTGAAGCATGTTGTGTTTTTTAGCAGCACGTATCTGATGCCTATTTTTAGTGCTAAAAATGTACATCAATGGAGTATTATACCGACGCCGTTTATAGCACAAACTATGCAGCTTCAGGTCACAATATACTGACGACACGTGAACAAGTTCTTGTTTAAAATGGGTATTTGTTTTTTTTTTTAGTTGAACGACCAACGGACATCTTGAGTTATAAGGGCAAAATAGCAATGTAAAAATAGAAGGACTAATATAAATTAAGTTAAAAATGTCAAAATATATTAAAAAAAAAAACGTAAAACGAATTGCCTGAAACCAAATATAATGGCTTTGTAAAAAAAATTTATTATTTCTTTTGCAGGTGCCATTGAAAAAAGTTTAAAGGTCAAATATACGTAACTTCAGGAATTTTTTTGTGATTCTGAAAAATTCTGAAAAAAATCCAGTTGATACAATGTAACCATGCAAATTTAAGCCTAACACGAAGTAAACCTTTGTGATAACTAACAAAAAACTCTTGACAGAAAAATCCGAAGAATTAAAAATAACTCAGGTGGGGCGCACTTCAACAACAAGCCGAAGTTAGACGACAGTTCAAAATGGACGCGTGTTTACAAATACCGAGTTTCAACAGCTGTTGTACCGGTAACCGCGTGAAAATTCATCTTGAATATTGCTGATATCAGTTAATCCTAACTAATTCTATAAATATAATAAGTTATTAGGCTTGATTTTCGCTTCAAGTTTGCCGAAAAGTACGTATATTGGGCCTTTAACATATCAATAACCATTCCTTTTGATATAAGACAGAATACATAGAACATATTTTAGACTCTTGTACTTTAGCGCTCATCACAGTCGTGACATTATCCCGCAGTATCCCATTGAGACAGACTAGCCCATAGACGTACGAAAATAAGAATTAAATTAACTTTGCAATATGCCGGCAATCTAATTTCAGAATGATTGAAAATCTCATTGCTGGTCTGTTATATTGCTGTAAAACTTTGTAGTTACAATATGGTGGTCTTAAAATCTAAGGTAGTCAAAAACTTAACTTCAATTTCATGTTAATCTGTAGGCCAGGTGCATGTATGTTTTGTAAACGGCGTGGACATGGCATACGAATAATATGATTATCTTTATATTTAGTGATATATAAGAACACTGAATCATTATTATCAGTCTTTACTTATTAGCAGCCTTCGTAAATTACACATTTTTCTCTGCCTATCTATTCCACACAACAACGCTCATGCGCCCAGCGTTTCTTAAGATGGTAAAGAATATGCACTATTTATTCGACTTCAATTTATTCCTGTATTGAATACCCTAAGATCTCGATAATAAGCCTGTAAGTAGTTTCATTAAGCGTTGCCTTTGAGAAGAAGTGTTTGCTCAAAATGGCTGTTGAGACTGAACGATAGATTTTATCGCTAAACTATTAAAACCTGTTGGTAGTTTCAAATTAAACTTCTGTCTTTCAGGTTTATCTACACATTTCGTTTTCGTTTTCAGCATGGCATTCAAACCTCATTGTTCCTTTTTTATTTATTTTTTTCGCATTAAGAAGAAGCTCTCATACGTAATTCTGCATTTTACCTCCTAACCTTGTTACAGTCTTCGACTCATAAGCTTCAGACACTTTTTTCCACACCTGTAGTATAGTGTCTTACATAATGTACCCATAATGAAAGGCCTTAGTAACCAGCCAATATCGTTCTAAACTCCCCTTTGGGAGCATACAACCGGTGCTGCCATTTCCGCGCTCACAGCTAGCATTCTAAAATTTCTAGCACTGCCCCACCTTGTACTCTTTAACAGCTGAGTACACTGGAACCAGCGGAGTAAAGTATCTTGGTCAATGATACAACACAAGTGCCTTGGCCAGGACCACCGTGCCTCCGATGTTACAGTAATGTTCAAAATAAAAATACTGGCAATTACCCTGTCGTTTAAAATAGTAATCAAACATATACAGCATGTAAAGTACGACACTGTGTTATGATTTATTACCGCCGTCTAACACATTATGATGATCTAGGTGTTACGGTGATTGTAAAGTAAATGACACCACTAAACGCTGCCCCGGTTAATCGTCCCTCCGTTCTAGATTTTATGTCGTATTGTCGTGCGAGTGGATAGTAAAGCCTCTCCACTAACAACTTTTATCCTGTTTCTGACAGTAGGGTGTTCAGTGTGTTCCTGACGTGATAACAAGGACGGATTAATTTTTAAATGTTCTACAAATCGACGTAAAAACTGATATTAAAACAGCTTTACTTGCGCTATCAAACGTGCCGTGTAATGGCCGAATTCCGGCCGGTTTAATCGATAAACGAGTATGTGTTTGCTTCGCACGAGAATATCACATTGGAACAAAGTATGTATGCATGTGTTTTATCCACATTTCACTAACTGTCTTTATTATAACCCTTGATGTTCAAACCTCATCACTAAAAGTAGCAGAATACATGTCACGTGAAATGTTCATAATCGGCGCATTGCATGTAAATGTCTACATTTCTGATTAATGAAGTTGGACATTATAATGTACCCCATGACAAAACAGACTGTGCCGTTAAGGAGAAGTGTTTGATAGCTTGTCGCTTTAAAATCTATGTGAATGGTTTCTATTTCGATGCATGCACAGCCGGTGATAATCTGACCTGAATTGGTTCAAATATTTGGTCGGGTGACGCAGTGTATAAGGCACTTGTCATTCAGCAAGGCGACCGCGGTTCGATTCCCCAATTTGCAAACAAGGTGACTTATATAAGTTGAAATAGCTTGTTTCATAGTTACAGCACTGTGTCAAAAGTTAGTTAACTTTTTTAAAATTTCGCTATCTATTTTTTTGTATTTCAGATATTTTTCAATGAACATTCCTGGCGTTGTGTCTTTGATAAAATTATGTATACAGTTCCCGTTTGTTTGGCCAAGAAAATCATGATTTATTTACAACATCCAATTTTTGGGACGCTATTTTGACGTCATTTTAGTATTATACAGAAAAATGGTTTTTGTTTTCCTCACCAGAGGAAATTAAGGAATATTCTTTTATTTTGTTTAGTTTATGAGATCATAAATCAAATGGAGCGTGAGGTAAATAGCACTCGCTTTTTGCGTAAAGTTTAGCGACTGCTACATGTATATAGGATTTCATAAAGGTGTTACACAATGCTTTTCTTGAATATAACAGTTATTTCTCTTTCGTTAGTTAATTTTCAAAAGTTACAAAAACCCGATCTTCAACGAATGTCATTTGTAACTTTTTAGACTTAACTAAATCGCGTGAAATAAAAACCATAATCTCAAACCGCCAGTACACTGGTACATGTATGACCTGTTTCTACCACAATCTCAGTCAAAGATAGCCAGAGTGTAACCTGATTTGAATACACAATCACATATGTTTTGTGGACAAGGCTGGGGTAGTACCATGACCCATACGTAAAATGTAACTCATTAATATTCAGAGATGCTTTCGTTTTACAAAGTTACATTTTCTGCAACAGCTTCATGATCAAAGTAAAATAAATGAAGGCATTTAAATACTTAACATATTCAGTACTTATTTACAGTAACTAAATATAAATGAGACGCGAACAATATTCGCATAAAGAGAATGTATCGTATTACCGCCAAACGATGACGTCATAAACAATTATAGCATAAAATTTCCTGATTAGAAAGAAGTTCCGGTCAATGTTTACTGTGTCAGCATAAAAAACGGGTCTAGAGCTTAAACGTTGTTTGGTTTATTGATAACTCACCTGGTCCGAAGAGCCAAGTGAGTTTATGTGATGGTGCGGCGTCCGTTGTCCGTCCGTCCGTCCGTCCGTCCGTCCGTCCTGTCGACGGTAAATTCGAAACCTTCAAACAACTTCTTCTAAAATATCGTCAGGCATAGAAACCTCATACTTCACTGGTAGCTTCCTTGGATAAAGCCGAATAAAGTTTGCGAAAAGAAACGACTTTGACCTATATTCAAGGTCGCAAGGGTCAAATCTGTTAAAAAGTTCAAACGACTTCTTCTGACATACCAAAATCCCTAGGAGCATGATATTACGCTGAAAGGTTATTTGGATGTAGCCCGACAAAGTTCGAAAAAAGAAATGACCTTGATTTATATTCAAGGTCACATGAGTCAAATCTGTTAAAAACTTTAAACAAATTCTTCTGATAATCCAAAAGGCCTGGAGACATGATATTTGGCTAGTAGATTCCTTGGGAGAAGCTGAGCAAAATTTGCAAATGAAAATGACCTTGAAAGCATATTCAAGGTAACAGGGTCAAATCTGTTAAAAAAATTAAACGACTTCTACTGAAATACCAAAAGCCCCAGAAGCATGACATTTGGCTGAAAGGTTCCTTGGATGGAGCTTGACAAAGTTTGCGAAAAAAATGACCTTGACCCATATTAAATGTCACAGAAGTCAAATCAATGTAAATCTTTGAGGGACATCTTCTGGTAAACCCAAAGTCCTAGAGAAATAATAGTTGGCTGGTTAAATTTCCTTGGATGAAGCCAAACAAAATTTGCAAATGAAAATGAGGTTGTCTTACAAGGACATAGGGGTAAAATAAGTTTAACATGTTCTTCTGAATGTCTTACAGTAAAAGATTTGAGGCAACTTTAGGGTACGCTTTAATATAAGTCAGAGATCGATGCAGGCCCGTTGTTAACTCCCTCCTTATCTTTTGATGATGACGTCACACAATCTCGAATCGGATAATTTGCATAGCTCCGCCTACATTTATTGTTGCTTAAGTAAAAATATATTAAGATGGTAACACTATTTTGTAGAACAATGGTTATAAAGTGAATGTTAGATAGATTGTAGCTATATACCTTGGTACACATGAAGGCGGCTATAGACCAAACCTCAAGCGAGGATCAAAATCATAACGTTTACTCGTCTTCTCATTACGGCCATGCGACATTGCAACTTAGCTTTGAGACAGATACAAGCTATCTAACTTAACTTTGAGGGAAAGCCCAAGTTAACCAAGTCATTTATCAAATGGTGTGTCACTTTTTAAGTTCTGTTTTAAAGCAATCGAAGCAACTTTTTTAACAAAAATAAAACCAAACATTTGATCTAACAACAACACACGTAACACATGAAATGAAGCAGAACTTGATCTGACTCGTACAATCACGTTGTGAACATTATGATCAGATGTCCTACATCATTGTTTTCGATTGACGGCCCTTTGATGCATACACCAGTACCATATGCTATTATCAAAAGACTCCGTTCACGTATTGACTTGCCTCCCTCTCAAGCCCTGACAGTGTAGAGCTAGACCTTCAGTTAGATCGTCTACTAAAACACACAAAATTGTTCAAAGGTAGTCGTATCAGTTCTATCATGTAATATCGAATTGGCACGTGGCTGTTGTCACTCGCAACTATCACAGGAAGTCACAAGAGACCAGAACAGTAATGGCTATTTTGCATGTTGGGAGAATCTTTATACCATTCACCCAACGTTCAAAATCTCTGTTTACCAACGTTTACCCCAAATGGATTTGGTTTTCAATGGAAAATTATATTTATTCGATTGCTATAGATATCCATAGGATACATTCGATACTGTAATAAATTATAAACAGTTTATGTACTTTTCATGATTTTGTAAATCTATAAGGAACACTTGATCTCAAGCTGACAAGTCTACGTATGTAAACCGCCTGATGTTAAACGATCTTTAATCTCTCATCATTTTTATATTGCCATAACACATAACGCTCGTTTCCTTTACGAGACTCGGAACGACGCGGCCTAGTCTCCTGATGCCTTACATCGTGTGAGCGACCTGCTACCAATGTTCGGAGTACCTCTTCACCAATGTTCGGAGTACCTCGTAAACATGTTATCTATTGTTTTTTTTTTCGATATACCAGCGTATGGGAATGACACAAGAGACCTACATTCACAAACATAGGTCAACCATCAACTTCACCAAAGACACGAAGTGTGTACATGGCAGATTGGTTATTCATTAAAATGTACTTTTCTGGTCTTTTTGATGGAATGATTGCGTTTGATAGCTTTGGGATTTAACGTCCTCTCTGTAGATAAATCAAAAGTTTTCTTTGCATTTTTAGCGTCCTATAAAGTCGTGCTACCGTACCAAGTGCTTGTACATTATAATGTAAGATGCTGGAGTTGATCATTGATCAAGTTACCTCCCTTTGATAGCGCAGACGAGACGAATACTCCTTTCTCGCACGGCGGCCATCTTGAATCCAAAACGAGGCTGAGGGCGCATCATCTGTAATGATGGCGTCCAAGATGGAGCCAGGTGATAGTGCCTGGACGAAAACACTCAAATGTGTGCCTGCTATCACACAATCGTCTATTATAGAATGGGCGGAGAAGTCTGCGAAGGTCCCAAGATCTCAGCAAAAAAAGGGATACAGCAATTTCGCTGAGAATTATATCCATGACGTCGAAGGTATCGTCAAGGCATTAACGTTTACATCACTAGTACTACTTTCAGTTTCGCTTTGACTCGTAACCATGAACTATTATCCATCATAAATCGAGCCGATGGAATGAAAATTATTGACATGATGTCAGTGTTTTATTACTTTGTTAGCCCTCCTGTTATAACACGGCTGTTGAGTTCAAAAGAAACTTGTATTGTTGTGGTATATCTCTCTCCTATTAGCAATAGCAAAATCCCATATTGTAACTACCGGATCCATGCAAACTTCATGTTGATAGTGATATAGTTGTGACTCGATTTTTCAGTTAAAGCAAGTGCAAAGGGGTGTTTTCTTCGAGGAAAGTGTTTTCCTTCAATGAGAAAAAATATTGAAGCGTACAGTTTGAAAGTAAGAATATGATGTTTGTAAAGTTTGATTTATTTTCATTGTTATGTTTTCATGATCAGCACCACTGCATGCATTGTTGTTTTGGTGCAGGCCATCTATTCCTGACTTTATCATATAAAAGTGTTGTTTTGGTGTGGATCTACTTTATAAATGTATATATATGTGAGAAATTTATTATCTATAAAAAAAAGTATATACTGATTCAATTTAAATACTTTATACTTCACTGATACAGCCTCGTTGAAAGCTTCTTAGCTTGTTTAGAGGCATGTTGTCGTTTTTCCAAGCTATTTTGCAGTGAATTTGTTGGACTCTTATTTGGTCCCCAACACGGACTTGAATTCCTAAATTGTAATTGTAAGCTACCCTGTATATATATATTTATATAAGATCAACACCATGAATCTTTCAGCACTATCACATTCATTAAAATATGTCACTATGTGCATCTCGAATATACTTCTTACTTCTCCATATTGACAGATTGATAATTCAGCTTCTTGGTTACTTACATTTATATACATGTATATGACGATATTGGAAACAACAACAAAAGTGAATCAAGTTAAGAAATGGCTTTAATTGGTATTCCTTCTAAGCATAGATGACAAAAAAGTATTTCCTGTTTCAAAACTGAATATCGTATAATTGTAGTTCATATTATAGATCAATAGAATATGGTCTGCATGAATTAACATGAATACATGTATGTACCTAAATTCAACAAAACAATTGCAAGTTAGTATTGCAGGATACTTTCAATGAGAACATGCAGGAAATATTTTTTCTTAATTTTAGATATCAGTTTTGAATTTGAATCGGTAAAATGATTGAAGTCATGTTCAAAGCCTTGCTTTTGAGCTGTTTGTATATAGCCTTTTTGGTCGAAGCAAAGAAGTTGAGTATTTTGATGAAATTTATTCAAACTATTCAGAGGAACTGTGTTAAATATGAAATACAGTTCAAGCCTTGAAATTGGATGACTTCAATCAATTTAGTGATAAAAAGATAATTGCAGGTTATATGCAGAAAAATTTTTTCTACTTATATATTTTTATTATCAATAAACCTATTTACATGTGCAATTATTTTACCTTCATTTAGAAGGTAGACCTGAATTCAGCTGACCTCATTACGAGGTATACAATTATCTATTGAAATTTAATAATTCAGAAAACAAATCATATGATGTAACCAGAAACACTATTTTAATTATAACTGCAATATTCTGACTCCTAACTCGATTATCACACATGACCTTTTCCTTTTTCTGTGATGTAATGGTGCCAGTTTTGAATTTTTAATCATGAAATACAGAAATCAAGTCAAACAGGTGCATTCTCAGGAACAATTGGAGGATCGATATCCGTGATGATGCAAATGTTTACTTTCATTTTTGTAACAAGGGTTTCATAAAACTTAGAGAATCATATCTCAATACAGTTGCAAATGATCATAAAAAAAACACATCATCTTTATCAGTCCAGGGTTTGCATGAAGCCATCTTTTTCAAGCAAAGAAACTGAAAAGGATCCTAATAATTTTCAGGATTCCCATTTAAACTATGCAGAAGGACCCCATTAATTTAGGAAAGGACCCCATTTATAAAATACCCAGTGCGAACCCTGCAGTCTTGGTGCGTGTTGAATTTTGCAATATTCATAGATGAATAAATTGAATATTTCATGAAACCATTGTTACATGAATGTTGTTCTTTGACAATTGGATTGCCAAGTATAATAATATTCAAACATTTTCTACAAATTGCATATATGTAAACATCAAATAATGTGTTGAGGTGTACACACTATACAATGTTATTATTTTGCTTGTAACTTTTTCTAAGCTTCAATAATGGAAGAAATGGTATACAAATTCTTTAAAAGATATACAACTTTGTTCTAGACCTTACATGTGTACAACTTATATCAATTATAACTCATTTGTATTGTAAATACAGTAATAAATGTCTATGCTCAACATCACTACTATTGAATTTTGTTTTTTAATTTATGAAATAAATTTGAAGAAGTGGTTTGTTAATTATATATATATAATCCATTACCATATTTATCAGGTAACAAGACCATACCAGGTAATATATATAGATGATATCTTGCATGAATGTCAATGTAATAAGTAATTTATTTAAGCATGTTATCTGAGGTGGAGTGGAAAGCTTTGATATAACATAGTCCAATATGGTGTCAGAAATAACGTCATGTGATGCGGATTGCAAATTGTAGTATACAGTGTGATATACTACAATTTGGTTTAGTAATTAATGATATAGGCAAAGGCAACACAGAATGTTAATTTATATTAAACAATATCAATAATTTAATGTCGCAAGCCTTAAGGAAATTGACATTATGAGTAATGAATTATTCAACAAACTTTATAAATACTATATTACATAGACACTCGTTAAAGATATCATCTATTTATCACAAAACTTATTTTTATGGGAAAATATACCCCAGATTTATTTTGAGAACTGCAAATTTCTGCAAAGATGGTACACTTATCACTACTGAGACAATCATCTGGCGACTTAAAGACATCATTTATTTATGACGTCACAATAGTGTTATTACATGTGTAATACCATTTTCATGACATGTCTAAACGGCTCAGTAATTTGATATACCTACTTAAATATGCTGAAACTACAAATCAATGTATTTTTTTTATTTCCATACAATAAGCCCAGAATTGTAAGTTACTGGTTCTCTGGTCTTTTTGCAAGATAAATAGGGTTTGATAAAGTGGTAAAAACACTGAACCAATAATTTTCGTTGTAGGTCGAGTTGACATCACCTTTCTATGTAAAGGAATCTGATTGTACATGTAAGGCAGGTCGTGCAGAATGCAATCATCTTTTGGGATTACTATATACAGTCGCACATTTTCAGAAATTGGACTTGAAAGTCATTCCACTGCATAAATCAAAAACATCAATGCCCCAGACATGGCATCTGCCTTCTCGAATAGATGGCATGGTTACCCGTCCTATTGAAAATGTAGAGGTACGAAAAATGGAACCTAAAACGGAAAAAACACCAAAACTCAAGAGAAAAATTGACTGCATACAAAGCACATTATACTGCCCTGTTGAGAAAATTCCTTATGTTGATTTTGCAAAAAGTTTGTTTGAAAACCTGTCGCAGGCAGAGAGTAATTCACAGTTCCAAAGATTAATGACAAATGTTGATGTTAACAATGTGAACACATCCGAGAGTAAGTTCGGGCACGTTCCAGTTGGAAGTGTTCTCTCTTACCAACAGAAACTCACCAAAGTAGACACTGGTGACATCATAAATGATGTTTCAGCACCACCACGCCCATGTTTTTTAACCAATGCTGTATCACAACAAGTTCATGTGTCATTGACAAAAGGTCAAGCTGATGTGTATGAGGGACTCAAATTGAGTACTAATGAAGCAAGTGAAATTGAAGCTAACACTCGTGAACAATCTGCATGTTCATTGTGGCATCGGCTACGTGCTTGCAGACTTACTTCTACAGTGTTTAAGCAAATATGCTCACGTCAGAAAGATTTTGATAAACTGGCATATATCTTGGTGTCCAAGAAACGTGTTCTGACAAAAGCAATGCAGCATGGATTGTTGTGTGAAAACACTGCTTGTGAGTGCTATGCTGATGCCACAAAGTGCAATATTTACAAATGTGGATTTGTCATCTGTCCCAGTTGCCCTTATCTTTAGGAATGGCATGGAAAGATATTTACTTTCCTGGATGTCTTCGCCTGGTGTCGCTAGTACATAACGGCACACAACAGTGCTTGGCTGCCATGCTGGATGTGTCTCTAGTATATAGGTGGCGCTGTCTGTGCGCCCTCAGCCTCGTTTTGGTTTCAGTGGCCATGACGCGCGAGAAAGGAGTATAACGTCCTATTAACAGTTCCTTTGGGAAGATTGTCTATGTGTGTAATATACAGTTCCTGCTGAAAATGCTTAGCTACATGTACCCAATACAACACTGTATCTGTGCTCATCATACCGAAAACGGGTAAACCGGTTGTTATTTTACCCGAAATACTAAACGTAACCCGGGGACAACATTTTTCAGCTCTCGCTTCAGTTTGGTCTGGTTTGGTTTGATTTTTTTTAAAGTCCTATCAACAGCAATGGTAATTTAATTTAAAGACGAAAACAAGGGCACAATGTGAACAATGGAAATTAGAAAATAACTAGGAGAATGTAATGTTTAAGAGTAAGCGTAACGTGCTATAACGTAAACGTAGGTTAAATCAAAGGTTTGGTGGTCACACTTGATTTTTGATTTACAATATACACATATGTGTAGCCTTTTCCTTACAATAAAACATGCATATATTGGTCTCACTTCACGAACACTTGTAGTCAAATAAAACATCTACCATGTACTCTTATGAGATTACTGAAAGACGGCAAAAATGATATCACAAACAGAAATGGGATACCATAGAGCCTGTAATCTATGTCGACCCGCTGCTTTAGAAACCCTGTGTTGTAATTCTGTCTTTCTGCTATAACAATTTTTCATGGATTAAAATAATAAACAAATCTTCAACCTTGAAATGTTGAGGGAGAGAACTGATATAGGCCTAGCCTGTTGTTCAATTCCATTCATTGTATCATCAAAATGAAAAAAAATTGTTGAAATGAAATGATACATTGGTTTGATCATGTAGTTTTCAACCACACCAGAGTCGTAAACAATTCTTATCAATATCATATTAATTCTTTATTTTGAAAGACACACACATATACAAATAATGTCCTCATATGAGGGCTTTATGACGTTTAATACTTAAAATTGTTATGGCGACCATACATGTATTTCAATAAAAATCAATTAAACCAGAGGCAAAATAGAAACAAAGGAAAGATTTACATGTACATGCAGTCCCTCTTTATAGAAACAGATAATACATGTATGACCAGGTGTTCCGGAAGAGTAAGCGTCTTCTGCTTCATCAACGATACCCGCCATGTTCATCGTGGTCACATCCAAATAAACATCAATCCTCAAAATGAGAACGAACCGAGTTATCATTGTCAATCACAAGAAGCAAAGCTATTAATAAGCAAATTCAAATAAGGCCAATCTTTATATCACATAAAGATACAAAATAAAACCTGCTTATTGTCTTCATCAACCTGCATCTCTCAAATCCCCGTGCCGTAAGGTTATTCCTCAGAAGTTGATAATATGATAATTAACCGGTTTTAGAGAGTTTCGAATTGTAGAGACCGTTCTTCGACAAAATACAAAAAGGTACGGACAACGCCTATATTGAGCCTCAGTTGAATATTTGCTTCAACTTCCGCTTGTAATTTCACAACACGATTAATTCAAAAGGGGCATCGGCAACCATAGGCAATTAGGAAAAGTTAGTGTTTAAGACAAATTGGACCTTATTTGCGCTGTAATACAATTCGGTTTTATACCATTGACCATTGTACACTACAAAGTATTATAATTGCATCAATGTATGCAACATATTTCAATTCTTTTTTATTCTTAATACTAAGTATTACAATGTTTCACGAAATATGTTTTTTAAGAAAAACCGAAACATTTGTCAAAAAACATAGGTTAAAGTATACATTCTGTAATTATAATGAATTACTAATTTCATTTCGATTTTGTTTGGTTTGGTTTATTTTTGAACATCCTTTGAATAGTTAAGTCAATTTAAGGAGAGTGTCTCCAATTTTGCTGTGTCAGTTTGTATGTGTGGAATCGCCTGTCTTATAATTTGATAAATATAGAAACTTCGTCTTTATCGTCGCATATTTGTTGTAAACTTGATCAGAGATCGTGGCTTTATATACTACATCACAAATTGATATCCCGAACACGTCCCTAATGGGGAAAGCTAACCTTTCCAACTTCTGACATCTTGAAATCTGTCCATGAAACCCGATCAGTTAGTAAATGTCGCTTGCAACCAAGAAAACCATGGGTCCAACAACGTGACCTAGTGAAATCTCGCGAGACGTTTATAATTAGTTGAATTTGGATTGTTTCCCATCTCTGAGTCTTCAATGAAATCAACGCTATGTAAGTTAGGAAGAGTAAGAGCCACACTTTCCCCAGGAGAAATAGGACATCCTTATATATTCAGATCCGATAAAGTCTTGGCGAGATTAGCAAAATATACATGTATGATTCCATCAAAGGCCCGACTGGTTCAGGGAAGACTGTGTGACAGGCGAGCAACAGGGAGCAAAGGGAACTATTTTTACAATGTAAAACTCCTTAAAAATAATCCATCTATAATTAATTTTTTTAAACTTAGATGGACTCTGTACTTGCATATATATTTGAATTAAAACAAACCCAAAGGTACACGTTCACACAAATATGCATCAGCTACTCGTGATTCAGTTTACACAGAGAGACATATAGCCCATGGTCTAGCATACCAAGTACAATGGCCAAACAACATATAGCCCATGGTTTAGCATACCAAGTACGATGATGGAACAGCATATAGCCCATGGTCTAGCATACCAAGTACAATGGCCAAACAACATATAGCCCATGGTCTAGCATACCAAGTACAATGCCGGAACCAAATATAGGTCATGGTTTAGCATACCAAGTACGATGACGAAACAACATATAGCCCATGGTTTAGCATACCAAGTATGATGACGGAAAAAAACTAAGTGCCCGTATAATTATTTTTAACGAAATAGCAATATTACGTTGGCATCAGATTCGAGCAGTCACAAGTTGTCAACTTCACGATTTTACTGCATCAAACACACATAATTAAATGCATTAACCACTCACAGTCAGACACGTCCTTAATGACCCTAGCTGTTAATACAAAGTTAAACATTATTACATAAACATGGAAACCATCTCTAAAGGCCCGCTGTTGCAACACAAAGTCCATTATTATGTAAGATGACGTAACACACACTGCACCTTTAAATTTAGTAATAGATACAGTGTGCCGATAAAAAAAACTGCATCATACAGCTGTTTTATCCTCCTAGGAATCTTCAGTTATGCTAGGGGCCAAAAGGTGGGAATCCAAAAGTTCTAAATAATCTATTGAGGTACCAAAAATATCACCGAGTTTAAATCAAGGTAAATTGTAAAAAAGAAAAGGCAAATTCCGGAGAATAACAGGTTGATATAACGCCCTAAACATTGTAAGGACACATAAGTCCACAAATATTAATTGGTAACATATCGATTACGTACAAATGTTAAGAAAAACTAAACCAATGTTTTACACGTGAGAAAGGCACCCACTTTGTTATTGAACCTTAATAGTTTAGCAAATAATAAACAATGTAATATTTGCTCCGATTTCATTGATGTTCGGTCAGTTAACATGCTGTTTGGTTACTAACATCTTTGCTTCATTATGTCGTTACACGTTGTTAAGTAGTTAAAAGATGTATGCTTTGACTTGCCTTTAATCCGATGACCTTGAAGTCTGTTTTGGTCAAAAACAGCTTGATTCCGACCTATTCTATTTCATCGTGTCAAACAAACTACATGTATGATGCAGTTAAAGATGTAAAAGGAGAGTGGTCTGCCCTTGATTCGACAATGGACGTACTTTTGCGAGGCTCCGGATAATTTGTATATTTTCCGATATTTATCATGGACATATCCGTCTTCGTACAAGCCTATTGGTGTCTCTGAGTGCATTGTTCCATGTTTGCAGTTCTTACAGGACTAAGGACAATTAGTTACACCATTTATGCAGGTTAGTGGCTTTTATTGAAGCGACGTGAGTAGTTTTCAGTGAAGCCATATGTATATATCTCGGCGCTCATGAACGAACTTTCTGATTAGTCATGACCGCTCTACAAAGAAAAATGTCAGTCCATTTCTACCACAAATTTTTGAAAGGAGTAGACCATAGTGAGGTTTTGTCAGCAGTAGAAACGGTTATCCCACGGAACAAGATCAGGTCGATACAAATTACAGAGAAAGAAGTTGTTATCTCAGTTGAAGACATTGACTCTAAAACAAAACTTTTGATTAATGGAATAGAACTGAAAGAAAGATCGGTCAATTTGTTTGAAGTGGAAAAAACTATCACAAATGTTACCATTAAAGACGCTCCGTATGAAATGTCAGACATCGCAGTTGCGTCGCACATGACACGATTTGGGGAAGTAGTAAACCAAAGTTTGAAACGGGGAACCATCAAAGGCACCGATATTCAAACTGGCACCCGATATATCCAACTAATCAATGCTGCCCCGACAATACCAGTTTTGACAAAATTTGGGTCATTCGATGTCAGACTGTTCGCTGACAACAATAGAACACCATGTTATTATTGTCAAGGAACAGATCATATGTCCTACAGGTGTCCGGCAAAACCTGAAAGGAAACGAGTGTGTTTTAGATGTAACAGTGGTGACCATCTCATTAAAGACTGTCCCGAACCCGAGCTATGTCACTCGTGCGGTCAGCCTGGCCATAAAAAGAAAGACTGTCGGATCGAACGATACGGGGAATACGCTTCTGAGGTAGAAGATAGACAAAAACCCGACGACGATGAGGAAACGCATCCAGATGGGGAAGACACTTCAGAGACATGTACAGTATCAGAAGATAAAGAGTATAGTGAAAACTACATTAAGTTAGTGATCGGTGCTTCAAACTGTGCGCGGCTTGATATTAAAGACAAAAACACAATCAACGCGTCCAAATCTGGAGCATCACTTTCCAACATCAGCGATGCCTTGAACCATGCAAGACGACAGGTTCCGGTAAGTTGTGAGGTAGAAAGGGTTCTCCTGTGCCTCGGTACCAATGACGTGACGCGTAATGAAAACGAGACACAACTGTCACTTAGTCTAACCTCGGCGATCACTGAAATCAAAACAGAGTACCCAACTGCTACCATTGGAGTATGTAACATTTTGCCCCGTAAGGGCATAACAAATAAAATCACAATAAAAAACAATATAACTAAGACACTGAACAAATACATCGAGAAACTCTGCAAAACTGACGGAGAACTGAACTATGTGAACATTCACAAACAGTTTGTTAAGGCAAACACAGGAAATTGTATTACAGGGTTATTTGACCAGAGTGACCAGAGTGGTGTGCATTTAAGCCGCACCGGTACCAACAGGCTACTAGACTGTTTTAATGTCTTTTTGGAATCACCCACCACCCCTCTGGATACTCCCAACTTCCGCAAACGACAACGGAGCGATGCCTCCAATCCCCCCTCTGCGGAAAAGACCTCAAAACTTGGACGAAGTGACAGAAGTATATACACAAAAACGAAATAATGAACTTAAAAGACAACATCCTTTTCACTACAAAGGAAATCATGCAATGTATGTATACTTATATATTACTCCAAAAAATATATTCTTAGTACATTGTAACATATATAGCTACCTTACCAATGTGCACGTACTTTTTTTGTATATATATATATATTATGACATATTACAAATACAGTATGTTCTTGGTTAAGCCAGAATTAGTAAACACTCAGACATTTATCGAGGAAATCCAAGGACTAGATTTCATAAGTGTATGTTATAAAAATGTATATCTTACAGTATACCATCATAAGCTCAACTTTTTAGAGCATTATCATGGAAAGAACTGTAAAAAAGCGAAAAAAAAAAAACATGTATATATGTTACATCAAATCATGACCTGTGAGAAAAATATAACCTTGTTTTATTTTTATCAAGATGAAAAATGACATACATATAGCTTGTTTAAATATAAATGGAATGCGAGACAATAAAAAGAGAGACCGGATATTCAATTGGATTAAAAGTAAGAAATATGACATAATATGTCTACAGGAAACCCACTGTACAGATTTAGATATAGAGAAATGGAGTAATAACTGGAAGGATTTAGGAGGAAGTGGTAGTTTGTGGAATAATGGAAAAAATGATTCAAGGGGTGTTGCTATTCTTTGGAATAAGAATACAGACTTCAAAATAAATGAACACTATAGGGACCAGTATGGTAGAATATTAGTGTGTACATTACAATGTGAAAATAAGAGTTTTGATATCATAAACATATACTGCCCAAACAAAGGAATAGAGAGAAAGGAATTTTTAATCAGATTACAGATGGAGGTGTGCAGTAATGCATATGAAAAAATAATAATGGGTGATTTTAATTGTGTACTAGACAAGCATAAAGATAGATTTCCAAGACAATCTGCTGATGATATTGGCAAAACAGAAATGGTATCACTTTTGATGAAACAAAATTTGGAAGATATATGGAGGAAACGAAATCCATATTTGCTTAAGTATACTTTTAAACGGGGCACATCAAAATCTAGAATTGATTTAATATTGACAGACAAGAGTCTAGACCCGCTTCTTCACAATGTAAAAATAAACTACTGTCCATACAGTGATCATGATGTAAACACATTAAAAATATATATAAAAGAAATGGAGAGAGGTCCAGGGACATGGAAAATGAACTATCAAACTATTACAAATACTTTATTTAAAAATGCTTTAGAAACTTCCTGGAAAGTATGGAAAAATGAAAAATGTATGTATAGAAGTATTAATGAATGGTGGGATATAACCAAAATAAAGATAAAGCAATTATGTATAGAGGTAGGGAAAATGGTGAATGTGTCGAAGAAGGAAATCAGACTCCTTGAAGAGAAATTAGAAAAACTAGAAAGCAATGATAAAAATAAGAACAACTCTGAAGAAATAAATGAGATTAAAATGAAAATAAAAAGGTATTATACCAATCAAACAGATGCAGCAAGAGTGAGAAGCAGAGTGACAAGTTATGAGGAGAATGAAAAGTCAACCAAATATTTTCACAACCTAGAAAAAAGAAATGCAGAAAATACACAGTGGTATCGAATAAAAGGAAGTGATGGGCAATACAAAACAGGGATCAAAAATATTCTTGAAGAACAAACAGCTTTTTATTACAACCTATTTAAGTCTGAGGGATGGGATGAAGATGATGCTGAATTTTTAACGCAAAAAATTGAAAATAAGCTAACTGATGACGAAAGTAGTCACATGGATCGACCTGTAGAACAAAGGGAAATAAAAGAGGCAATTAAAACATTTAAGAAGAATAAATCACCCGGAGAAGACGGTATAATTAGTGAATTTTATCAAATATATTGGACATTAATAAAAAATGAATTGAGTCAACTGATTGAAAACATATTTTCAGAAAACAAACTGACTGAGTCACAAAATAAAGGTATAATTAAACTACTATTTAAAAAAGGTGACAGAGAAGACATTAAAAACTGGAGACCTATCACATTGCTTAATGTCGACTATAAAATCATCGCCAAAATTTTAGCAAATCGCCTTAAACCAGTCCTTAGTAAAATTATTCATACTGACCAAAAAGGTTTTGTCCCCGGAAGAAATATTTCAGATGCAAACAGAATGATTCAGGACACAATAGATTATTGTGATATGGAGAATCAAGAAGGTTCAATAATCTTCCTAGATCAACAAAAAGCATTTGACCGGATAGAATGGGAATGGATCACTAAATGTTTGAAAGAATTCAAATTTGGGACAACTTATTGTAATTGGATTTATATGCTTCTCCAAAATTCAAAAACTTGTATTCAAACAAATGGTTTTACCTCAAAATATTTCAACATATCAAGATCAGCGCGACAAGGATGTCCTATCGCGCCATTTTTGTACATAATTCAGGCAGAACCACTTGCTTGTGCAATCCGAGCAAACCCAAATATAAAAGGTATAAAAGTACCCGGAAACAATAGCACTGAAACAAAACTAAGTATGTTTGCAGATGATACTCAACTTTTTAACAGATCAGAAGATTCAATCATACAAACTTTCCAAATATTAGAATCATATGAAAATGCATCTGGAGCGAAAATTAATTATGAAAAAACTGAAGGTCTTTACATTGGGGCATCAAAAAATAGAAATCCAACTTTTGACTTGATAAAATGGACAAAAACAAATATTAAAACCTTAGGTATCCATCACGGATACTCAATAGATGATGATAAAATATGGAGGGAAAAAATTATTAAAATAGAAAACTGTCTTCAGGTCTGGAAAACGAGAAACCTTACCTTCAAAGGAAAAGTTTTAATTATCAAATCACTCATTATATCAACTATTGGATATGAAATAGAAACAAGAGGAATTCCGGACAAATACTTGAAGGAAATTAGTAAACTCATTTGGAATTATATATGGGATGGGAAAACACATCAACTAGACAGAAAACTAAGCTGCTATAATAGAAAAAGTGGAGGTATGGAAATGATAGATATTGAAACATTTCTACAAGGAAAACAAATAAAAACCATTCACAAAATACTAAATTCAGAAACTGAAAACTGGAGTTCAATAGGTAGATTTTTTCTCACAAAATTAGACAAAAAGTATGCAACAAAAAACTTTCTATGTTCGTGCTCGGATTTGAAAGGACTAGATATTGACAGATTGCTTCCTAAGTTCTACTACAGGAGCCTAAAAGCCTGGTCAAAGTTTATAGGGAAGATACAAGTTTTTGATATGACAAATGTACTGAATCAAAACCTCTGTGGAAATGTTCATATACAATTCCAAAACAAACCTATTTTTTTACAATCCTTCTTGAAAAGTGGACTGACAAAAATTAGGGATGTATGGGATAAAGATAATCATGAATTCTTTACAAACCAAACAGAGTTTCAAAAACTTAAGTTCAAACAGAATTGGATTGCAGAATTATCTAAAATAAGAAAATCTATCCCACAAATGTTTATTGAAATACTGAAAGGTCAAGTCCAGGGAACAAACAATGAAATTGTGTCAAAACCAAACATATTTGTTAATGAAAATTTCCAACTTTGTTTGAATATGTAAAATAAAACAAAAATTTTGATGACTAAAGATATTAAAATGAAGATGATTCAACAAATTCTAATTAAAACTGCTAGACCTAAATCAGAAATGAAATGGGAGACAGAATTAGAAAAGACTTTTAATTGGGAAATGATATGGAGTAACTGTGGAAGTGAACTTACAGCAACAAATAACAAAATAAAAGAATTCCATTGGAAATGTATACACCGAATAATATATACAGAATACAAGCTAAGTCTTATGAATAGATCTAATGGCATTTGTCATATGTGTAACAACCAAATAGAAACTCAACGTCACTTATTTTATGATTGTACATTTGGCAAACAATTGATACAGCTTATACGAAACAAGATATTGATATGGATACCAGATATAGAAATAAATGAATTCAACTTATTACTAGGAGAAATTCTAAACAAGGATTCTGCTGCACTTAAAAATTCCATATCTTTTACCACTAAATGGGTCATCTGGAAAACAAGAAATATTGTTAAATATCAAAATAAATCAAAGTACTGAAAGTACTGAAACGCTAAAACTTCAAACAATAGGATGTATATTTCGACAGCTATTGAAGTGTTTTTGGTTGTATGGGTTACTATGTTTCGATATCAGAAAGTTTCAGAATAGGGATTAAGTAAGTATTTAGAGTAAACCCAATAACACGCAGGTTGTTTAGATTGACGAGTTGTATTTCAAGCTACAGTGTACATGTACAATTAAGTGCAGTGCTTTAACAATTTAACTAAAATATCAAGTTTTATTACAAATGAGCATTGATCCATTCACACGGAAGCGAATGTGTTTATTTTAATATATGCACCGTAATAAACGGTATTAGTGTGTTAGACACAAAATAAAAATTGGGATCTTTTCCCTTTTGTCTTCTAAAGAAAAGGCATTATTAATTGAAAGATGGTAGACTATGAGCTAAAATTTCAAGACGGCCGTCCGTCGGCCATTTGGTATTTCTGATCGGCCCTAAAAGCAAAATAGCACAACTATAAGGACCAAGAGGAACATACATATGAAGTTTGAGAAAGATCCACTTCACTTACATCTCTAACACTAATTATCAAAATTCAGGATGGCAATCTGTCAGACATTTTGTTTATCTGATCAGTCTCAAAATCTCTCAACGGGCACAACTAGGCACGAAAGTGAAACTACATATGGAATTTGAGAAATATCCATCAATTACTTCTTTAAGAAATAGTGATTTCAATGTCAAAGTCGAAGATGGCTGCTTTTCAGCAATTTTGTTTTTCTGATCAGTTTCAAAACCAAAAGGGCACAACAGTAGGGACCAAGGGAATCTACATATGAAATATTAGAAAGATCCCTCTAGTAGTTGTAAATTCCCATGCCTAAATCAAAGATGGCAGCATTTCCGCCATTTTGGTTTATATTGATCAGCATGGTATCAAACGGGCATAACTAAGCACAACGTGAAACCTACATGTGCAATTTCAGAAACTGACTGAAGAAGTTTTTAACACAATAATAACAACTTCAGGTTAAAGGCCCAATATACGTAACTTTCGGCAAAACTTGAAGCGAAAATCAAGCCTAAATAGTTATTATATTTATAGATTTAGTTAAGATTAACTGATATCAGCAATATTCAAGATGAATTCTTTCGCAGTTACTGGTACAGCAGCATTTAAAACACGCTATTTGTAAACACGCGTCCATTTCGAACCGTCTTCTACCTTCGGTTTGTTGTTGAAGTGGGCCCCACCTGAATTATTTTCAATTCTTTGGATTTTTTTGTCCAGAGTTTCTTGTTAGTTACCGCTCAGGTTTACTTCGTTTTAAGCTTATTTTTGCATGGTTATCAACTGGATTTTTTTTCAGAATTTTTCAGAATCACGAAAATTTCCCTGAAGTTACGTATATTGGGCCTTTAACATTATCGTTCGGAGGGAGGTGAATGAATCATTGAAATATACGCTGCTGGTAGTTAGCACAATGGATATTAGATAAAAAATAAAAGGATTCGCAAACATATCTCTGATTAAGTTTCGTTAAAACCAAAATGTGAACCTACAGTGTATAGTGATATAATAATGTGAAGAATCATAAAACCACGAGCTTCTGCTCGCCATAGAAAAATATAAGTGTTATTTTCAATAAATCAAGTATTTTGCCAATTCATATGTACATAAATTATACAGGTTCTGATAATGTCTCATTAAAAATTGTATACTCAGTACAATATAAAGTAAGAAAATCGACCAAGCTTGTGCATTCAGTATACACGTATATAATATATAAGAAACACGGAAACACAAATGACGAAGGAAGACACTTTTTTGACTCGTGCCCTATCAGGGCCTCGAACTCACGATCTCCGGCACCAAATCGCCTAGCCAGAAATACCTGCGGCCGTTACCACTGCGCCAACTCGACAGCCCCAAAAAGACGTTTTGAAGTCGCAGTGAAAGACGGTCCGGTATTCTCACATGATCATAGTGGAAATCGTCTATTATAGTGATGTGAACACCTGGATTGCAATGCATATACATACATGGATACGAATTGTACAAGATAACATATTAAGCACGGGTACAATTACGACAGGAAATTCACATTTTAACCTTCGGATCAACAACACTAAGTGTATATGATACCACAACGTTAGTGACAATCAGGGGAAATAACTCGTAAATAACGTTATCATATCCAGAGGGCGGATTTTCACTGTAGTTACGAATTAATACTTCCGACCGACAAATTGATCCAAGTATTTTGGTTTATGCACATGTATAAGGTAATATATCATTGAAATCAAAATCAGGCTATTTGGCTATGGCGCAATTATATAATCAAAGTTTAGCAGCGAAGTACACCATGCCAGGAATTCCGCAATCCGTATACGCGTGTAAGGACAGAGAGGTATATGTAGCACGAATGTATACACGAGAGGTCAGACCCTGAGCAGAGACGTAATATTTAAATGAGCCATGGGAGTGAAAAACTGATTTCTTTGTTACAAATCGCATATAGATCATTTAAGTCATCATAATTATTAACAATACCATGGGAACATCATTTCCTGTTATGTTAAGGCTTTTAAATAGTTCAGATATCTTACGATTGGTTGCTATTCAAGCTTTTCCGGAGCGGGAGGGGAAAAAATGACATGGGTCAAAGGTCACAGAATAGTGGCAGCAATAGACGCCAAAACTAATTTTAGCGCTAAAAACAGACTCCATTCTCTGCTTTTATTATGTTTAAAACTCTTCTATTGGATAATATTAACTTATTTTTGAAAGTAAACAAGAGTGGAGAAAGTAAATCAACTCATGTTGTTAATTTAATAGAAAAATATGAAATGCTTAAACATATAATGTTAAATTAAATTAGAGTTATTTCCCTTGGTATGATTATGCACTGTACTGTGTAATTACTGTGACCTATATTGTGTAAAGTGCTTATTATTATTGTTTACTGTCACAACTGGTATATGTATTCCATATCATTTTATTCTATATCAACAAATCTTAAGTAGTAAATGCCATTGTTTACAATATGTACTGTACAGTAGGTGTACAATACATGTGCGAATTTATCGTCTGTCAAGTCATCAAGAAGGTACCGGAGGGCTTTCCCCAACAGCTAGGTACATGTACGCAATTTTTCATATCACATAACATCCTCTGACTAATTAATTATACTTAACTCTTCTTGAACACTCTTTAGTAAAAACAATAAAGCAATTGACAGAATTCACAAACATTTATATAGTTACCGTTGTGATCATGACCGCATGCTTCCGATTGTCCGCTAGGGCATATTTCCTATCCGTCTGGCGGCTACTTACGTATAACACACATCCGGTAAATGTTATTATCGACGACATTGGCCTGGTGTGTGTAATGTTAAATGCTATGCAAATTATCAATATACGGTGCTTGTACGATTTTGTGTAATGTAAAATGATGTTAACTTGTTGTATGTAATATTAAATAATGTGATGTAATGTTGTATTGTAAGAGATGATGAATGTAAGTTTGTACGCATGGTTAAAGAATGTAGAATGAGAGCCCCCCTGTGTGAGGACATTGTCTGTAAATATGTTTATATGTCTACGTGAATAAAATGTTTGTAAAAAAAAACATTAAAAAAAAAATAAAAAAAAAAAAGATGTAAAATGTGACATTGATCTTTGATTCTATAAATTTAAGGTAAATATGCAAACTTTGAGCTTGACCTTCGATCCGATAAGCTTGATATTTGATCAGTTTTGTTACCAACAATTAGACACAGTAATATACCGTTGGACTAACCTCGAGGTATAATAATAATTTACTTAGACATAATTTAACTTTTGCCGTTTAGGTGAAGATCACAATGCCCTAATGCGAGTGCACTGCACATCATCTGTGGGGGATGATGGGGGATGCATGTTTACTGTAAATTAAAAATTTCCAATGGTTTGAAAACAATCACCTAACGAGATTATTTATTTGAGGTCACAGTGATGACCTAATGGCAGTACACAAATCGATCTTCAAAATGGTTTAAAAGTTACTTCTGGTTGAAGACTATGGTCAAATTTTATGGCCATCTTGATCTCATCGAAAAATATTCTGTTTATTTGTGTGATATGAAGATGGTCGTTTTTGGGTTTGCTTATAAGTGTGTTTACTTGTTGTGATTGACTATGATGACTCGGTTCTCATTTTGAGGATTGATGCTTGTCCATAGGTGGGTATCGTCGATGAATCATAAGACGTTTACTCTTCCGGAACACCTGGTCTTATTCTCTTATGCTTTTACGAGTGCCCCCATGTAAATCTTTCCTTTTGTCCTATTTTGCCTCTAGTTTAATCGATTTTTAAGCTCGGATTATGGTTTTGTTGACGCTTTGGTATTCTCTGATTTTTTTACGAGAAGCAGACGATAAACCAATTCTTATACAATATTTCTTTATTCATTTAAAGCCGAGACATTCTTTAATATGCCACAAATCACCATAAAAATAAACACATCTTTACAAAGTTATGGAGCAGACATGGCTTTCCGCACGTAGTTCACAATCCAGGGTCTCATGATAACCCCGTTGTTTGGGACATCGACCTTTTAAGGTCAAAAATGAATTAAAAAGCGACACACCTTCTACACTGTAATAGTGGTTTGCAATGATGCAAAATTGCATCCCTCTTCAATGACAGGTTACAAAGTTATAGATTGGGACCGAATGTTTCGGACGGACGATCAATATAGAATGTCTGCCACTCTCTGGCAGGGCCCTTATAAAACTGAAACTGCTCTTTAATCAAAGGTTTTTAATAGATACCTGCAGGATTGGACGAAGGCCATCTCGTCTCAGTGGCTTTCCCTGAGGTCTTCGTCCGGTATCAACGCTTCCTTGTATATTTTTGGAATGTTTTAATTTGCCGTACTGGCTGGCCAATGCCTTCTTCGGATGGGATACATGACGGGGCAACGAAATAGGACACGGGAGGTACCATCAATGGGACACGGGAGGTACCATCAATAGGACACGGGAGGTACCATCAATAGGACACGGGAGGTACCACCAATGGGACAATGAAGGACACAGAAAGAATAAAAAATACTTGCTGCCCCCCAAGTCAACATGTCTGCATTATCTGTCTTCTATTTCCAGTTTCTATTTCAGACAGTGTCCCCGTTGGAACCCGTCCTCATATGACATTGTTGTATCCCCGTTTGAACCCGTTGCTTTTTGTCACACACGTGACGGGTTGGAACATAACGTAGGCACACAAGTTAAACCACATCCGACGTTCGTGGTTATGTGTCCGTTGGACTCCGTTTCCGATGACGTTGGTTTCTGTCTCCGTTGGACTTCGTCTCAGATTGAATGTCACTTTTGTAGCTGAAAAACAACAAACGTCTTCTGATACGGAGTCTAACGGATACATTACAAGGAAGGTCAGCCGATGCAAGTCACAATATAGACACTCAAACCTCACATTTACGTTGACTAAATTTCCCGCCATTCGCATGAACTTTAATCTGTCGGTGTCACACGGCGCTTCACTTTTGTGCCATTGTTGCAAAATTTATCGTAATGTATGTACATGTACATACGCGGAGCAGCCGAAAGCTTGTTTCATTAATAACTAGACAAGATTTTTATTTTTTATTTTGATATGTATTTTTATCATGCCCATACACTTTGATTTTCATTACGAATTCATTAAAACACCTTTCCAGAATAAATAGAGGATATCTAACAGTGTCTTCAGTAATACCAAATATATTTCACGAGCGGGGGTTATATTTTGATAGTTTTTTCACGAGTGCCCAAGCACGAGTGAAAAATCTCAAAATGTTAGCCACACGAATGCAATATACTTGGTATTACTGAAGATACTGTTAGATATTCTGTTTATTACATTGTTATGGTAAAATATACAGTGGCGGCTTTTTATTTTCCCAAACGTCGTTTGTAAGCAGCGTTCTGATTGGTCAAATCAGAAAGAATGATATTTTTCATTAGTGAAAAATATCATATTTCTCATTAGTGAAAAATATCATTTTATAAAATGAATAATTTTCGATATTTCACTGGTAAAAATGTAATAAAATGAATTACGAGAGTGTTTAGAGCGGTTAGACGTCGTGATTTGGTCACAGCTGAAGCGAGTCAAAAAAGTTGTCGGAATTCGGATTTCGATTAGTCCTAAGCATATCAAAAATACCTCATTAACAGTGGAATAGCCATAGCTTGTGGAGGAAAGTTTGATGAATGGTTTTGCATGCGAATTTGTTATGTCTAGTTTTGAACCTAAACTAACGTTTTAGAGTACATTTACACTTTTGGAGGTTTAGATCAATTTCCGATAAAAATGCCACCTTAATCTAAACTCCTCGGAAGTATAAAATTATTCTAGACACCATAGTTTAGGACCAAAATCTACGCTGTAAGTATAGAAAATTATCGGGCCCATATGGACAAGTTACACTGTAAGTTAGGTACTACAATAATCTAGATAGTTAATTAGTTTCGAGAACATGTTACATCTGTCGAATAATAGAATCTAACGGATGTGACTTATAAAGGAGAACGGATTTCTATGATCAATGTCATTTTTTTTGGTATCGGACATGAAATAAAATCACGAAATCTGACTGACGGGTAGATGATCCAATTTCGCATAATCATCGAGGGAACCTATGAGGGACTTAGGATCTTGAATTAATGCTTTTAGAAATGTCAATATTATGTCAAATCAAGTAGTATCAAAACTGTCTGCGATGTGATACTGACATAACTCATTGGAAATGAGTGATCAGAGTTCACTAGTTTCATTGAGGCGGAGCGAAGTGAAAATGTAAGTATTCTCCGTTGGACTCTCAGATGACGTTAGTTATTTTGTCTCTGTTGGACTCTAGTCTTAGATGACGTTGGTTATGTTGTTTCCGTTGTACTCTAGTCTCAAATGACGTTGGTTGTTTTGTCTCCGTTTGACTACGTCTCAAATGACGTTGGTTGTTTTGTCTCCGTTGGACTACGTCTAAGATGACGTTGGTTGTTTTGTCTCCGTTTGACTACGTCTCAAATGACGTTGGTTGTTTTGTCTCCGTTGGACTACGTCTCAAATGACGTTGGTTGTTTTGTCTCCGTTGGACTCCGTCTTAAATGGCGTTGGTTGTTTCGTTCCCGTTGGACTACGTCTCAAATGACGTTGGTTGTTTTGTCTCCGTTGGACTACGTCTCAAATGACGTTGGTTGTTTTGTCTCCGTTGGACTCCGTCTTAAATGGCGTTGGTTGTTTCGTTCCCGTTGGGATCGGATCAAATTAAGACATAACAGACAACGTCATTTGAGATCAACCTAAGTAAAACGTTGGCTGTTGCGACAAAACAAAAAAACCGACTTACTGACCTTGAGAATTGTCACCATGACCTTGTGGAATAAATGAAGTTATTTGGCACAGACAATGTGACCGTTCTCGTGAGAATTTAAACACTTATACCATTACCACAATAACAACCCGCTCTGACGTTACATCCATATCGACCGGAGGACCTCCTCACATCAAATTACCATCACTTCTCTGTGTTCAGTGTTTCTGTTACGTTTGTCTGGCGTTTCTCAGAATCCGAAGGCGTTACAAATATAAACATCACATTCATACAATTCGTTCGTATTTTGATAATCAAATAGTTTATTTTTTTCTTCCTATTTTTAAGTCACATTTTTCACTTCTTTTATATTTTGACAAAGTGTACTTAGAAATGAAACCTTTTTGGCGATTTTCTGTTTTCGTTGACATATTTTGTTTTGTTAAGGGGAAGCATCCTGAGGCATTACGTAGTTAAGCAAAATAGGAACATGCACGTACAAAGTGTCAGAACTGCCAATATGACATTTTGAAACTCAACGGAAGGCTTAATATTGTTTGATTGTTTAATTGGTATAATTACACAAGTAGTGCACATTATTAAGGACATGTATACAAAAAACAAAGTAGGTCATTGTTTATTGGGGTATTTTGCCCACCGAAAGGAGCGAATGATAGTATTTCAAGTGTTGTTGTGGTATCAGCATACATCATATACATAAATGTACATACATGTATAGTGATTGGACCTGCCCGTAATCCGTCATTTCGTCCGTCCGCTACTGCAATATAGGAATCAATTTTCCCTTTTTTTAGGCTTACTATTAAAAAAAGAAAAACAATTCTTCAATGTTTATTTCTAGTATATATATCTCACTTAAAGGTTTCATAAGTGGAAAGAAATAAATATTGTGAACTTCAAGGACAACAACTCGACATAAAAGTCACGCTGTAAACGTATGCAGTGGTGCAATGTTGATTTCATGTGTTTTTGAATTGGTGATGAAATTTTACATTATGGACTTCTAAATAAAAATTAAATATCATTTCCTTTAAAATGAAAATCTACAAACATTCTATTTGAAGAAGCTCGCATCATCAGACGGTTATTGTATAACGCGGATTGGGCCTTTCTGGTTGTATTAAACGAGACACTGCCGAACATTAATTTGTCTGACAGTGGCATGAAAAATGCATTTAAATGACATGTGAACGCGTATTGTATACAACATTCCTATTGATTTGATTGTATTCAAACGTACACCAAGCGTGGGTTTTGCTGTATCACAAGTAAGATTTCATCAGTTGATAAAAAGAAAGAATGTGTTTTTTTGGAAGTCGGATATAGATAGACTATATAATTGTCCGTAACTGGAACATATTGGAGAAGAAACGGTTCTAGAGAACATTAAGATATACAAAACAACTTCCCGTCTAGCGATGATTAAAAATACAAAAAGAGATTTCAACTTCTATCAGACATTGTTTGATGAAATGTCTATGAAAATTAGATTTCGTAGCTAAATAACGTCATAGGTTAAAGACCTAAGCAAGGTGTTTAAATCACCCTGCTGTTTCCCTCGATTATAAGCGAGAAATGTTATTGTGAGGTTACGAGTTAAAATTTTGAAATTCATTATTACTCTGAAATACTTGGAAATTATTTTGCAGTTTTCAAGCACAAAAAAGTTATATTCTATGAAAATCTTAAGTGAGCTTTTTAATATTATTATGAATATTTTTTTATATAGTCCTTATCAATCAACATCCAAATTGGGGGGGGGGGGGGGGGGTAATGTAATATAATATAATATAATATAAATGAAATCAAACTAGCTCAACATACTATTGTTGGTCTATGGCACTTGTTTATTTTGACAAAATTGGGATTACATTGCACGCCATAAAAATGAACACATTCTTTTATTTCAAGTTTTCTGTATGCAGATATTTGCCACATGGACAGTCTATTTTGTATATTTTCAGTCGTGTTAATTTTATACCTTCGGAATGAAGTATATCGTTCTACTTTGACCTTTAAGGACCACAATGACCTTGGATGGAAGGAATAATACGCCTGCGCGAACATACTGGTCTACTTTAAATTTTATATTCTATCTCGGCAATCATTTCAACCAATACTCCCCGTTTCTATTGTGGTGTTATACCATATAGATTACTTCCTTTACTCTGTACAACAGCTATCCCCGGTACAGCTGACATATTATTTTGTTGTTTTGATGTATCACATTCAACGAACAAACAAATCTAAATCCGAACCCCATTTTTGTATCGGCTGTTTTTTTTTATTGGGGACAAATTAGATTAACGAATAATTCCAAAGTCGCAAGATTTGTATTTCCACTGAGACGGACCGTGTACGGTGGCCGCCATGTTTTATCTCCCCGCATTATATGATGGTGTAACTTTGTTACCGTGAGCAATCACATCATATGGTCATTTCTCTGAGGCCACAACTAAATTAACTTGAGACCGGAGGGTTTAAGTCAGATTGCCAAAATAAATGCATCGTCGTCATGTATTTACCGCGAAATAGGGTCGATATATGTATCTAGCGTTAACAGGGCTCGTATTGATTGGAGGGAAAATCTGTTCACCAGTACCCTCCATGATTTGTCATTACGAGGATACTTCAAAGAAAAATAGATAGTTTTTGTATGGCGGTTATCTCCCTTCCCTCATAGAGAATCATTTAGTGGATTTCCCTGTTGAGAAATTGTCAGCCAGTATCTCATACATTCAAAGAGTCCTTGCTAAAAATACATTTTATCAATTTCACCAACACCGAACTGCCAGGCGCACAGACATATTCGTGTGTATCACGATGTCTGTTTTGCAAATATATTTTGTTTTTAATCAAGAGGACCAAGTAGAAATAATTATCTATATATTTATATTTTTTGTGTTTTGTTTTGTTTGGTTTTAATTGGGTTAAACGCCATGTAAACAACCAAGGTCGTGTCTCTATCATCTATACTGTAGCACAGACCTTATACCGACTTGGAATAATTGGAACTTACTTCAAACAAATAAAAACTGTAAGATAGGTTTAATGACGATATTGTACATTGATCTTTGTAAGTTATCTCCCCTATCCTTCACATGTGCATCCCCGTTCCTGAACCCCCTTGCTAAAGGGCAGCTCACAGACGCTATTACTCTCAACGTCACTTCAGCATCGTCACTGTATAGTGTTACCAGAGTAACGTCATCAATGTCGTCACAAACTGCCCCTGCCTCTGCCGTGGATGGTGTTTACACATAGACATTTTAGAATTAGGAGCGAAATTAAGAATGGTATGTAAACTCACTGTCCCTTTTCCTGTGATTATGCCCTTAACGTTTTTAAAAACTTGTATCGACAAACATCGCTTTTCAATGTTATTGTCGTCTGTGGAAGGGGACGTGACGTCACACGATTATTTCGGGGACTGAGAGCCTAGAATACGGAAAGGTATATGAGGCGGTCATGAGATGTCTTTAAAGCAATCGAACAATTACATTTTCACAATTGGAAGGATAAGGCCAAGTATTGTGTGTTGCAAACGTCGTTTAAAACATATTCATGATGAAAACAGTGTACAGATATAGTTTAGATAAAACATGAAATCGTTTTAAAATGGCGATTGGTATTTTTATTTTTTAAGTTTAAGGACTTAACTGTTACGTGTAAATAACAACGTTCGTCACTTAAAATCATGACTTATAATGTTATTTTTGCTTGCATGTGTGCAAGAGACACAGTGCACTAAAACGTGCTAGCACGAATCTGACCTGCTATATTACTGAAATACCTCACCGGAGACACCAATCACAACATTTCACCCAGACAAATACTACTGAAAACGGATGAACTAATTACAATCACAACCTTTTAAAATCAAACGCTAACCAGGATTTGTTTGATTTTGTTTAATGTGTTTTTGACAGCTAAGGCCACTTATACAACGCCTCCGCCGCGTGTCTCGTGTATGTGTGCATGTGTGTATGTATGCTAGAGACAGGGTATGTTGGTGTACCTGCCTCCTTACACAGATCTGATGCGGGCGCTATAGTGTTGCAGTTTTGGTTTCGTTTGGTTTATTTTGTTTCACGTCCAAGCAGGGTAATTTAAGGACGTTCCAGGTTTTTGAGGTGGAGGAAAGCAGGAGTACAGGGAGAAAAACCCCGACCTACGGTCAGTGCCTGGCAACTGCCTCACATGGGAGTGCTGCGGAACAACAGCCAGCAAATATAGACGCTAGTTGGTATTAGCCATGGGACAGGACCCATTACTTTCTCACAGGGGCGAACGCTCAACTAAAGGTCAAAAGTCAGATGGCGTCAAGGGAAACGCTGAAATCTAAAGAAAGAAGAGAAAATATATCGTTATATAAAAGGACGTGAACTATATACAGCTATCATATTATTTTTTTTTAAATGAAAATCTACAAACGTGCAAGTTGTGGGAACCATATATTGGTTTAATATTCCATATAAAGAAGCTGGCATCACCAGACGATTATTGTATAACCCGAACTATGTCTTTCTTATTGTATTAAATGAGACACCGCCGAACATTAATTTGTCAGTGGCATGGAAAATGCATTTAAATGAAATGTGGGTGCTTATTGTGTACCAGACTAGCATTGTTATAGGTCCATACATAGCAAAAGGAGAGCAACACAATATGTACTTCATGTATGTATTGGCGTATCGCAATTCGCAACAAAAAGAAAACAATATCAGCAGATATGATATTCAATCAGATCTATATAGTACATATAGTATAAGTACTCCAGCATACTTGAGAAGAGACTGTTAGACTAAACATTGAAATATACCAGGGGCATAGCTTCCTATACAAAAATATTTAAAGTACATTTGTAATAAAAAATGAGACTATTGTACAGGAAAATGAGCGTGTTTATTCTTTAACTGATTATACCTGAAAATTGGCACTAGAACACGTTTAAATGCCCAAAAGATCTTTTGAAAATCAATACGCCATTTCCGGGATACAACTTTCAGTCGGTTTTGTCATGTGACTTTTATCACCACGTGACTTTATTTAGGGCACTTTTAAAACAAAATGGCGGCTACATAGAAGTTTTCAATGACGGTAAGCGAGGTAAAGTTTTTTGGTCGCAAAAGGGATCACAACTTCAAATAAAATAAAAGGGGTGTTAGTAAAATTAGCTGAGATCACTGATGAAATGAATTTATCTTGTATTGAGAATTATGAATGCAATCCACAGTGCTCGTAATCGGGGTTTCTCTTTGCTGTTGGAAACGATCTGAACGTTACATTTTGCCAGATTGTTTCTTTTACGACTGACAGTTACACATCTAGGTACAACACACCATGACTTAGTTTAAGTGCCTGTATCTTTCTTTCGTCCCCTTTTAACCTAAAGCGACTAAAAAATCGAATCGAATCTAGCTTCCATTCGATCGTCAATGCCGCCATTGTGAAGTGCCCTAAGTTTTTCGCGGTCACATGATCAAATCACCGATTTCTAACTCCACTTCAAAAGAGTTCCTGTATCTCGGAAACGGCGTATTTCTTTGCTTTGGGGACACCCCAGACCCCCTTACCGGGAGGTGGACGTATTCCTCTCCTAGTGCCTCGGGTCCTGTCTTCGGCACCACACGGCACCACATCTGCTTACACTTCAAAACACACCTCAGTGCTACGCCATTGTCAATCGGATTAAAAAACAGATCCTCACTATTACTATCGTGTGTATGATCTGACAGCGACCAGTAGAAGGTCATGTGCAAATGACCTTTGTATTCACCAATCAAATCGCTGCTTACCAAATTCTGAAAGTGAAAAGCTAGTTTCGATTTGTTTCTACATTTGTTGTTATACCGGAGTAAATTAGCGAGAAACCCGTATACAAAAATGGCGGCGCCCAGTTCAGTGGTCTCTACGCCAAGGCGTGTTCTTTTTAGACATTAAGTTTGATTTGTAGTTTTTCGTTTGTCCGAAAAGAAACAACAATTTAAGGTAAAGAAATTATCACAAAATATACTAATCAAATTGTTATATAAGGCCCGGAATGATTTTCTCTTCGTCGCTTCGATTCGCCGCCATTTTTGTTCGTCTACCAAACACCGTTTACAAGGTGAATTTTGATTGGTTTTTCATTTCCAAGATATGGAAATAATAAAGGTCATCTGCACATGACCCTCTTCTGGTCGCTGTCAGATCCTACACATGATAGTAATAATGATTATCTGTATTTCAATTAGAATGGGCCAATGTATACGGTACAAAGCATTTTCCATTTGGCAATAATTGCAAAAACTAAAAACAATCTTCACTTCTAGCATACAGTGCTTATTGAAATGTCCATGTAAATGAAATTTCCTAATCAAATAACGTGCTTTAATAATGGCAACTACCAGTAAGTTTAAAGCGATCAATACGGCGCATGTAAGAAAAGTGTCTCCTCACCGTCTCGAAACCAATTCCAAACAAGTTGTTACATTAGTGATTGATTGAAACTATATGCCCAATGTAGATTTGCATATTGTATTAAAACTGAACGACATACACATATAACGTTTTAAATTCTCGAATTATATTTTGATTGATAGATTTTTTTCAGCAGCACAGAGAACTAACGAAACATTAGAATGCTGTTCTCTTGATTGGAAAAGAACCATTGCAGGTGTGGCCAGCGGCGTATGTGGGAGAGCAGTGTATTGGAGCCCGATATTTATGTAGCTGTGAGATTGATAGTACAAAGTATTTGGAACACGATAATGTAATTATACATATCTATATACTTGTGTTAAGGATACACTGTAGCACCATTGTTCATATAATTAAATGATAATTTGTTTTCAATGACACCATGGCAGACTCGTTTGTTGTTAAAATTGTTCTGTCCTTCTCAAACATTTTGGTTCAATAATCCTCCCAACATATAACGTCAGATAGATACGGCGTCATAAAAGCATTACTGTGATAAAGAAAGTAAAGTATCCAGCATGTTTTAATTGTGTCAATTTTATGTTTATTCGTGTCTCACTAGACACAGATTCAGCAGGGATGTATAGCATAAGTAGTGTTTGATGTACGTCAGTGTTAAACAGAAGCCTGTCCCTCAAGAGCCTTACATATGTACTAGGTCTACATTTTGTACGTGTGGCAGTGTTAAACAGAAGCTTGTCCCTCAAGAGCCTTACATATGTACTAGGTCTACTTGTGGCAGTGTTAAACAGAAGCCAGTCCCTCAAGACCCTTACTAGGTCTACGTGTGACAGTGTGAAACAGAAGCCTGTCCCTCAGGAGCCTTACTAGGTCTACGTGTGACAGTGTGAAACAGAAGCCTGTCCCTCAAGAGCCTTACTAGGTCTACGTGTGGCAGTGTTAAACAGAAGTCTGTCCCTCAAGAGCCTTACTAGGTCTACGTGTGGCAGTGTGAAACAGAAGCCTGTCCCTCAAGAGCCTTACTAGGTCTACGTGTGGCAGTGTTAAACAGAAGCCTGTCACACAAGAGCCTTACTTAATCTACGTGTTGCAGTGTTAAACAGAAGCCTGTCCCTCAAGAGCCTTACTAGGTCTACGTGTGGCAGTGTTTAACAGAAGTCTGTCTCTCAAGAGCCTTACTAGGTCTACGTTTGGCAGTGTTAAACAGAAGCCTGTCCCTCAAGAGCCTTACTAGGTCTACGTGCGGCAGTGTTAAACAGAAGCCTGTCACTCAAGAGCCTTACTAAATCTACGTGTGGCAGTGTTTAACAGAAGTCTGTCTCTCAAGAGCCTTACTAGTTCTACGTGCGGCAGTGTTAAACAGAAGCCTGCCCCTCAAGAGCCTTACTAGATCTACGTGTGGAAGTGTTAACCTGAAGCCTGTCCCTCAAGAGCCTTACTAGGTCTACGTGTGGAAGTGATAAACAGAAGCCTGTCCCTCAAGAGCCTTACTAGGTCTACGTGCGGCAGTGTTAAACAGAAGCCTGTCCCGCGCAAGACCCTTACTAGGTTTACGTGTGGCAGTGTTAAACGGAAGCCTGTCCCTCAAGAGCCTTACTAGGTCTACGTTTGGCAGTGTTAAACAGAAGCCTGACCCTCAATAACCTTACTAGGTCTACGTTTGGCAGTGTTTAACAGAAGTCTGTCTCTCAAGAGCCTTACTAGGTCTACGTGTGGCAGTGTTAAACAGCAGCCTGTCCCTCAAGAGCCTTACTAGGTCTACGTGTGGTAGTGTTTAACAGAAGCCTGTCCCTCGAGAGCCTTACTAGGTCTACGTGTGGCAGTGTTTAACAGAAGCCTGTACCTCGAGAGCCTTACTAGGTCTTCGTGTATCAGTGTTAACCAGAAGCCTGTCCCTCAAGGGCCTTACTAGGTTTACGTGTGGCAGTGTTAAACAGAAACCTGTCTCTCAAGAGCCTTACTAGGTTTACGTGTGGCAGTGTTTAACAGAAGTCTGTCCCTCAAGAACCTTACTAGGTTTACGTGTGGCAGTGTTAAACAGAAGTCTGTCCCTCAAGAACCTTACTAGGTTTACGTGTGGCAGTGTTAAACAGAAGTCTGTCCCTCAAGAACCTTACTAGGTTTACGTGTGGCAGTTTTAAACAGAAACCTGTCCCTCAAGGGCCTTACTAGGTCTACGTGAGGCAGTGTTAAACAGAAGCCCTGTCCCTCAAGAGCCTTACTAGATCTACGCGCGGCAGTTTTTTCCTATGACTTGTTAAATTATGTACATCATTTCTGTACGATTTAGTGAGAATATGTATCAATTAACTGAACATTCACTGCAAACAACAAATAGTGATGCGGGCAATAGTTAATGTCATTGTCACATTTACTCTATTTACTCCTGATTTTGCTGAATTCCGGATCCGTAAACAAGTCGACTCCTGAACTTGGTACGATTCAAACAAATTAACTTATAGATTTATATATGCATCATAAATTTTGTAGATGACCCATAATTTGAATAATATTATATAATGGCAACTTCCGGTTTACAAAAGCATGCGGATTTTTTTTTTTTAATATTAAGTTGCGTCCTTGCGTCCGTGACACGAGGCTACAACTTTAAGCACTGAACAGCATGTATAAGTACATGTAGGGGAAGGAATTCTACTGAAACACAACGCCAGCGTGTTAGACTTGTATAAGTACATGTAGGGGGAGGAATTCTACTAAAACACAACGTCGGCGTGTTAGACTTGTATAAGTACATGTAGGGGGAGGAATTCTACTAAAACACAACGCCAACCTGTTAGACTTGTATAAGTACATGTAGGGGGAGGAATTCTACTAAAACACAACGCCAACCTGTTAGACTTGTATAAGTACATGTAGGGGGAGGAATTCTACTAAAACACAACACCAGCGTGTTAGACTTGCATAAGTACATGTAGGGGGAGGAATTCTACTGAAACACAACGCCAACCTGTTAGACTTGTATAAGTACATGTAGGGGGAGGAATTCTACTAAAACACAACGCCAACGTGTTAGACTTGTATAAGTACATGAAGGGGGAGGAATTCTACTAAAACACAACGCCAACCTGTTAGACTTGTATAAGTACATGAAGGGGGAGGAACTCTACTAAAACACAACGTCGGCGTGTTAGACTTGTATAAGTACATGTAGGGGGAGGAATTCTACTAAAACACAACGCCAACCTGTTAGACTTGTATAAGTACATGTTGGGGGAGGAACTCTACTAAAACACAACGCCAACCTGTTAGACTTGTATAAGTACATGAAGGGGGAGGAATTCTACTAAAACACAACGCCAGCGTGTTAGACTTGTATAAGTACATGTAGGGGGAGGAATTCTACTAAAACACAACGCCAGCGTGTTAGACTTGTATAAGTACATGTAGGGGGAGGAACTCTACTAAAACACAACGCCAACCTGTTAGACTTGTATAAGTACATGTAGGGGGAGGAATTATACTAAAACACAACGCCAACCTGTTAGACTTGTATTAGTACATGTAGGGGGAGGAATTCTACTAAAACACAGCGCCAGCGTGTTAGACTTGTATAAGTACATTGAGGGGGAGGAATTCTACTAAAACACAGCGCCAGCGTGTTAGACTTGTATAAGTACATTGAGGGGGAGGAATTCTACTGAAACACAACGCCAACGTGTAAGACTGCATACACCAGGGATGTCGTGAAATACCAAGGAAGCAATTGTGTTAGTGTTCCTAAGTTAGTTAGGTAGACCAGTAACCTAACGTGATGTAATAGTCAACACCCGCATATAGGGGTGGCCTCTCTCAACTAAATGATGATCTAGTATTTCACCATTTCTGATCAGATTCTATTTTCCAATCACTGTATGACATTTTACGTGTACTATTCAGAGTTATCGCGCCGAGTTAAGGTCGATGTATAAAACAGGGACCCAGCCTCCAACGTCAGTTGTGAAAAGAACGTAAATCTGGCCAGGTCTTACAGTGGGATATATAAAAGAGTGTGAACATATTAGCCCGACAAACAATAACTCCAAGTCGGAAACAAAATCACCTAAGGCACATATCATGATGTTGCCTATCAAATTCGAGAACAAACATGTGCAGAATGATGACGTCATAATATTAATATCATCATTCCATATTCTTTCTTCCAATATTACAGTCTGCACAATATTGTCTTTGCTTTTTAACTAGATTTGATAATGTAAACATGTAAAGTAATTGAAAGTGAATATTTTTTTTACATTTGTATTTTTTTAAATGACGCATCGTTTTGCATGATGTCTCTTTATCTAATACTACCTAAAATTGTCTGGTGAAATACTCCTGGCTTAAATACGCCAGTGTGTGCATATTTGAATACAATCTAGATATCTAACTTAGGGAAAAGTTAAAAAAAATTAATATGTGATGAATGATTGGTACAAATATTGATTTAAGTTGATCTCGTCCCACTTCACCAAAATTCGACGCCCGTAGCGTTCCTATATGCTGTAAAACCCGTCAGAATGCCTTTGAAGCCCTTGCCTGGTTTGTATCTTTGAATTAAGACAACTTTCATTGGTTTTGAACTTCAAATGTTTTAAAAATATTTTTGCTTTAAAGCTTAGTCATGCTATATAACTAACGATCTTGCTGTGTGGGTGCTTTATCGGTTTTATGGACTGTAAGTTTTAGTATAAATACATTCAAATGATTTTTCTGACAGAATCAGGTTTATCTTTCAGAGTTTGTTTTGTGATAAATCGAAAAGTCGATAGTTTCTGGTGGAACAGTATTGACAATCGGAACCACTATCGGTGAGATGTCAGGTTTTCTGTATAAAGTGATTGTTCGGTGTCAGCATTTCTAAATTCATTAAGATGTTCTAAAGGTAAAAAAAGTATTTGCATTTGTAAACTTTCAATTCTCAAGAGCGTCCCGAATCATCATGTTACATTATACATGAACAAGTATTATCGTTACGTCGTGTGGGCGTGTCCGTGAGACGGGTATTTGTTCTTTAAAATGTGCCTTTATTGAAGATCAATACTTCCTTATATCGTTGGATAAATTTTGTTTAAGGCATAGTCTTTCCATGAAACATTGATAAACCACACAATTGCTTGCTTGCTCTTGTAAAGATGAAATTTGCGGTTGGTCGCTATACCACTGATACACCAATAAAATTATCAGCAACCCTCTTTGTAGATACATGTACGAGGGATGTTCCATAAATAATGTCATCTGTGCTTTATTTCGCGGAAATCGTACAATTTATGCACAAAACCACCTCGTGTCGATTGAGTGATCACTGGCTCGTGACACAGGTAAATATCTCGTCCACACGTTCACTGGCCTCGTTACAGTGTACATCGTTTCATAGCCTATTCGTTAGACTAGACACAAAATGACAGGAAAACGAGCTGAAAATGCTCTTGAAATTAGGGCCTATATAAAAGGTAAGGTCATTACTCGGCATAAAGGCTGTATATATTCACCGCGAGGTGTGTGACATTTATGGGGAGGGTCAAATGTCTCACAGGACTGTTTGTAGGTGGGTAGGTAAATTTAGTGCTGGACAGGAGCAACTGAAAGATGCTGCTCACCCAGGTCATCCTGCAACAACTACGACCAAAGGTACATGTAACATAGAAAAAATCCGAAATATCCTCCAAACTGATGCTCGATTCAGCATAAGACAATTGGCTCGAATGACAAACTTGTCGTTAGCAAGAGTTCATGCGATTTTGAAGAAACACCTAAAAGTTAGAAAGATAAATGCAAGATGGATACCCCATTTGTTAACAGATGAGCAAATGAAGACGCGTGTAATAGTGGCAAAAAAACTTCTCAAAATGTACCCAAAATATAGTAAAAAGGCTTTTGATAATATAGTCACTGGTGAAGAGACCTGGGTGTATTATTTTGAACCAATGCGGAAGGTTGCCAACCGAATATGGGCCACTAAAAATGCCAGACGCCCAAGTATTGCCAAACGAATACGAACGGTAAAGAAGGTTTTATATGCTATTGTTTTCACTAATAAGGGTCCAGCTATTCAAATCCCGATGCCAAAAGGCAGAACGGTCACAGGCAAGTTCTGTAAAAACGTTGTTCTGAGAAAGTTGAAGAACTACTACAAAAGTCGCCGCCCCAAAACAGGACTTAAGTATGTCCGACTTTTGTATGATAATGCACCCGCTCACAAGGCACGTACTGTGACTGACTTTTTGGAGTCAGAGAAGGTTACCGTCCTTCCGCACCCTCCGTATTCGCCAGACTTGGCCCCCTGCAACTATTTTCTCTTTCCAAAACTTAAATATCATTTATCTGGAAGGAGATACAATTCGAGAAATGCCCTTGGATCTGCTGTTTATCAGTGTCTGATGGGTGTACCCATTGAAGAGTATAAAAAATGCTTCCAAAATGGATTGACCGGCTAAAAAGGTGTGTTCTGGCTGGCGGAGAGTATTTTGAAGGGCAGAGCAAATTAAAATGAACAAAAGCACTTCCACTATATGAGCACCGATGCAAGTGACATTATTTTTGGAACACCCCTCGTACGAAGAAAACAACCCACTTAATTTCTATTTACCACTGCCCTCTGTTGTTGGATTTGTATACGTTTCTTCTATTCCGGATTAGTTGTTTTGTATTTTAAATAAGTCTGAGCCTGACAATTATTCAAAAGATGAAGATTATCCCCTCTTACACCATTGGCGCAGACCAAGATATATGCTACATGTGCATGCATTACTACATGCTTCGCTGAAAGGTTCTGTTTCTGTGACGAGACAAAAAAATCCTTAAATCTGTCAGTAAAATGAGACAATGCGGGTACTGCATATTACTTCAGCATACTACATATGCTGCATTCTGGACACATATACACACACATGCGTAGAGAAGGCTGCAACATGTTGTGATTGACAATGATACTCAGTTCTAATTTTTAAGACTTAATGTTTACTTGGATTTTACTAAGATTTACATGGCGCCTGTCGCCGATTGAGTTGAATACCCTTATTCGTCAAATGCAGCCTCCCAAGAAAACAGAAACAAATCAGGTTAGAGTGGGGCACAGTTTGTTTCCATTTGAATTCAAACAGTCTGCGGGGAAATATTTCCTCCGAACTCAACTAAAATATATATCCAATCATTCGCGGAAACGATCCCTCAGTATGATTGTTGTGTTTTGTAATATGTGTATTTTTGTCGCGCATGTTTCCCAAAGTACCGATAGAGGGTATGGAAGCAAGTTCAGCTTGAGTCGCCTCTTACAATACATAGAAAGGGCAACAGTAGTGTATTATGCTATATATCTCCGACATGCTAGATGAACTCGGAATAAAAAACTCACGGAGTTTCCCGCTCCATACGACATAATACAATTCTTATCCACTTCATCTCTTTTCGCTATAGACGCATAAAGGTGAGTTTCAGTGACACAAATGTACAGTATTATGATGTTCAGACATAAGCTTTAAAAAATGCGATAACTTATTTCTTCGGCTAAATATGAAAGATATATATATCGTTATTATTTGATCAGGGGTACCAGGGTTAGGGTAGACGCCTAAATATCGAGAAGTTTCCTAGCTAATAAGCAACTAGCAAACAGATCAGAATTGTTCCGCAAGTACAACATCATACTGCCTCTTAACACACTGTCAGACGCACAAACCACAAGATCATTATTATCAGAGGCTCAAATGCCTTTAAACACCAATTATGTTATAAGGTCCAACACATTGTCGACAAACACAAATTAAAAATGAAAAAAAAACACGTGTTTACTGTAAATGATCCATGACATGCCATGTATTGAGACTGGTCTTCACGTTTTGGTAAACATCAATGGTTAATGTATGGATGATAATCCGGAGATGGACGCCCCTTTAGCTAAGTTGCCATTCTCCGAACCCTGTTAACATTGTACCGAATTCGTTATCTACGCTAGCATTCCAATTATTTTGCCACCATGGTATTAAAAATGTTGAAGCTGTTGGTTTAATAAGTAAAATGAAGTTTAAAATCAACAAATGGAAGCAGAATGCTGCTGTCACAACACGACTTGCCTTTTCACATTTCCCGATACAAAGTAATATGATAGCTTGAGGTAATATCGTGTAATAATGCCAAGATTTGAGATATTCTTCAAGTTTTGCTCGCGAGGCTCTGGGGACCTGATAGCGAACCAGAATAGATAACGAAATGCGATACACCATTTGACTTCTGCAGGGAATATTGACGACTCGATGGACAGCAAACAACCACAGAAGACAGGTTCTTAAATAACTTAGCTGTCAATAGGGCGATTAGTCGATCATATCTAATATAATGGCCACACAGTCAATATGTTCAAACTTGATATTGTAAGTGCATTAAATTAATTGAAGGCAAACTTATTGGTTATAACAATGACACCAAAGACCTGCAAGAGATTTCCTCAGGACCAGCAGATGGGGATGCCATGAATGGACTATCAGTGATAAATACATAGACAAATAACTATATATACACTAATCCTCGCATTATCCTCACGTCTATATGTATCTCCTTCTATGATAAGGTTTTAACCCCGTTCTCCCGACGTCGTTTCCATATAATCACGTTATGATAAAGCGTATGCTACAATGTGCTCGTCCATTATTAATAGGCTGTTTCCCATGTATTGAGTGTTAACAACTAGACTTTGTATGAACGTGACGGCCACTCGTCTGTAAGCTTGGACACCGGTCACTCTCCTGTCAAAACGCCGTGTCTCACGCGACAAGCACGATGAGAGCTCGTCATTGCTTTCATTATCCGATACAGTCAGGAACTTGTCCTCTCAAAGTTCAATTTGTGGTCAACGGTATGTAGAAGACATATTCTATCGTGTTGATGTTAGCTAGAAATATGTTTCTACATGATGTGAATGCTGAGTTGATAACAGTGTGTTGTGGTCAACAACCATGCCATTATTGTTACATACATGTTACCTGTGTTGTGGTCAACAACCATGCCATAATTGTTACATACATGTTACCTGTGTTGTGGTCAACAACCATGTCATTATTGTTACATACATGTTACCTGTGTTTGCACGTCAACATGAATAAAAACAATGTTTGGAAGGTATTCAGGGGAAACCATATCAACTATTATAGTAAATATCTGTCATCTAGAAAGCTACTGAAGAAACACTACTTTGTCTCAAATTCTAATCTCATAAAGTCGGCCGTTCTGTGAAGTATAAAGACTCTATTTTTAAATTTGTCCATTTGTAATCTAAAATTGATTACACACACATTATGCAATACATGTTTTGCAAACCTTTTGATATTCGAAACTATCTTGTTTTAATGACGACTACTATTGAACAAAAATTATTTCTTAGGTTTTCATATGAACTATAGTTTATTGTATACCGAATATTACCTACAACATTAGGAATTTTACTTGAAAGTTAAACGACAATTATCAATTGTTTTTTCGGAAAATCATTTAATATGCTTTACTTCTAGCATCTTGAGACCTTAGTATTTAGCCAAATATAAGAAGGTGGGCTGTTCAAATCGCCCTATCACCATGATCAATTCGTGTGACATTGTTAACCGTACAGGTAAGAAAACAAGATAACCACAGGTAGCTATGTAATTCGCTCAAAATATGTCACAGGTATTAATAAATTAATCATGTGATTTAGTTCTCTTTTATGCCATGAATTATTATAATAATAATAATAATATACATCATTTATATAGCGCTCTATATAATTTGTAAAATTACTCTAAAGCGCTTCACAACATGTAGATAATAATTTGAAAGTTACAATGCATAAATGAAGACGTTATTACAATCTAAGCTAATGTGATAATATAAAAAAATGCATATAAATACGAACTAGATAAACAAATGTCAGTATATACATGTCGTCTAAGTTGATACCCTAATACCCAGGTATGCAGACATGAAAAGGTACGTCTTCAGATGTTTCTTGAATTTGGCCAGAGTATTTAATCTGTGTACGATTGTTCATTTGATCTGTTATGCCCAAGATTCTTTATCTTTTTCTATCAACGTTCTCTTCCCCTTCATGTCTGCTTAGGAACCTGAGCTGTTGCGAGAGCGCTCAAAATACAAATAAACAAATGCGATCAGTCCGATATGTCCATCAACATCATCTTCACCTTAGTAGAGGTCATTATATTCATATGGAACGTGCACCTGTAAATCAATACCTGCTGTCAATCACGGCTGTTCTCAATTATAAACGGAAATATCATCCTTTCATCTACCCTGTTATCTAGATTGCGATGATTGGGATAGTCCAGAATGCTATATGTAGTCATTTCCATAGCCAAGGGTCAAGCGGAGTGTCCCCATCATTAGTTATGGAGATGTACACAGGATTCTACCAGAATATCCTGTGTTATTCCACTCTCAGACCGTTGTATAAACATCCCGACTGTTGGATAAATATATGTTATACACCACTAGTGGAATATGACCTTCCAGACTTTTGATTGGTTGAAAAGTTGAACTTTGACCGGAAATCACCTGGGTCAATGCAACGTGCTGATTGTTGACGTCGTCATCGATTGTTGACGTCGTCACAATTTGGCGGGAATGTATACGAGATGATGTGTTTTCGCGCAAATATCATCCGCGGCTCACAGAAAACAACACTGCCACTGCGACTTAATGGTATTGTGGTAGAAACAGGTCACATGACTCGTGGTTATTGGATATGGAATTTATTTCACTTTCGTTAATTGTTTTTTAAAAGTAACAAAAGACTCTCGCTAAAGTTCGTGTATTTTGAAACTTTTTAAAAGTAATTCGCTCGAGTAAAAGAAATTCCATATCCAACAACCACTCGTTGTGTAACCTCTATTTATATGATGATTGGAAGTAAACACAATACAGCACATTCTGTAGATTCAACATTAGCGACCGGTTTGATTACTTTGGTTATTTTGTCCTATCAAGGACAAAGATTACGTAACACACTCATATGCTGTACCTTTTAAATTTAGTAAAAGATACAGTATGCCAAAAATATTAATAAAACTGCATCATACAGCCGTTTCGTCCACCTAGGACTCTCCAGTGATGCTAGGGGCCAAAAGGTGGGAATCCAAACTTGTTAAGCTAGTGTAGAAGCAGCAAGGTCATGTGCGTAAAACCCCTTTAATATATCCTTCTGAATTTAGAAGTAATATTAAACAAGTTCCGTATGATTTCAAAGCGTGTACTACGAAAATATATATATCACGATATGTATGTACCGTGCCACTATTCAAATGAGATAACTGTGATAAGTAATTTGTAAGTAAGGATGCCCCCCTCGGATACGCCATGTGCATGTATTTTTAGTGTGTGTCTAATACGTACGTTTTGGGGGACAAGGTAGTGCGGAACTGAGCCCAATTTTATAGTGCTACCAAACTGAAGTATACTGCTGAAGGCGCTAGCAGAACGCACTGCCTCATGATACAGTCTACGGATGAACCAGTCCTTCCACTTGGACAACACTGAGCGTGACTCAGGGGTATTAACTACCATTTTGGAGACTCTGGAGTATCTCGACCTGGGAACACAACCATAGGCGTTCATCAAAAGGTGAAAAGGGGCGGGGTCCTTTTAATGTAAACTTTGACCTTGTTTCGTCAGAATAGGGCCTTCTTTGTTTTGATTAGTGTACATGTACGTAAGCAGTTTAAATCATCGGATTACAGTATGATTATAACCCATCTTTATCACTTTATGCCTAATACACATGCTTACCAAGGGCCATCAAACTTTAACGATAGGTAAGCAAGTTTCGATGTATGGTCAGTGGCATAAATTGACAAATGTCGCCATACAATCCATGCAAAGTAGTTGACGAACGTTAATTAAAGAAACAATTAAAATTGTACCTGGTGTACGTTTAAAATATACAAATAACCATTTCCAGTATTGTATCCTTGCAACAGATATACTTATACGAAGATGTTTCTCCATGATGACAGAGCTGTACCATGATAATGTATAGGCAAAATTAAGTAAATAGTTATCAATAATATCACTGTTTAGGACTTATATGATTTTTTCAGCCAGGAAGTGTTCACTTGTCAGGAGAAAAATTCGAAGATTGTCTTGCTTACGGAAACTGCTGATCATGATAGACAGAATATATCTTACATTCCCGTATTTTCCCATCTCCATTAGAATATTTAGCATTGTTTTTATTCTTTTGTTCAATCAATGTATCCCTATTGATATCACAATTATGACATTTACGAATACCGATTGAATAGTCAGAATTCACTTTTAATACCAGCAGTTTGGTGTAGTATCGCCCATACGTTTGAAGTTCCTTCACGTCAACATGTGATGAGATCTCATTCCGAATATCTGAAGTACTTCGACTTACTAAAGTGCATGATATAAATAGTTTCGTAATGGAGCGTAGAAGTGATATCCTGTTTTTATCGGTACTTTTGCCTTCCTTGAGGCGCTGATGACGTCTTTTCTCTCATCTTTGACGAGACGCTATGTCAATGCCTCAAGAACAATGGCCACGTGTAGATATAATCTGTAACATGCATTTGCTATAATAGAACGTTACGTCTTAATGGGGGTTTTTGTATTGATGTATCCGTTATTATTGAGCGATGGACTGACTTGGTGTCTTCTAATGTATATAAGGCACGACACCAAGAGGAAATATACAGCTTTAAAACAGGAAAGAAATGAAAAAATACCTATAAATCGGAATCCTATTCATTTTTAATAGTTTTTGAGCGGAACTAAACAAAACTTATCAAAAAAATATATAATGAACATATAACGTTTTTCATCCAAGAAAAATGTCATTGTGCCCAAGTTTTATGTGTTATGTTGACATAAAACCGATGATGAAACTCGGGCAAATGTCAGTGCTCAAAACATTTGTAGTCGGTTATTTATTAAGATTCAAACTTTAGTTTCTAAACTTTCTTCTTCTACTTTGAAGTATGTAACAATATTTAAGTTACACGCATGATGTATTTTATTTATGCGTGTAATATTTTTTAGTTACATGTATTTTATATTGCTACGAAACATACGTGACGGCATATAGAACCTGATGTAGGCATACAAATTAAACAGATCCGTCACGACGTAACGTTTAATCAGATACCAGGGGCTCTCATTATATTTAAGAAAGTATCACTGTGATAATTAGTACATATCTTACATACACATACCCAGACTTGGGCTGTTAATACAAACATCCCGACCTGGGAAATAAACAATATTTTACAACAAGAGCAGAAATAAAACTATTGGAACAAGCCGGGAGCGAACCCGAGACCTCTAGGTTATGGAGCCAGGACGATTTTTTTTTTCTTAAAAAATAATTTTAATTTTAATTTTATATTTTTAATATGGAGCCAGGACGATACCACCAGGCCAAAAGGCCCGAACCAGTTGACCTGGTTTGTAATTTCCTGATCTTGTTATGCAAGGTCGCGTCTCCCCGTAACAATATTAGGATTTGTTGTCATTTTTTTTAACATTATGAATCCGTTATCCATATTGCAAAAAAGCCCGCTGTCATGATTTCTATTTCGTAACTTCCATTTCATTTGTAAAACGTAATCTGATTGGATATCGTCTCCTATTTTGCGCTTGTTGTTAAACCGGCTACCCGTTTCCTTAGTCTACATTAAGCATTGACCCGTTGGTAGGACCACTTTCGCCTACCTATCTTTCTCTAGCTGTAATCTTGTCTGTTTGGGAGGGGTAATGTATCCTCCCTGGAGTTGACATAAGGGTAAAGTATGGACTACGGCAGGCTTTGTATGTACCCAATTAGTGAGCACGAGCACAAAACCGAGCTCTGCATGGGAATTACATGGGCCCCCAACGATTATATAACGCTGTATTTGTTCCTCAGATACGTGGATATTTGTCAAAGCTCTTATTGGTCAGTTTGTTCCTAGTTTGGTACGTGTATTAATTCTATTATTGTTGTCAGACCCGATATGTCTGAATCGTTCCTTGGCAGTTCACAAACCTACATGTTTAACCATTTATTCATATAGATTCCCTTTACAATGGTACATTGTATTTGGGTTTTTTATCAAACTGAGTGTTGTCCTGGCACCTTCCGTCATATTTTTTTGGCTTTGCATTTTAAAGTCGGCATCGAATCCGCATTTACACCAATATCACACATCCAGCTCCCGTTTAGTCTTACAAACATGTATATACTTTAAATTGAGGACAAACGCACGCAAACGGAAAATTGTCTTTTAGTCATCTCAGCAGTTTTAAGGAAATGCTATTTTAAACGACCAACCGCCAAGTTGAGTCATTAGGGCCATTGTAGAATTAAGACAATCACCTAAAAGAAATACAAACACATATAAGCACCATATACATTGTACAAAAGTTAAAATGTGTAAAAGATGCCAAATATATTAACAGCAATCGTACTGTTGATGAAATTATTTTTCATTGAGAAATTAATTGAATTTAACCCATCTTAGATTGACCGCACAGAATTTGCATCAAATCAATTGCATTTGAGGCTACATTATGAATTATATCATACATGTTTAAAAGCAGCGCAATCCATCATTTACAGTAAATAATTTTACTCTAAATGATAAAAAAAATGTTACAATTAAGTTATTCTTCCATATGTAAAATATTACTAGGTATAATATATCATTAAGGTTTGGATTATATACAGTTGTTAAGTTGCTGACAACCTATAAACAAACCAATAAACATTTCATGCTGTTTTGATAAACTGCTTCTGTAAGTTACCGTGAAAGCATCTGTCATGCTTATGTTTACACCGATTGTTCTATGGCTATACGTGATTCCCAAGTCATCGATTTGATGCCAGTCCGCCTTTAAATGTACTGTCATGAAAGCGGAAGTTGGCACGTGAGCTGTGAGAGTCAGCCATCAGAAGCGCTAATGCGATACGTGTGTACACCGCTGATCGCTTTATGGTCATAGACACTTGTTTGTCTATCATATAAGTGTCAATAGACAACTCTTAATTCTGTTTTATTACTCAAATGCAAGGGATGAAATATACCCTGGGGTACGCTGCTTTTTAGTTTATTACTCTTTTGTATGATTTTACATGAATACAAGGAATGAACAGATATGTACTTTAAGCTGATAGTGTTTGTAGTATAATAATTTGAGCTGCAAGCACACGGTACGCTCAACTGAATTCTGAAAATGTCAATATCTCAACAATGCATAGCATGATCTAGTATGCTCCACTTGAATCACGCTTAGGGTTTGTACATCACTTCCAATAACATTAGGTGGTGACATCGGTTACTAAAACCCCCGTCGTCCGCTGGCCGGTCGTCCGAGTATTGATATGTTTATGTTTAGTTGATTCACACGGTATACGTTTCTGGGGTTTTAAATGTAGTGTCCTATTTGTCTTGAGGGGCAACCGTTTCATTTTGAGACTGATAAAAAAAAGAAAACTGGGACCAGACAATCCTTTGCAACGATTAATATTCTCTCACGACTTTTGTTTTCTCACTTAACGAGACAAAAACGCTGAATCTAAAACCTTTAGCCAATTTTGTTTCTAACTAAGCACTTTGGCAAAATATCATGACTATTGGAAGGAGGCTAACACGAACATACTGCAAGCTCCCAAATACAAACACACAGACCCACATTGCATACCGGGAGACCGTCCTTAAATGACCTTATAGCTACATGTAGCTGTCCGTCAATAGAACGAAAAAAAACATAAAACAAAACCAATTAAAACTACACTAAAATTATAAGATCGTCTTAACTATTGTTTGAAAGCTACTAAGGTCACACCATTACTACCCAACGTGAACATTCTCTGCACAATCATATGTTATAAATCTCGCCGCCATCGAAAAATCAAATCAAACGATGGTATACATGTAAACTCAGTGATATTTTTGGAGTCTCAAAACAATTGTCATTTAGAAATAATTTGATTTTTCTATGATATTAACTCCAAACGACAGTTTACAAATATCTGTGGTCCTGAACCTATGGGACAAACTGGGTAATGAACTAAAACCACATTATAGAACCGCAAGGCGACATAAATACTATTTTCCTACCTCGAGGAACGGTACATATACATATAAAACAGTGTTGTCGGCTTCACTGACATTAACTATCATTTCATAAAAGAAACCGAAGATAGCCAGCAATGTTTATTGTGAAATCTTTGTCACAGTCAGGTTTAATGAAGACACATTATTGAACAGAATTGCATTCACCAAACTACATAAAAAAGTAAACATGAAAAATGTGTGACTGATTTCAAAATATCACTGGCATACTAATTACTGTAAACAAACTTATTTCCACATGCTATAAATTTTCGCGTATTTCGCGGGTGATTAAAATTTGCAAGAATTAATCGCCGTGAAGTAGATTCAATTTTAGGACTATCCCAACTGTAGGAGTACTGCACTGGTCTGCACACAGGATGGAGGACCGTATTCATCGCGAAATTAAATTGCCACGGAAAAGTCGTTTCATATGAAAACGCGAAATCAAGTCGTTGCGAAAATAAGTTGGTTTACAGTAGTTTGAAGATAAAAACATCAGCATACCTGATTGTTATTATTGTTCAATGGTCATATATAGCATCAATTGCAGAGAAATTGTATGACAGACGATGTAACGTTTTCATGGTCGGAACAATATTACTATATAATCCAGATATTTGTGTAATTGTTCAATCGTTTGATTCCTGTCCTCTTACCTTTAACACATCAGACGTGCAAGTGATCTCTGACCAATTTGAAAGCACGACTGACTCTGGCGAAACAGTTTTGACTACCCCACTTTGTACCAATAACAAGTGCGTTTCGTGTGTCCTTCTCCATGACACGCTTATAACATAAACCACTACTGTACCAGGCTTAATATTGCTACGGCGGGCATAGATTTGATGTACTGAACAGTGCTGAACAACAGTTTGTTGTTAGGGCAAAGCGGGTTGTTAGATAGATGGTTTCCGCGCAGATACCTGTGGTTGGCGTACAGAATTTGTTTGAACAAACTGTTCCCCACTCTTAGCTGTCTTGTTTTTGTTTTCATACGAGGCTGAATATGTGGAAGAGCTAAACAGGACAGGAAACAAAAACCTTGCCAAATCTTTTAATTTTATTTTCAGATATATCAACGATGTGTTGTCTTTAAACAACAAGAAGTTTGCCGACCACGTCGATCGTATATACCCTTCTGAACTTGAAATAAAGGACACAACAGACTTATTTGTTGTGATTGACAATAATACTCGGTTCTCATTTTGAGAACTTGATGTTTACTTGGATGTGACAAAGATTTACATGGCGGATGTCGTCGATGAAGCAGAAGACGCTTACTTTTCCGGAACACCTTGTCTTAGTATCTTGTACTTTGACAAGGGTCTCCATGTAAATAATTCCTGCCCCTGGTTTAATCGATTTTGATTTTGGATTATGATTTTATTAATGCTTCGCTGTTCTCTTATTTATTTTAATTTGAACATGTTCTCAAGGTTCAGACTTCAAACTCTGAGGTCCATAAGGTTAGCATCTCTGGGTTGTGTTGCCGTACACATACTTCTGCTTTCTTACGACATAGATGGCAAGGTACATTGTAAGCTTCCTTTGGATACTAACCTCACCCATAATCGCTGAGGTTGAAGATACAATGCATGTACATGTACGTGTCAGCGGGCATTCGCTACATCAATTACCATTTCATGAACAAAACCCGCTAATAAATTGCGTAAGTACTAAAAAATCAGATATGTCAATCAGGTTTATCGTGGCAATAATAGTCCTGGTTCACTTTGTCATTATGATTTGACTGGCTGGAATGCCATACCTAATACCTTGGCAGTGCTTTGTTTTATTGAGAAAGAAATATAAAGTCGGCTATCACTACGTTCTACATCAAAATTCCCTGCCTAGACAAACATGCACGTATACACAACACGTCCTTAAATCTTGATAATATGAATCAAGAACAGAGCCAAATCCGGGAAACAGGATACTGCACACATCTTAGAAAAAGATGCTTCTCTCACTTCTTGTTATCGTACTAACATCTTGAAACGATAGCTTATATATCGGTTGCCTCTGTGTTGAATGTCTTTGGCATTGCAATTGTACAAATGTATTAACATAAAGTGTACTATAATCAGAGTACTGCGTTGACAATTGCTATTACGTACAGGTTTTGAGTATTCAATCGAATATTTAAGTGATGCCATTTTTTTCATTTAGCTGCTTAAAGTGCCAAATACACTGTTTATGCTTCGACTGAAAGATCTCTGCAATTCATCCTGTAATATCTAGGAAAGCAAAGGTACTGCATACACTAATGACCCTTAGAACAGACACCAAAAAGAGAACTCTTCAAGACAAAAAATATAGGCACATCTTTAACGGAAATCTGTTATTTTACACTGCCATGCTATACCTGATGAAACCGAGTATGACCTGGACATGCTCATTGATTCAAAAGCTGAACGCATTACTCTTTTGAACAAGTTTGTTTAATGTGAGGCTACGAATTACTTTAAGTGTCATTCATTGTCACTGTAAACATCATCGACGACTTTCCTTGATTTAGAAGAAAGTTGATATACCCTGTTCTTTGCAGAAGGTGACGTGACCCGGATGTAAATGATGTTCCTTACGGCCAACGCTGTCCTGTCACATCATTTTCGACGCCAACCAGTCGGCATGAGCAACCATACATGTTTATAATGTTGATACATGAGTTTCTTAATAGTCATTGCAATTTTGAAGCAGCAAACTTCAAAGATACGCTTATTTAGGCACAATCACGCCATTAGGATTGATTTTAATGTTCTCTTAACCCACCTAGGTACTTGATCTTGCCTTTTTGTACATTTGTTTGATATTAATTTATTTGATTTATGATAAGAGCTGACATTCGTGCAGCGTCCGAAACACATATGCACTCACCATATGCACTAATATCGCACACACCGGAAGGGCGTCCAAATCTGACCTTGTTATAGGATGTTTACAAAAAAAATCAGAGAATACCAAAGCGTCCTTAAAACCATAATCAGAACTCAAAATCGATGAAACTAGAGGCAAAATAGGAACAAAAGAAAGATTGACATGGAGACTCTCGTAAAAGTACAAGAAAATAAATAAGAGAATACCGAAGCGTCAACAAAATCATAATCCAAACTCAAAATTGATCAGACCAGGGGAAAAATATGAACAAAATAAAGATTAACATGGAGATTCTTGTAAAAGTTCTGCTTCATCGACGGCACCCGCCATGAAAATCTTTGTCACATCCATGTAAACATCAAGTTATCAAAACGAGAACTGAGTATCATTGTGTTACGAAACATAACGGCATATAGAACATAACGTAGGCATACAAATCAAACCGATCCGTCACGACGTAACGTTTAATCGGGTACCGGGGACTGCAATTATATTTAAGAAATTATTGTTGTGATAATTAGTACATGTCGTACACACACCAAGATTTGGGTTACTATTAATACAAACATCCCGACCTGGGAAATAAAAAGTGTTTTAAAACAAGGAGCAGAAATAAAACTAGTGAAACGAGCAGGGCGCGAACCCGAGACCCTTACATAATGTAGGTTATGAAGCCAGGACGTTACCACCAGACCAAAAGGTCCGAAACAGTTGACAGGGTTTAATTTCCTAATATTGTTATGCAAGGTAGCTTATCCACGTAACAATTGTCAATCACAAAAAGTAATCACACTAATGAGCATACTCAAAAACGTCCATATCTCTTAACGATACAGAATATTTCTCAATGAGACAAAGATGGCGACCATAAAACTTGCCAATAGTTCTGATCAACCTGTATCTCTGGAATCCTTGTGTTGTTAGTTTGTTTGCCAGCAGTCGACATCGATCACGAAAATCAAGATACTTAGCGCAAGCCCTAAAATATCGAATCAACTGCGACATATAAACACCATAGATTGGAGAAGCATGAATGTTAGTATCAAGAAATGGAAAGTTCAGAATCGGAAAATTGATATCATCACGTTTATCGTGTAAGCTGTCCACGTTGGTCGTAGTTTAAGTAGAGATCGAGGTAAGCAGCTGATGAAAAAGAGTCTGTTGTGTCCTTTATTTCAAGTTAAGAAGGGTAAATGCGATCGACGTGGTCAGCAAACTTCTTGTTGTTTGTAGACAATAAAACTAAACCAAAATATGCATCAATAGAAAACAGTGATTAGAATATTTTGTAAAACTCAATTATGTTTAAACCTTAATATCATGATGACTGACATGATAAAAGCAAACAATATAAAGTGCTAGGATCTTTCCTTGTAAAACAAAAACATTGCAAATACCGCACCGAAAAACCAATCAAAAACGGAAAAACCAAAGCAAATCAATTTCAAACGTTCAGCTTAAATTATGGGCATTTCTATCAAACAGGACGTAAACCTAACACTTCACAGTTCCTTTATTGTAAGCTTCCCATGCACTGCTGTTTCGGAACAAATTCCAAAGTGACAAAGAGAGCATCGCTAAAGCCTTAAAGTTTAACTGTCATCATGAAAGCGTGTTATGTGGTTATTCATGTTGACAAGTGCTGGAATTCACGTTCAAATACATTACGCAATTTGAGGCACGTCCTTAAATGAACAAAGATACTGAAAGGACGCTAAATCTGATGAAATCGACCGAGCAAATATATGATCAAACTTTTGCATATATATCACTTAACGAATGATTGTAAATCCACATAGTCGAAGGACTATCATGCAGGCCTTACTTTTGGTTTGTATTGTTGTCTCACAATTGTAGCTTCTTTGGTTATATAATATATTATCATAATTACATACTGTAAACGTACATGTGTTCGCGGTAATCTTATTTTAGCAATTTTCGGGCTGAAAGTATTGCGCTAAAATGGGATCGCGCTAATTGGGTCTTTTTAAATGCTGCTTATAAAATTATTACCATGGATGCGTGAATTTATCATAACGCTAATATTCCAAAAACTGACAATGCGCTAAAATTTTATGGTGCCAAATTAAGTACATTTATATTATGTTTATTCTATGATATGCATTCGCGTCTAATGAGGGAAGATAGAAGTGCATGTTTAAAGAAAGAAGATGTTCACGGACATCTTACAGTGGACAGTGCTCGATCGATTGTATCAGTTCATCGATCGGCACCATAAAGTAACAAACACGTAGTGAAATGCATCGAAATGTGTACATAAAACATTTCATTAGCAAATAAATTTAATTAGGAACCATATGGGGAGCTGTCTTTCACAATTAAGCTGATCTTATCACTAATAAAGTTTATCAAAGTCATCCAATGCAGTGTATAAAAGGCCTACTAGAAAGACGCCTACAGTATCCATAACTCAAACGCGATGTTGCAAATGTTTGTTTGTTTTTATTATTCGTGTTCCAATTAATCACTTAAGATGAATTGTATCACTCATCGTAAATGATATCCCTTTGTATCTAGCCAAACAATCGATACAGATTGCAATAACAGATATCATACTCTATATCAAACATTTTTCGGTTTAAAATATTTTGATGTTAAGTTAAAGTTTAGAGGAAACTCGGGAAGAACCTGGCACTGGCAGGATATTTTACGGTATAGGAAGGGCCCATCAGTATGAAAAGTGTATCTCGATCTGGGTTTTGATTTTTATTAATTTTGACCAGTGGCTATAGAAAAATGTTCCAGATCGTAGTTGGACGTAATTCGTTGTATAATTGGTACTACACCTGATAGAATACCACCCCATTTTCATTTCAAAAGTGTGGGAATATACAATGTGGCATTGTTGTAGTCATCCTTTATGACCAAACCCTGCATTAATTCCAACAATGACTTGAACAATATGACCGGCTTTTGTTGAACTAAATATTAATAGCTAATAACGCAGGTTCCGTCGTTTGTACACCACACAATATGAATGATCTTTGTTCCAACGTAAGCAACGACAACCAATACAGTTGCTGCACCAATTTCAACTTCTTATGCAAATAATGCAAAAAATGAATGCAAATAATCAGAGATTACAGAAAGTGTATCAATTAATTTAAGTAGCCCACTTGTTTTTGTTTTCATAAGAGGCTGAATTTGTCGAGGGCCTTATGAGGACGGGTAACAAAACCCTTGCCAAATCTTTCAATTTCACTTTTAGATATATCGACACCCTTCTGTCGATCGTATGTACCCTTCTGTAGATCGTATGTACCCTTCGGTCGATTGTATATACCCTTCGGTCGAACGTAAATACCCTTCTGTCGATCGTATATACCCTTCTGTCGATCGTATATACTATTCTGTCGATCGTATATACCCTTCTGTCGATCGTATATACTCTTCTGTCGATCGTATATACCCTTCTGTCGATCGTATATACTCTTCTGTCGATCGTATATACCCTTCTGTCGATCGTATATACCCTTCTGTCGATCGTATACACCCTTCTGTCGATCGTGTGTACCCTTCTGTAGATCGTATGTACCCTTCTGTCGATCGTATATACTCTTCTGTCGATCGTATATACCCTTCTGTCGATCGTATATACTCTTCTGTCGATCGTATATACCCTTCTGTCGATCGTATATACCCTTCTGTCGATCGTATATACCCTTCTGTCGATCGTATATACCCTTCTGTCGATCGTATATACCCTTCTGTCGATAATATATACCCTTCTGTCGATCGTATATACTCTTCTGTCGATCGTTTATACCTACCCTTCTATCGATCGTATATACTCTTCTGTCGATCGTATATACCCTTCTGTCGATCGTATTTACTCTTCTGTCGATCGTATATACCCTTCTGTAGATAGTGTGTACCCTTCTGTCGATCGTATGTATCCTTCTGAACTTGAAATAAAGGACACATGACACTCTTCTTCATCAGCTTATTACATGTACCTCGATTATACTTAAACAATGACCAACATGGGCAGTTTACTACTAAGCTGTATGATAAACATGACGATTTCGATTTTCCGATCGTAAATTGTCCCTTTCTTCACGGTAACATCACTGTTTTTCGACCTTATTGTGTTTGCATGTCGCAGTTGATTCGTTATTCTAGGGCTTGCTTTTGGTATCGATAATTTCATGATTGATGTCAGCTGCTGACGAACAAACTGACGACATAGGGATTCGAGAGGTACACGTTGACTATGAGCCTTTATGGTTGCAATCTTGGTCCCATTGAGAAATACTCTATATCCTTAAATAATATGAAGATGGACATATTTTGAATATGCTCATTAATATGCCTGACTTTTGTGATTGAGAATGCCTCGGTTCTCCTGTGAGGTCTTGATATAATATTATTTACATGGCGATGAAGCAGAATATGCTTACCCTTCCGGAACATCTGGTGTTATTCTCTTGTATTTTTACATGGGGTTTCCATGCAAATATGCCCTTTGTTCATATTTTGCCCTATAGTTTAATCGACTTTGAGTTCGAATTGTGCTTTTGTTGACGCTTCGATTTTCTGATTTAAAAGAAAATAAATCCTTATTTGTATACATATACTGTATTCCTTAGCTCATACAATACATTACAAATCGTGATGCATAACTTTCTTAACTCGAAAAACTGGAGTTTTAGCGCTACTGTTATTTCAGTACCTTTATACCAGTGCGTATATGCACAAAGAAGAACGTAAGATACACAATTGGTTACATCTATATAATTAAAAAATCGATACAGCATGCCAGCAGTAGGCACGTGATGTTAGTTTTTTGCTTCCCTGTGATGGAGTGGATCTGACGCCGATTCGCTGAAATACCGCAGCATTTGGCCTTTTTTAACAATACTTGCGACGGGTGAGCTGGTTATTGTTACTGGCATTGCCCTGTATACTGAACGTAAACGTGGAAGTAACAACGTTTTATAAATATAACGATTTAGATATTTCTCTCACACTTCACAGGCTCATTCCTATTTTTGCTAGGAAAAAATAACCTGTCTTTTACCGGGATAGGGAAACGACAGCTCACACGTGCTAATAGTGACGTCATGATCATTGTGACGTCATCACTGTATGCATGTAACCAGAGTAACGTCATCAAATTGGCCACGCATTGCATCCACCATTGATGAAGGTGCGATGCTCTGAGTTGCTTATTTTTTGGAGGAAAGTGTGGTAGAAAAATAATCAATCCCCCCTTTATAATGTAGACAGAGAAATCTCAACCCTAGGGATAAATTCATGAATTTTAGCACTCGGCATAGCCTTGTGCTAAAATTCATAAATCTTACCCACGGGTTGTGATTTCTCAGTCTGCATCACACAAGGATGATATATTCTATGTACACTGTATTAGCCTTGGTCGTATTAGGAAGAGTGCCTTGGGATACACGTATTCAGCAACACTATTTGAGATTTTCCACCAGAAAGTTATCAAAATTACTGTATACAGTTCTTAATGCCATTAAATTAGGACTGGTCTTATTATGACACTAATACTTCAAAAGTGTAATTAACTGGATGTGGATTTCGTAAAACTCGGAAGATCTTCCGGCTAGTCTTTGAAACACTCCTTTTCTCACACGTAATTCGTCTATCTGAGCATTTTATTTTTCCTCTTGGTACACTACCATTGCCTCCTTTCGACTGCCAATAGGTAATTATAGTAGTGAAGAAATAGGTTTTTGAGAGCCACCTATTGTACACCGTACAATGGCAGTAGTGTATTAAATTGGGTTTTGTTTAAAAACTGCACCGATCACTTGATTTCCATTTAGTCAATAGTTACTATTTTCAAATTAACGTAGTGTTTATATTGCGTACAAACATATTTTCTAAAACATCCACGCTTCTCCAACCTATGGTGTTTACTTGTCGCGATTAACTTTTTAATTTCAATGTGAAAGCGTCTTACCTCGATCTTTACTTAAAATATGACCAACACGGATATCTTACTACTAAGCTGTATGATGAACGTGACGATTGCGATTTTCCGATGGTGAATATTCCTTTTCTTAATAGTAACATCTCAGCTTCTCCATATTGTAGTGTTTTCATGTCGCATTTGATTCATTATTCTAGGGTTTGCTCTGAATATAAAGGTTTTCGTGATAAACGAACAAACTAACGGCACAGGGATTCGAGAGATGCAGATTGTTGAAGACTATGAACAAGTTTTTGGTCGCCATCTTGATCTCATCGAGAGATGTTCTGTATCTATATGTGATATGAGGTGGAAGTTGACGCTTTGGTATTCTCTGTTGTGTGTTGTTTTTTGTCGTGTAACGCTATACATTAGCGGGTGTCGAAATTATATCAAATTTGAAAGAACATCTTCCGAGATTTTTTTCCCCCTTTTCAGTACCTTCCCTGCTTCCTTTGCATTTTGTTTGTATGTCGTCGTTGATTCGTTATGTTAAGGTTTGGCCTGAATGTTGAGATATCCATGATAGCTGTCGGCTGCTGACGAACAAACTGGGGGTACACAGAATCAAGAAATGTAAGTTGGTAAAGGATTTGGGCAAGTTTAATTATCACATCTTGTTCTCATTGAAACATATTTTATTATCCTGGATTAGTATGAAGGTGGACGCATGCCTACTTGTGATTATTTTAAAACAATACATTTGATGAAGTGACAATTACTTGGATGATACCTCGATTTACATGGCGGCTATCGCCGTTCAACAGAACACGCTTACCATTCCCAAACACCTACATGTAATCTTCTGCTATAGTAAGTTTTCAAGTATTCCATATACATCTTTCCATTGTCCGTATTTTACCCATATCCAATAGCTTTTGAGTTCGGATCATGCTTCTGTTGAAACTTTCCGGAATTTTCGGAATGTTTCTAAACATTGTAGTTGCTATTTCTTGCTTAACATTCAGCATAAAAGGAATCACAAACAATTGGTACATCCTTTTTCAGTATAATTATAGCGGGGAAAATGCTATGTTGGGTGCTTTTGGTATACTGTTTCAGTGAGGTAGCACTATAAAGTTATTATACGATCCGTGGTAAGGAGACAAGTACTTTAACATTCTCCCTCAAACTGCTCATCTTGCGACATGTCTTCAAATGATGTTTGTTGTTTAAAACACATTTTATTAAGTAACTTAAATATATAAAAAAAAAAGTTGACGGGCGTAAAGTTGACGGGCGTATACACTCGCAAAGCAAAAAACAAATCATGGCAGGTTACAAACATCAAAGATGACAGAAGAACCGCCGGTTATAGCCACAATGTTTATTTATTGCGCAGAAGCAAATGCTTGCTGCCAGTGATACAACGAATGACTGACTTGGCTGTATCCGGGCGCCCAATCAGCTTGTTATTGCGTTACAATGGATATCGTACAATCATATGTCGGCTACTGTAAGGATATGTTAACTACGAGTTCAACGCACGAAATAGAAAAACAAATCAAATTTAATTATGTTCTTAGTAATAATTTTTTTCTGTTTGAAGTATACTCACATAATCGTCTTAATATGTATATGACTTAATAAAAACATATTTCGCTGAAATTTCCGAATTGAAAAACAGGAAACATCATAGTCTGATAATCCTTTGACAAAGGGAAAAGTTCCGACTATCTTTCACATGTCACAAATGTACAATCCAGTTATACTTCAAAGGCTAAAACGTATTTTTTCGAGTGAGGGCATTCCCTCTTTGACAAAAAGCTATAATGTCTAAACCAATGATATTCATCTTTTGAATGAAAAATGTGTTTGTGACTTTTTTCTTGTCCATTAAGTCTTGTATATTTAAAAAACAAAACCTGGTCAAAAGAAACCTGTAAAAACTAGAAACCTTTGTAAATAGGTATTTTAATATAAGACCATCCATGACACACGGAAATACCATAGAATACTTTATCGTTACCATTGTAGCTGCCACTAGAAAATGTAATGATCTTTACCTGTCGACTGGACGACTTCTGTAACAAGCACTCATCGTTTCCTTGTATTTTGATGGTACTTGAACATATTAAACACCTAAAAATGCAAATCTTTAGAGGTTTTCAGCCATCGTTTTGTTTGGGGTTTATGTTATTGCAGCAATCAAACGTGAATATGAAGACACGTTATGAAATATGAACAGCCAAAATGACTCAAGAGCTTAAACAAAAATAAAAAAAACCGAGGTATTTCGTTTGTTGAAATTGAGATCAATAAAGGTCTTCAAGATTTCTCAAAAGAAAATCGATTTGATTTTGATTTGATTTTATGTTTGAGTCATTAGGACTAGGCAACATTGTAAAGCTGGAAATTTACACAAATCAAAACAAAAAGATTTAACTTTTAAACATCTTAAATATGATAAAAGGTATGAAATACATCAAATTCGAACGACCTGTTCATAAAAAATAGAGAATACCAAAGCGTCAACAAAACCCCTAATCCGAACTCAAGATCGATTAAAGTTGGGACGGGTTGATCAGAACTATGGGCAAGTTTTGATTAAGAATAAGCGCATTGTCATGTCTTATTACAGAGTTTAATTGAATGCAAGTAATCAACAATAGATTACACAGGAGTTGTATCGAGTAAACGTTTCATAGACGGTATAATATGCAAAATGTCACGTATTTGTTTGAAATCAGCTCATTCAATCATCATATATTTGACGATACTTTGTATATGGTTGATCATATGATTGACAATAAGGTCTGATGTAACTGTGTCATGTAGGTATGGACTATACGCAGACAAGAGATGACAACTTCCTGTCTATAGTCTGTACTATGTATGATGTAGGTATGACCAATACGCAGACAAGAGATGCCAACTTCCTGTCTATAGTCTGTACTATGTATAATGTAGTTATGGCCGATACGCAGACAAGAGATGCCAACTTCCTGTCTATAGTCTGTACTATGTATGATGTAAATATGGCCGATACGCAGACAAGAGATGCCAACTTCCTGTCTATAGTCTGTACTATGTATGATGTAAATATGGCCGATACGCAGACAAGAAATGCCAACTTCCTGTCTATAGTTTGTATAATGTATGATGTAGGTATGGCCGATACGCAGACAAGAGATGCCAACTTCCTGTCTGCAGTCTGGACTATGTATGATGTAGGTATGGCCTATACGCAGACAAGAGATGCCAACTTCCTGTCTATAGTCTGTACTATGTATGATGTAAATATGGCCGATACGCAGACAAGAGATGCCAACTTCCTGTCTATAGTCTGTACTATGTATGATGTAGGTATGGACTATACGCAGACAAGAGATGCCAACTTCCTGTCTATAGTCTGTACTATGTATGATGTAGGTATGGACTATACGCAGACAAGAGATGCCAACTTCCTGTCTGTAGTTTGTACTATGTATGATGTAGGTATGGACTATACGCAGACAAGAGATGCCAACTTCCTGTTTGTAGTCTGTACCATGTAAAATGTAGGTATGGCCGATACGCAAACAGGAGATGACAAGTTCCTGTCTGTAGTCTGTACTATGTATGATGTAGGTATGGCCTATACGCAGACAAGAAATGCCAACTTCCTGTTTGTAGTCTGGACTATGTATGTTGTAGGTATGGCCGATACGCAGACAAGAGATGATAACTTCCTGTCTATAGTCTGGACTATGTATGTTGTAGGTATGGCCGATACGCAAACAGGAGATGACAAGTTCCTGTCTGTATAATGTATGATATAGTTATGGCCTATATGCAGACAGGAGATGACAACTTCCTGTCTGTAGTCTGTGCTATGTATGATGTAGTTATGACCGATACGCAGACAAGAGATGCCAACTTCCTGTCTATAGTCTGTACTATGTATGATGTAAATATGGCCGATACGCAGACAAGAGATGCCAACTTCCTGTCTATAGTCTGTACTATGTATGATGTAAATATGGCCGATACGCAGACAAGAAATGCCAACTTCCTGTCTATAGTTTGTATAATGTATGATGTAGGTATGGCCGATACGCAGACAAGAGATGCCAACTTCCTGTCTGCAGTCTGGACTATGTATGATGTAGGTATGGCCTATACACAGACAAGAGATGCCAACTTCCTGTCTATAGTCTGTACTATGTATGATGTAGGTATAACCGATACGCAGACAAGAGATGCCAACTTCCTGTCTATAGTCTGTACTATGTATGATGTAAATATGGCCGATACGCAGACAAGAGATGCCAACTTCCTGTCTATAGTCTGTACTATGTATGATGTAGGTATGGACTATACGCAGACAAGAGATGCCAACTTCCTGTCTATAGTCTGTACTATGTATGATGTAGGTATGGACTATACGCAGACAAGAGATGCCAACTTCCTGTCTGTAGTCTGTACTATGTATGATGTAGGTATGGACTATACGCAGACAAGAGATGCCAACTTCCTGTTTGTAGTCTGTACCATGTAAAATGTAGGTATGGCCGATACGCAAACAGGAGATGACAAGTTCCTGTCTGTAGTCTGTACTATGTATGATGTAGGTATGGCCTATACGCAGACAAGAAATGCCAACTTCCTGTTTGTAGTCTGGACTATGTATGTTGTAGGTATGGCCGATACGCAGACAAGAGATGATAACTTCCTGTCTATAGTCTGGACTATGTATGTTGTAGGTATGGCCGATACGCAAACAGGAGATGACAAGTTCCTGTCTGTATAATGTATGATGTAGTTATGGCCTATATGCAGACAGGAGATGACAACTTCCTGTCTGTAGTCTGTGTTATGTATGATGTAGGTATGGCCTATACGCACACAAGAAATGACAACTTCCTGTCTGTAGTCTGTACCATGTATGAAGTACGTAGGGCCTATACGCGAACAAGAGATGACAACTTCCTGTCTGTAGTCTGTACCATGTATGAAGTAGGTATGGCCTATACGCAGACAGAAGATGAAAACTTCCTGTCTATTGTCTGTACATGTACTATGTATGATGTAGGTATGGCCGATACAGACTGTAGTTCCTGTCTGTAAAATGTATCATGTAGTTATGGCCGATACGCAAACAGGATATGACAACTTCCTGTCAGTAGTCTGTACCATGTATGATGTAGGTATCGCCTATACGCAGACAAGAGAAGACAACTTCCTGTCTGTAGTCTGTACTATGTATGATGTAGGTATGGCCTATACGCAGACAAAAGATGCCAACTTCCTGTCTATAGTCTGTACTATGTATGATGTAAATATGGCCGATACGCAGACAAGAGATGCCAACTTCCTATCTATAGTCAGTACTATGTATGATGTAGGTATGGCCTATACGCAGACAAGAGAAGACAACTTCCTGCCTGCAGTCAGTTCTATGTATGATGTAGGTATGGACTATACGCAGACAAGAGATGCCAACTTCCTGTCTGTAGTCTGTACCATGTATGAAGTAGGTATGGCCTATACGCAGACAGGAGATGACAACTTCCTGTCTATTGTCTGTACATGTACTATGCATGATGTAGGTATGGACTATACGCAGACAAGAGATGCCAACTTCCTGTCTGTAGTCAGTACTATGTATGATGTAGGTATGGCCGATACGCAAACAGGAGATGACAAGTTCCTGTCTGCAGTCTGGACTATGTATGATGTAGGTATGGCCTATACGCAGACAAGAGATGACAACTTCCTGTCTATTGTCAGTACTATGTATGATGTAGGTATGGCCTATACGCACACAAGAGATGACAACTTCCTGTCTATAGTCAGTACTATGTATGAAGTAGGTATGGCCGATACGCAAACAAGAGATGCCAACTTCCTGTCTGTAGTAAGTACTATGTATGATATAGGTATGGCCGATACGCAAACAGGAGATGACAAGGTCCTGTCTGTATAATGTATGATGTAATTATGGCCTATACGCAGACAAGAGATGACAACTTCCTGTCTGTAGTCAGTACTATGTATGATGTAGGTATGGCCTATACGCAAACAAAAGATGACAACTTCCTGTCTGTAGTCTGGACCATGTATGATGTAGGTATGGCCTATACGCAGACAAGAGATGACAACTCCCTGTCTGTCGTCTGTACCATGTATGATGTAGGTAGGGCCTATACGCGAACAGGAGATGACAACTTCCTGTCTGTAGTCTGTACCATGTATGAAGTAGGTATGGCCGATACGCAAACAAGAGATGACAAGTTCCTGTCTGTAAAATGTATCATGTAGTTATGGCCGATACGCAAACAGGATATGACAACTTCCTGTCAGTAGTCTGTACCATGTATGATGTAGGTATCGCCTATACGCAGACAAGAGAAGACAACTTCCTGTCTGTAGTCTGTACTATGTATGATGTAGGTATGGCCTATACGCAGACAAAAGATGACAACTTCCTGTCTGCTGTCTGCTCTTCATTTTGCCCGATAACTTACATTATGTTGAACTGAAAACAATTCATGGTTTGTTTTTCAAGGACATTTATTTTGCCAATTCATTCATTTTATTAACATTCACTTTTGAGGGATTTGAATCAGAATAAGCATTATATTATTTCCGAAATGAGGTTAAGTTGCTGCCATGGTACGCACACAAGAGATGACAACTTCCTGTCTATAGTCAGTACTATGTATGAAGTAGGTATGGCCGATACGCAAACAAGAGATGCCAACTTCCTGTCTGTAGTAAGTACTATGTATGATATAGGTATGGCCGATACGCAAACAGGAGATGACAAGGTCCTGTCTGTATAATGTATGATGTAATTATGGCCTATACGCAGACAAGAGATGACAACTTCCTGTCTGTAGTCAGTACTATGTATGATGTAGGTATGGCCTATACGCAAACAAAAGATGACAACTTCCTGTCTGTAGTCTGCTCTTCATTTTGCCCGATAACTTACATTATGTTGAACTGAAAACAATTCATGGTTTGTTTTTCAAGGACATTTATTTTGCCAATTCATTCATTTTATTAACATTCACTTTTGAGGGATTTGAATCAGAATAAGCATTATATTATTTCCGAAATGAGGTTAAGTTGCTGCCATGGCATGAAATTGCCGTTAAAGTTGATAACGAGTCCGAGCAGATTTATTTTTTATTATTATATTATTTTGCTTTATTGCATCAAAAGCTATGTTTGTCGAAATATTACCGATGTGGTAGATGATCAAGATATCGTATTGTGCCCTTATCGACCGTCTAACACGTCCTTATTCTATTATGCTTCTACTATGTACAATATGTACCAAATAGATCTATATGACACGGCCTGTAAGTAAGTTAGTCCAGTGTACATGTAAGGTTGCGACTGATAATTGGTATATAGGGACATCATATAGCGAGGAAACAACAGGCATTTACCTTGCCTGAATCTACCGAGTCACTTTTAAGGACTCACACAACTAAATCATTTACTATATGTTATTACCAAACCTTTTAGTTAATAACTTTCATATTTGAAGTACAGTACTAGTGACAACTGTCTAGATTCACAGATACTTACCTTACAAAGGCTACAAAACATGTTTTCAGGGATGTTTACTGGCATACCGGGCTGTCACAGTGTCAAGAAGTTGACAACCGGAAGTTTACAGGCAAAACCGGTGACCCTAAACAGAAACGCCCCCATACTATTTGACCTTGTCTAAATCCGCACACATACATGGAAACATTGTAAAAGTATACATTTTTCAAAAGTTAAGTATCTCAACATTTCATTCATGCAAAAATCTGTCATCAGTTCCTCATTAAACTTCCTCAGTGGCCCAGTAATTAGCTGGAACTAATTTTACATAGGGACTACAAACGTATGAAACACATTCTGATTGGATGATTTAGTTGTGTGAGTCCTTTAAAGGGCCTTAAACTGTTTGAAATGTTGAAATAAAGTTATTTTCTGAAAGTATATTCAATATTTGGTATAATTGTGAAGTTTGGTTGGTATAAGACTATTTGTTATGGAGATATGGCAAGTTATGTCCCTTGGTGTCCAAATGCTCTTTGCACTCAAAGGCATGAAATGTTCAAATTCAGGTGCTGGTTAATGATCTGTCATAGATCAATTAATTTACAACTATAGACCTCCATATTTTGCATGTATATAAAACACATACGTACCTCATAGAATGTGATCTTCAAATTGAAATATATCAACTACAGTGATTTATACAGCATTTTAACTAATTGGTTTATTAAATTAATGAAAGTTTGTTTGAAAAAGTGTAATTTGACAATATTTTAATGTACAGTATTCTTCAAGATATCTAACAGGACCTTGGCCATAAATAGCCATTTGATATATACCTAAACCAATTAGCTTCTACTTAGACAGGCTTAGTGACAGGCCTTCAAACACCCCTAGGGAGCCACAACACCACTGGGAGAGCTATGGGGGTAGGGGACAGATAATGCCATAAACTGTCAATAGTCTGAGTAAATAATCAACAATAACACACTTCTCCATCAGCATAGATGTATGTCTAGGGGTATTTAATGACAAAACATCTCAACACTAACCATTCATTTCAAAAATGGGCAAAAAGCAGGTTAGAATTGGACAAACATATGGATTTCAGAGAGGGAACCTTCCACACAACAAGGGGAAGACACAGGCACCAGTTTCCATGCTAGTTTCAGGACCAATCAACAGGCTACCCCAGGATGTATTTGGATCCAGGGTGAAGACTGACAGCACAGGAAAAATGTCAATCTCTAATGCTGAGGGCCTGTCGTCCAACATGACGCTCCTACGTCCCAAACCAACAGAGGCAGCTATAGCTACCTGCATGGATTCCGAGGTACAGCACCCAGACAGCTTCACATACAAGCTATACCGGCCCGTTGATTTGGAAAGGCTATGGAATTCAGCGGTCCGTCAGCACAATAATCAGCACAAGCACTGCAAAGGCTATCTGCGCTTTGACTCGAAGAACTCAAGGCAATGGGGCTGGGGATGGACTGAGCGGCTTTACTGTGACACCTGTGAATATATAAGTGAAAGTTGCAAGCTGTATGAGGATGAAAAGACAGCATAATAGTAATTTAGTAATTTAGTAATTTTACATAGGGACTACAAACGTATGAAACACATTCTGATTGGATGATTTAGTTGTGTGAGTCCTTTTAAACAAATGCGTTTCACTAGTTGGTGTGTGAACTGTGGATATGCAGGATAATGTGACCAGATAGAGGGGAAGGTTATCGTCTAAAGATGATGGCATTCTATTGGAGATGATCCGGGCAAAATGTTAGAGAATACCCGGGCGTCAACAAAGGCATAGTCGGAACACAAAACAGGTTAAACTAAGGCATATATTGAACAGAGGACATTTCTACGGAGACCACCGGAGCAAAAACAAGAGAATAAGACCAGGTGTTCCGGAAGAGTAAGCGTCTTCTGCTTCATAGGATATAACCGCTATGTAAACCTAGGTTTTACAATTTGTACATCAAAATTCCTTTATCCATGATTTCTATAAGATCGTGGTTGTAACGAGGAAATAGAACACCAAGCCACAGGCAAACATAACTTGTATCTGTCTTTCAGCCGATATAAAATGCACTTCATGTTTCAATCTAAATTTTAAATTGCATAAGAATTTGATATTTAATCACGAAAACACTTTGATGTCCTCTACAGCTACTAAAACCCAAAGCAATGCCAATAAGTAGGTTTCAATTACGTAATAATTACTCTGTGATGAGGTATAAAATCAACTTTGAATCAAGAGAAAAACTGTGACACGATTGTACTCTGGGTGAATAATAAAACGTTCAGCTTTGAGAGTAAACAAACCCAATAGTTTCCCGTTGCCAAAAAAATATCAGATGCAATACTGTACTGTATGCCTTTGGCATGGCAGTTCGACACTCCTCGATGTAGCAAAGGATTCGTCCTATCGCAAGATGGAACACACAACAATAAATCACCCCAAGCACGTGAAATATTTGGATTTTTGTGGGTTTAACACGTCCTTACAACAGCCACTTATAAATATAAACGTGTGTCTAGAGGCATCAACCAGAAAAGGAAGTGAATCGAAACAATATCTTCACATTCTGCAATCTTAAATTAACATTTTGTAATCAAGAGCCACGTATGCTTTTGAATCCCCCGTTGACACGGTGTCATTGAATTGACTTTTTTATTTAGTTGTTTTTTCAATTGTAAAGAAATATGTAAATTAATTAATTTTTTTTTTTTTTTTTTGCTTAAACTGGATTTATTTCTGAACGTATGGACATCAAACAAAACAGATTATCCATGTATGCTATTAGCCATATTTATAACCCCGGATACTTTGGGAAATGTTCATTTAATATTGTTTTATAATAGTGGAACTGTTGCCAATTGGTTAGGCATTGAACTGTTCCCAGATGTAGTATATACAAATGTAGTCGATATGAATACAATTTGGGTGACGGATAAATATAATATCGCCCGTTAGGAACAATGCTTATATTTACATTAAAGATGATTTTCAAAAATGCATGTGTCTATTTCTTTTGGATTTAGTCGGTAAACGTTCTCCCTTTTCCGTGTGTGTTTATTCACTGGAAAAGCCTGACCTTAATCAGTGTCATCTGAGCGATTGATTCAATGCGAACTGCAAAAATGTGATATTACGTAGTCCAACATGGCGTCAGAATAACATCATGTAATGCGGCATTGCAAATCGTAGTATATAGTGTGATATAGTACAATTTGGTTTACAAGTAATATATAGGCGAAGGCAACACAGAATGTAAATATAATTGTATAAATACCTAGCCATCATCATTCTTACCAAGTCATTATGCCATAAAGACGTTTTGTAACCAATATAAATACGTTTCGCACCCAACTTGTCGTTTGTACTCTTGGTACAAAATCAATATTGAGTTTTCAGTAGCATTACACTATTTGATTAATTTCACTTTTTAAAATCATTTTGTGAATATAAAAGTGCCATGGGACACTCGCATTGGAGATATAAGAGTGTCCCTAAACCATCAAGAGCATAATCGGATACCTCTTAATTTGAAATTGTGTGTGCTGTTTTGTAACGATTTTGCCATTGCGATATTTTCCCCTGGTATCCTTTTAACAGTTAGTTATCAATTATCTCGAATTTATAACAGCGTATAAATGTAATTAATCTATACCGATAGGATTATAATTATAATGACATAACAACAGTGCAGTTCACAAACACATGATTCCTAATTATATTACACATAACAGAAGCGCAGCTTTTAACGACATTTAGCTAAACACTAAGTACGCTTGTTGAAAGCAAACAACAATAAAAACTGCAGCCACTTTTAAAATAGCTCCCCATAACAATTAAACAAATATTTAAAGGCCAAATATACGTAACTTTCGGCAAAACTTGAAGCAAAATCAAGCCTAATTACGTTTTTATATTAAAAGATTTAGCTAAGATTAACTGATATCTGCAATATTCAAGATGAATTCTTACGCGGTTACCGGTACAGTTGGAACTAGGTTTTTGTCAACGCACGTCCATTTGTAACTGTCTTCTAAATTCGGCTTGTTGTTGAAGTGGGTAACATGAATTTATAAAGATTTACAAGGCGGGTGTCGTCGATGAAGCAGAAGACGCTTACTCTTCCGGAACACCTGGTCTTATTCTCTTGTACTTTTGCAAGGGTCGCCATGTAAATCTTTCCTTTGTTCATATTTTGCCCCTGGTTTAATCGATTTTGAGTTTGGATTAGGATTATGTTAACCCTTCGATACTCTCTTATTTATTTTCAATTCTTTGGAATTTTTCTGTCAAGAGTTTCTTGTTAGTTACCGCTCAGGTTTATTCATTTTAGGCTTATTTTTGTTATCAACTGGATTTTTTTACAGAATTTTTCAGAATCACGAAAAAATTCCTTAAGTTACGCATATTGGTCCTTTAAATACAATAGAACATTTTAACAGTCTTTCATTTTAACCATACATAGCTTAAATTTCACAAATGTAATTACATGTACAATGGATGCCAATTTTCCACGTCACTGAACAAGCGGTCAATTTAATTAACAAATATTTTTAAAGACAAGATGAAATGTATTCAATTGTATAAGCCTAGATGAAATATTAGACTCAATATACCTACCAAATTGTTTCAAGATTATTTTTTGATGAACTTTCCAGATGGCGTATAAATATAACAGTAAAGTGGTGCAGGAATTATTCCCTTTTTCCAAACTGTTTACAACCTGGGTTTTGTTTCAATTTTCAGATTGAATAACTGTGTTTGTTTTATATCAGTTTAAAATTGCTATCAATACGAAAACATTTTAATTTGATGACGTCGCACAGTGAGTGATGACGCCACACGTCTTGACGCCTTCCGCTGCATAGACCTGCACAAGTCCAATTTTTTTTTAGAAATTGCCCAAAATTACAAAATTAACCTAAATGTTAATATAAGTATTGAATCCTGTTTTGTTGAGGTTTATGGGGTATAAACCTCAATGGGTCTAGAAGACGATATGAACTGCTTCACAATTCATTAAATTTGTTTCAAGACCCATCGAGGTTTATACTCCATAAACCTCAAAAGAACAGGATTCAATCCTTAAATATAAATATTTTTGTTGAGTTTTGTGGAAAGATTTTCCACCGGAATGTTGGCGTTACAACGTAAACAAACTGTGCCTCATTTTAAGCCGACTTGTTTTTGTTTTCATACGAGGCTTAATTTGTTGAAGAGCTAATCAGGGCAGGTAACAAAAACCTTTCAAAATCTTAATTTTTTTATTTCACTTCCACATGTACCGACGATGTATTGTCTATAAACAACAAGACGTTTGGTGACCACGTCGATCTTATATACCCTTCTAAACTTGAAATAAAGGACACAACAGACTCTTCTACATCAGCTGATTACCTCGATCTATACTAAAACTACAACCACCATGGACAGCTTACTACTAAGCTATTCGATAAGCGTGATGATTTCCATGCTCCGATTGTGAACGTTCCATTTCTTGATAGTACATCATGTTCATTTCCAGCTGTCAAAAACACACCAATTAAAAATACCTACATGTATATGTCGTTGGTAATTAATTGTCCAGAGGCTTTCATGTTAATGTATTATTCAGTTGAATTAAAATAATGCGAATTCAGGGTGTGAAAGAAAAAAAATATGAAAAATTAAAAAAATTAAAAACCAACACAAGAATGACAACGGTTTTCAACGTTTGTAATTAGTTTTGAATTTATCTTTTAAAAAAAACGGCCAAATAACTGTTGATACTCTGTAATCAATTCTTTATCTTTATAAGGGATGACGTAACAAACACATATGCTGCACCTCTTAAATTTTGTAATGGATACAGTATACCGAAAACAATGAATCAAACTGCATCATACAGCTGTGTCGTCCTCCTAGGACTCTTCCGTGATGCTAGGGGCCAAAAGGTGGGAATCCGAAATGTCTAAACTAGTGTAGAAGCAGAATGGCAAGGTGCGTAAAACCCCTTTAATTTATGAATTTAGAAGTAAAATGAAACTAGTTCTGCATATTAAGAAAAGATATTCTTCGAAGATTTTGATTTTCCAGAAGATGGCCTTTCACTTCATGAAACATAAAAATATGATACTGGGTCGTAAGTATTTCGTTTATTCTTTTATTTTGAAAAAAAAGAGTTAAAGGGACGTTCAATATTTATATATGATGATTCGAACAATGTTTACAAAGTCGCCATAGTCGTTTCAGAAGATGACACTATTGAGTGCTGACTACCAAGTTACCCATGAATATTTGCTTTTGGAGCAAATGCTATTTATCTCGTCCCAAAAATCATAAATCAAACAATGTAAGCTATATCAACAAAGTCTCCCCAAGAAACCTTGGAAAAAATATTTCTATAAAAGAAAAATTACCAACACTACCGTGTCTTCTCAATATGACACATCACGTATGTTTCGTTCCCCGATTGCGCCGTAAAGCTTTATTGCCTGATGAAATTGATTTTTTTTTAATATCTTATTTTTTAATAGAAATCTGAATTTAATAAGGTTTATCTTTATCTTATTAACAGGATTTTAATGTTTTGCTAACCAGCCTTGATATGAACCACAGGTTTTGTAGAAAGAAATGAAAACTAGAAGTTGGGCAAAGTTGCTAAAAGATGATTGGGGTAGTTTGATTTGGTGTATTATGTTTTACGTCCTGTTATATTAACAACCATGGTCATTGAAGGACGTGTAAGGAGGTGGAAGAAAGCCGGAGTACCCGGAGAACAACACCGACCTACGGTCAGTCGTTGGCAACTGCCCCACGTGGGTTTCGAGCACGCAGCCCAGAGGTGGAGGGCTAGTGGTAAGATGTCAGTACGCCTTAACCACACAGCCCCCAAAGTATAGGATGACACACATATGCTGTACATTAAAAGAAAACCCTTAACCAACAACCAATAAAACAATAGTCAACGGTTACATGTTTTAGGATATAATGTTATATTTTATTATGTATATAATTTATGAAAACTGATCACAAATCAATACATCGTAAAGAGCATTGCTATATCGGTAGCTGCTGCTTGTGCATAATTGATTGAAGAGTCTTGACAATTTTCTGGAGTCAAAATACAGAACTGGTAAAGGAAATGTTTCGTTTACATCCATTTCATCTGTAGAAACTGCATTGCTGAAGTCTATCTGTCGGTGTAGCCTGCAATACTACAAGAAAAAGGTGCGAATGTAATAAGCACACTACATGAAAAGTGTCTCTTTACATGTTCAGTGTTATTGACAGTCTGACATTTAACGCGTGACAAGAATTTTTTTTGTTAGTAATAAACACAAAAAGGGAGTCATGAAACAACATGACAATATTAAATTAGAAATACTGGTGTGTGGTACTAACACCTTTTGTCTAGACCATCTCATATGGAAACGTTGTATATTGTTTTATTTTGTTTAAAGTCCTGACAACCGCTAAGGTCACTTACGGAGGCGCCTTTAATAAAAATGGATTTGTTTCAGGGTCGGAGGCAGTATTATAGTGTCCACGATACATCAAATACCGAGTCTGGAGTGCTACCTCACATTTACATTAAACTAATACAACTGCCAACTGTTTGCCGTCCGTGCACACTTACCACAACTAGTGGTTGACCAGTTATTACAAAACCGGATAATACCCAAGCGTCACCAAAACCATAATCCTTAAACTTGTAAATAATCGTTAAAAATCTTAACAACATATGAACAAAGGAATTGAGTACACTGAAGCCCTACAAAAATAAGAATAATAATAATAAATAAATAGGACCATGTGTTCAAGAAACATCTTTTACTTTATCGACGACATGTGATTTTTCCCTTTGTTCACATTTTACCTCTAGTTCAGGTTATCTATTTGTTGACGCGTCCATATTCTCTGGTTTTTCTTTTTTTGTTCCTGACACCATGACCTAAGAGTGATGAAGTTAAAGAAAGATAGACAAAGGCACATAACTTACGACCATATAAGACCTTCTGTTTATCCGTATCATATCAATTCATATGAACATACTGTCTGTTCTATTCTGAACATGTTACTGATTAAATATCAACCTCACACTTTTTGGCCGCTAAAAACATTCGGCTACAGCGACTGGTAATGGTCAGTCATTTATTTGAGCAGACCTAGTGTTGTAATAACTTTCAATCGACACAAGTTTCGGACTATCGCAAGGAGGCTTAAATGAACATACTGCACCCTTTTGAGTACACAAGCAATAATCACATACACCGTGAGGCTATTAAAATTGGCATTTAGAAACCTGTGAAAAAAACAGTTGTGAGCAATAAAAAGTTTATTCGTTTGAAGAAATTAACTCAGTATACTACTGGCTTCCGGGTGCCATTTCGCTTGTTCATCAGAAAATGAATTAGAGAATACCGAAACGTTAACAAAATCATAATACGAACTCAAAATCGATTAAACCAGAGGCGAAATATGAACAAAGAAAAGACTTAAATGGATATCCTTGAAAAAGTCCAAGAGAATAAGACTAGGTGTTCCGAAAGAGTAAGCGTCTTCTGCTTCATCAGAACTCCATCTAGCGACAATGTGAACCACAACAATGACAACAGTAGACACATCATATGGATATCAAGCGCTGTAATAGGTCCCACATAAATAGTAGTTCCCCGTCAAACTGGAGACACAGATGAAAACATATATCATCTGTCGTTTTTTAACAGCCTTTTCCTCCATAGTGGTAGCACCATAAAGTTGGCATCAGTTCCGAACTTTCGCAAGTAGGATTATACGCATTAAACACATACACTCAAATCTGATACACTGTGTACATTACACTGGAAGGCCGTCCTTAAATGAACTTAGCTATTATTAAGACGTGAAAGAACATAATGTTAAACAAAACCCTCGATACTACCTCACTTTTGGTTTGGCGTTTGCCCCAGCAATTAAGGCTTTGGGATCTGGCCTCCGGTAAACACATACCAGAATCCAAAAAGTTAACAATATACATGTTGTTTGCTCTATAAATTGTGTCCCTGTTATCCTCATATTCAAAGTCCGTTCGAAATGTAAAGTTTGACCCTTACAGTACAGTTTCCTGGACAGCCCTAATAGGAGTAAATACAAACCAAACAAAACCCGCTTTCAAAGTCACAGGTCAAATATGTTAAATGTTTGTATCAGTTTTTTATTATAAAGTTACTTTCTAAAAAATGACACAATAAATATTGGCGTCAGTTTAATGGCCTTTGCTAATATTGGAGGACATTCTATTTGAAAAACTAATCTTGCAGTGAAGTTTTCTAAGATCTTAAGTAATCAAGTCTTCCAACGATGACCCATTATCACTGATTCTGGTTAGAGTAATGGTAGTTAGACTTTTCAAATAGATTTGTTCCTGGCCCCGGTTTCGTCAACGTTCCTTACCTTAAGGAAAATCCTTAACTTAAAAATCTCCATAGGAAAGCATTACGGAATTTAAGGGGGAAATCCTTAGCTAAGGAACTTTCCTTAAAGGACCAATATACGTAACTAATGGAATATTTTCGTGATTCTGAAAAATTATGAAAAAAATCCAGTTGATAACCATGCAAACATATGTCTAAAGCGAAGTAAACCTGAGTGGTAACTAACAAGAAAATCTTGACAAAAAAATTCCAAAGAATTGAAAATAGTTCAGGTGGGGCCCACTTCAACAACAAACCGAAAGTAGAAGACAGCTAGATATGGACGCGTGTTTACAAATACCGTGTTTCAACTGCTGCTGTACCGGTAACCGCGTAAGAATTCATCTTGAGTATTCCTGATATCAGTTAATCCTTACTAAATCTATAAATGTAATAAGATATTAGGCTTGATTTTCGCTTCATGTTTTTGCCGAAAGCTACGTACATGTATATTGGGCCTTTAAATTCTGTAATGCTTTCCTATGGAGATTTTTAAGTTAAGGAATTTCCTTAAGGTAAGGAACGTTGATGAAACCGGGGTCTGGCCCTCTGTTAAAGGTACAGATGTAAGAGATGAAAGACGCTTGCCTCTAGAGCCGCCTGTTGTGGACACTCGGCTATTCACCTAAATAAAGGTATAGTATATGTTGGTGTATCTTCTGTGTATTGGTTTAAGAAATTTACGAAAAAAATAAAACTGAAATAAAAGCAATCGATTGTCCAATTATCTTCGTACAGAAAATGGAAATAAATCAAATGGTTTGTTTCATATCAAACAGTGTTCTAACCCATGAAACGTCTTCATTGCAACTATCAATATAAGTGTAATGAAGGGATGTTTCACCACATTTTCAAACAGTTTTAATCCATTTATTGTAATATTAAAATATGTGTTATCTCCCTTTTCTATTTTGATATCGTTGTTTTCATCACCAATAGAAAATTGTAAAATTCACCCAAAAAGAATTAAAAAACACTTAATGAAATGTCGAAAGTCGTTTATTTGTTAGTATGTCAGAATCTACAGATAGACGTTTGCGGTGAGTTGATCAAAATAGATATTTCGGTATTGACAACGTAATGCAAAACCGGAAAATTTATGTTCAGACTGGCTTTAGTGGGTTTACGTTGCGACACTGCAGCCTGTACAAATCGGAACCAGCTGACGACAAGCCAGACGCTACATCCATACAGACCAGTGTCGCCCACCGACATCGCCGGCCTCACGTAAGTCTGATACACAACAGGAGGCCCCCACGACACGGTATTAGGCAATTTGACAGTTATATTACTACGTCTGTATTCATCGTTTGATAAACTTTCATCACGTATGTTAACAAAAATAACCCTTATTAAATTTGACTTATTTTTTTCATTTGTAAATACGAGCGTGAAACTGGTACTCAATTGTCTTGATAAGACTCGTCGAAAAGATATATATTGTATCATTTTGTGTTAAGGATTGAATGTCTTTTTTGTTGTTAGCATCCGCTGATGAAGTCAAGTAAACCTCGCACAAATGAAGTGAACTGCAAAGCAGTTTATGTACCATTTGCACGAGGTTCACTTGACTTCATCAACCGATCCAAATAACAAAATAGAATTCAATCCCTATATTTACATTAACTATTTTAAATTTCCCGTCATTCGCATATACTTTAAGCTGCCGGTGTCACACAGTACTTTACCTTTGTTGCACACTTATCGGCATGTACATGTTTGTACATACGCGGAACAATACGATAACTAGCTTCATTCATCACTAGGCAACAGAAAAAATGTAGTCTTGTAGTGATCATACCTTTAAAACGTTTATTTTCATTAATAATTGATTGAAATACCTTTCCACTATAAAATGAATTACCAGAGTGTTTTTAGAGCAGTTTGCACCGCACAGTAGTAAACATAACGACGTCGTGATTTGGTCACAGTTGAAGCGAGTCAAAGTTGTCGGAAGTCGAATTTCGGTTAGACCTAAGCACATTGAAAACGTCTGATAACAGTGGATGTAGGCATAGCTTATTGATGAACGTATGATGAACAATATTGGTCACATGTAATCAACTGGATTAGTGATTTGACGGCTTTTAATTTGGGACATTTACCAAACACTACAAGCTTAAAAGGAAGGCACATGTACAGTTATGTACTGACAAGATCACAGGTGCCTGATAATTCGTTTCATCTAATTTTGGACCTTAACTAAGGATTTGAGAGTATGTTTACACTTTTGGAGTTTCCGATAAAAATGCCACCTAATCTAAACTCCTCGGAGTATAAACTTATTCTAGGCACCGTAGTGTAGGTCCAAAAACTACGCGGTAAAAGTATAACAAATTATCGGGCCTCTATCGAACAAGATAGGTTACATGTAGGTCCTTACGTAGACCTAGTCTAGCTAGCTTATCAGTGTCGTGAACAAGTTACTTTTGTCGAATAATAAAATCTAACAGATGTAACTTCTTAAAAGAGAATGGATTTCTGTGACCAATCTAAAACATTTAATTTTAGTATCAGACATGCAGATGATCCCATTTGCATTAAACGCACGATCATTGAGGGGACCTATGAGGAATTTAGGACCAACATATCTTGAATTAATGCTTTCGGAAAAGTCAGTATTTTGTCAGACCAAATATTTTTAAAGCTATGTGCGGTACGACACTGGCATAACTCATTGGCATGTAAAACATTTGTTTTACGTGTGTAGTACACCCGTATATCATTGTACACAGTAAACAAAAGTATAACTTCGCCGGGAACAAAAAAGCGCGTGCCCCACTTATTTCATCGCGGAATGAAGCAACTAGAGTTTACTAGTTTCATCGAGGCGGAGCGAAGTGAAAGTGTAAATATTATTTGATGAAGGTCAATGTATTGTCAGGAACTCGTTAGAACTGGTTACACAAATCTTAACCAATATTTCAAATATATCGACGACGTGTTTATAGGCCTTTCCCGAAAGTGTTGTTATTCCACTTAATAGATACAAGATGGACTTCCGGGATTTATTTTTATTTTGATTGGGCGCAATATGACAACCGGATGACGTCATTCCATTATAGCGTCATACATTTACTTACATGGCATAGATTTGTTTTAAAAACATTTTCCAGCAAAGTCATGGTACGACAAACAAAGGAGATAACAACACTTTTGAGATAGGCCCTTAAAGAACAAAGTGTACCCTTCTTAATTCGACATTTCGAACTCTTTTACATCGGCTGCTTACCTTGAATCTTATATGTGCTACATGGGTCACCATCCTGGGCAGCTTACGACTAAGCTATACGATAAGCATAACGATTTCGATTTTCCGACCGTGAATTTTCCTTTTCTTGAAAATAACATCCCTGCTTCTGCTTCCTGTGGTGTTTCAAATGTACATGTTGCAGTTAATTCGTTATGAGGCTTGCTCTTGATACAGATATGTTTGTGGCAGATGCCGGCAGCTGACAAACAACCTTACCACCCAGGCCAAGGGATTCGAGATATATGTTGGTTAATGAATGTCATCAATATAAAAAAAAGTTTTACACATATGATCGCCATTTTGGTCTCATTGAGAGACATTAACATACCATAAAAAGGTGGACGTTTTAAACATTGGGTTTTGATTCGCTTTTATCTCATTTCTTTATTCGGTCTGTGTGATTGGGTTCCATGTACCATTAACTACAACAGATCACATACCATGTGTCATTTACATGATCCACCATGTAAATATTTCCTTTGTTCATATGTTGCCCATAGTTTAATCGATTTTGAGCTTAAAATTATGGTTTTCGATTTGCTATAAGCAGATTTCTTTAATCGCTCTGTGTTATTGAAATGCTTATAAATGTACCACCATTGACTTCAACATGCCACATTTCCAAGAGGTAAATGAGACAACAACCTTTCAGAAAAAATATATAGTTCGCACGCTGTTATTTGTTTCTTTGTGATATAACCGTAAAGATATTACACGTTATTCCATCCCGTCACGTTATGCTGAAAACGGGTAAAACGTTATTGCGATAACTTTTTTAGTTGCACTCATATTGGTATTTCAGTGAGTGCGAGTACATTCACATTTCCTGTCTTCAGCTGACATACATATATGTACGTTTTTTCTAAGGTTGAACATTTGCCAAGGAGTCGAAGGCAAGTGTCTCTGTCCCCTGGCCGTCATATACCAATAAGTTAGAGAGAATACATATAGTCTTTATTTTCTGAAGTATAGTTTAGATTAAGGGAAATAAAAAAAACTATTGGTTCACCAATTGCCGGAATTATGGGTTCCAGCCTGAAACTGTCTCAGGTATCTAACATCCTCATCCTACTGAAACATTATATATAGGATTCTGCATAAGATGATCTGTGCTATCACAAGGAAGCATTTACACCAACATACCCCGTCTTCCGCAAAAAATGGAAGCACATCATTAAAAGCTGTTGATAGAACGTTGTCAGAATTATATGCGATGTCGTGTGTCTAGACTATTGTGTAAAATTTTGTTATGGTTGTAAGTTAATTTGGACTTTGATTGATCTCGTCATGTGACCAAACATGATAGCACTTAGCGCAAGTCAAACAAACAACGCTGTTTATTTGTGCGATAAAGAATCATTAGAAATACCGACGGTAGTGTTCGATTCATCAGCTTCACTTTAATCCAGACCGAGCTTTAACAGCCATGCTTTGAACGAGATTCCCGATGAGGAAATGGTGGGTAACGCGGCCCTTTAAAGAATCGGACACCGTAATTAGTATCGCGTGCCTCAATTTGATTATCCCTTTCACCTGAAAAGTCAGAAGAACAATCTAGTGTCTCATTAATCACATCATTGGATTAAAGAAATGCTTTTACCAGTACATGTTCGTCACTATACCACATCAGTCGTAACCATACAACTTAGTTTCTTGATTGTCGAAAGGAAGCAAACAACCTTTTCACCTACTCCTTTTTGGCCCACACAAACTTAGTTTATTTTATCGTCATTGTTCACCGTGCATTTTCCTTGATTTTTATGGCGGAACGTCCAAAGCATTGATCGGTTATTATAGCATAATCGACTTGATCTTTATGTTATACGTATCATGTGTTTTACCATTTCAGATTGAACAAGTCTGATTGGCACAATACCAAAAAGTAAATAAAGATCTAAATCAAACTGAAAGTTGATAAAATTATGCCAACATGGAAAAAGCAAATAAGTAAATTGAAAAGTACATAAAAAACAAGGTGTCCCGAAAAAGTTAATACCTATGTTACACTACTTGTTAGTGAGATAATAACGTTTGTATAACTGTGTGACTGACTAAAACACTTTCGTATTTAAAATGACATTCTCATTTTGTTCCTGAATTTAGTATACTGCCATAATTCAGTCAGATATACAAGCTTATCTATTTGTCTAACAGCAATTTAGACATCTCGTCCCAAACTTGTTTGTTAACTGTTATTAAATCCGACTCTACACTGCTACAAACAGCCAATGTACACGTGTTCAAAACTCTATGAAAATAATTAGCTAATACATTCAGTCAAATCCTTCATTGCATTAAAATTCTAAGTAATTTTTATTTATTAAAATGGTTCCAAAATAAGGCAAAATTAATATATAAAATCACTAAATGAAATAAATCCAAATTTATCGCTTTTTTAACAAGTGTTCTAGTCATTTGAATGAATTTATTTTAATAGTCTGTTGGGTTTTTTCATTATAATCAACAACATTTCTTTTACAAACTACTACAGTTGGGTCACTGATTCAATACATGTACGTACCCTTCCTGTCAGAGAGTTTCCTCCTGTTTACTGCTCAATGACAATGCATTGGTCTTAGTATTTTCTCAAGTATTTACGGCCTAGGTACATGGCTATTCAATACGGTGGAGGCGTTTTTACTAAAACTTGTCAATTTACCAAATACCACACAAAACATGACCAAAATAGATCATAAAGAACATTTTGTGATAAAGAATGGATAATTTCAACCATATTTTGGTACGCTTCGTGTTTTTTCTTGTATTTTGTGTTATATGCCCAAAAAACGCGTGCACGTTTGTAGAATACTGCGAAAGATAATAAAAACAATGAAAATCATTTTTTGTTTCTTTAATATACACAGCCAGATAGACTAGCCTTCGATTTTTCAATATCTCTTTCAATTGAAAACGGCTAAGAAGAGAATGTACTCATTACAAGAACGGCAACTTTCGCACATTCTGAACACTGATCACATCTGGATCAAATTTTTTTTAAATCCCATCGCCGATCGACAAAAATCTTTTTTAGATATCCATACGCCTGACTTTAAGGCATGGTGAAACATCGGATTGGATTCAAGCATGCAGTAAAGGTAAATGTTACTTGGTATATCGCCACAAAGCGAAAAAATGACCTTTCCTATCACGATAAATTGTTTTTAGTGATTGCCATATATATTATACACTTACGCGTGGATCGGACAGTATTAACTCACTGATTATACCGATTCGTTCTCGGCTTCGCACCTGTCAAACATCGCTAGCGTAAATTGTTGCCATTGTAAACATGTGTTGCAGTTGAGGCACACAGGTATCAAAATACTTGTCTCTTACTTAATATATTATTAGGTAACCGCATCGTAAATGTAAAGTACGTTATGTCGGTGTTATTTTTTGAGGGGGTACCTGTGTATTTCTCCCTGATACTCTGACTTACAAACTAATATCGACATTTTAACAGTGGGCTATCATTCTATGAGCAGTGTAGTAACATTGTATTATTTTTTTAAAGTGTTTCAAATAACTATATGAAAAATATTTACGCACTCGCATTTGGATATTATTTAATGAATATTTTTTTCGTAAGTACCGATTTTTTTTTTAATTTTGGGGGCTGAACTGCATTTTATATCAATAATAAACATAATAGGATAAAGCTTATGCCATTGATTGAAAGGATATACTAAACTTTTAATATTACCATTTTCAACCAGGTAACAACCAATACGGCTGTACCTAGTCAAAATGACTATACATATTTTTCTTAGTACATTTTTTTCATTCATGGTATTTTGAAATAGCACGAACAGCTTAGTTATGTTATGTGATCCTAAATAACAAATTCTAGCCTATATTTACATTTTTATGTGATCCTAGATAACATGTTCTAGCCTATATTTACATTTTTATGTGATCCTAGATAACAAATTCCAGCCTATATTTACATTTTTATGTGATCCTAGATAACAAATTCCAGCCTATATTTACATTTTTATGTGATCCTAGATAACAAATTCTAGCCTTTATTTACATTTACATTACATTTTACGTTTACATGTATGTTTGAACTTATTGCAATGCCATCAAATCCCATTTTAATCCTCCTGCGATGTTAAATGCCTATTTTGTTAATCTGTAGACTCGTAAAATAATTCATATCTAAACATCTTGGTTTGAATTAAGTTTAAAATACCATCAATGTTCAGCTTTATACCGTGGTTAGGTGGTTTCGTGATCTTCATATCATCGATTGCAAAAGTAAACTAATCCCACAGAGAGTTGTCTCCCGCTCTACTTATACATGCAGACCAGTTCCTTTTATCCGCCTCATATACATGTATTTATTACTGCTACATGCACCGCTCTTCCTATGACTTAGTGAAATATCAGCTGCTGGTGTGATCATTGATTTACAGAAATGCGCAATATTATCAACTGATTGTGTCAGTTCATAATCACTACTATCGATACCATCAAACACTGACTTTACTGTATACAGTACGTTGTCTTTATTCCCGACATACATGCTATACAGTTTGTATAATTGAACCTTTTTCTTTCTTCATGCATTTTAGTTTCCTAAAACTAAGGGTCACACATTTTTTCTCAATATTGCCATTTTAAGATCTTAGTGGGTTTTTATGGAAAGGTCCAACCGAGGTTTTGCTAGAGATCTGTTTAGCTGGTTTCAAATACGAACAGATTTCTGTCACTAAGTTAAGGAAATGTTCCTTCATTGTTAATGACAGTTAATATTCTGTATTGTTGTGTGATATGAAAATGGACGTGTTTGGGTTTGCTTATCATTGTGCTTACTTGTTGTGATTGACAATACTGACTTCGTTCTCATTTTGACAAATGATGTTTACTTGGATGTGACCAAGATTTACATGGCGGATGTCGTCGATTTTTAGTTAGGATTATGGTTTTCATGACGCTTTGGTATTCCCTGATTTATTTTTGATGTACATCTAATATCAAATATCGGCCTCCCATGGTATGTGATGTGAATGTATGAGTATTTGGGTGCCAACGAATGTTCGCACAAGTCTTCTCACGATGGAGGGGAACATAAACTGACACATCGTTTAGGTCATGCAGCCATGAAAAGAATAGACATTCACAAAAAAAGAATAATACCAAAAAACCCAAAATAAATTGAATTGCTTATTAAATAAATGACATCTTGTTATAGAGATAAATTACATCAGCAAAACAAGTCCATACTATCTCCCGATTTCGACATATATGCTTGGTGTCTTCTAAGTGACGTTACACTCTTAAGTCGGTTACAGATCCATGTGGGCGATTAGTACACCAGCACAAACACGTATATTACAGTAATTGATGCACGCACTTAAATAAATAACCCTTGCTGTTAATGGGATGATTACTCTCATACATAAAACAACAGTAAATCATCGATCTAACAGATTGTCCAAATTACAGTACACCTATTACGATCTGTAGGTTACAACAGGCCCCTTGGCCCTCAACACTGAAGAGGCATTGTCGGTCGTACGTATAGCAATTAATCTCCTGCACACACACATACCTACACACACATATGGAGATATTAGCCAGGTGGTATAGGACAAGTAGTTAGCGCCTGATAAGGCAGTTCCTGCGAACTCCTCAGAATTGTATATGATAGAACTGTATGTGTTAATTGTATTGATTGTATGAGAATTGCATATATATGTACTGTAAAACGCTTTAGAGTGGCTTATGTTAGCTAGGTAGGGCGCTTTATCAAATGTTGTATATTATTATTATTATTTATAGGATCTTTTAAATAATCGTCCTCAAAATGCATGTATTGAAGTGCTAAAACAAACAGTCACAAATCTCCAATTTGGATTAATTTTGATTAAACCACATACAGTAAAACCCCACTTACTCAAACTCGGTTTCTTGAACACCCCCATTCCACCAACAGTTCGTTTGGTCCAGACCAAGTTTGTACATATTCAAACAACCTCGGATTACTCAAATACCATGTATTCCTCGAACTAATGATCAGGTCCCCAGGAGTTCCAGTAAGTGGCGTTTTACTGTAATTAGTATTCATTTCATGACATATTGACAAAAAGGTTGAACAGTTTTAGACAACTATACTTTACACTAATGTAACTGTTAATCGGTAAATGACAGTCATAGCGAAAACCGTCACGACGGGATTGCCCTTCCCCGCCTCCGTATTTATCATTCTACATAACCCATTCCTGTTATTGAAAGGGGAGACAAGCCTCAATACATGTCATGTATGGCAAGCCAACCTAATATTTATTCAAGGTGCAATGTCGATCAAATATTTCCAAAAATATAAAAGATATCGCATATACATTTAAGATATTTTATATCCTATATACATGTAAGATATTTTATTTCTCCCATTTCTAGGTGTGTAATACTGGCCTGTCTAGGGCAATACACATATGATCGCTGTGGTTGTATTACACACCTACCCATGCAATACAGCCACCGCGTGACGTCACAATGGTGCAACAATGTCGTGCACATAATAGCATTGGACTGTTACCAGATGTAAATTCCACCCTCAGGATTTTCAAAGGGCCTGTTTCCAAAATGGCCCCTTCTCTGATTCAAATTTCCTGTTGGTGGTGCATTGCCCATGCCGTTGTGGTCACAAATCTATAAAGTATAAAGATTTAGGTCACTTGGTTTGTTTTTTATGGCTCCTCAAAGTTGTACCTTTCAGAAGCTGTCTAAGTGTTGATAAAATGTGCATGTTATGTAAAATATAAATGAAAATCTAATCAAATGATAGTCACCGTAAAGAATACATTCATGGCATGATTGTGACAAAAAATCATGTTTCCATTGTGCCATTTGGCTGTTTTATGGAAGAAACAATCTCAAAAATGCCATTTTCGATGATAACATTTTAGACACAAAAACTGTGTTTTTTAGAGAATACACCCTTTTATGGGCGTTGGATGCAAACCAATTTTTATCCTATCAAACAGTACGTAATATGCTATTGATGAGAGGAAAAATCATCAAAATGTAAATGGTGGAACATTTTCAAATCTTGGGTTGAATTAGCCTATGGTTGAATTGCCGATTTTCGACTTTCTTTAGATAATTAACAAAAACACGAGAGTATTTGCTCGGTATGTTGAGAATATGTACACAGATATGAAAAAAAGTGAGAGAAACACCTTTTCATGAAAGAAATCCAAGATGGCTACTTCACAAGTCCCGTGGTTGAAGACATTGGCTGACAAATAGACAGAACAACACACAAAACGTGTTCCTTATGATTTTGGTTGGTTTTTGCATTTACGAGAGTGTTCATAGCTACGGGCGATTGTATAATACCTATATTTATAAGTTTGGTGAGACACATGGTAACGGGGATCTTTCATATCGAGCCCCAAACATACTTTTGACATATCACATATGACATTTTGACATGTTGCCGCATGGAAAACTATTTCAAGTTTTATCGGAATTTCTTTACCTGTGGTTGTAATGGTCGAGGGTTTTCCAACGCCCTGTAATACCCAAGGTACAATTGTAGTACAAAATACTGGAGATATGCGCACACATTCCCATCGTTCTCTCTCCAACTGGGCACTGGCAGTAGTAGTCTTTTATTGGGGCCTCATCATCAGGTGAAACGGTGAACCGTACCCAAACATTATATTTCGTTTGGCTTTTGTATCGCGAATGTATTTGACATCGGAGAAGGTCTGGGGAGTGCTGGTAAAGCCGCACCTCATAGTCTCCGTCATCACTTAAATGTTCGGCGATGTAACCAGGAGCCAGAGATATCTGATACGTTCCACACGTAATGGTTCTCAAGTAATCGAGATCGAGACGGGGAAACAGTACGGAAGATGCATCCATCTTGACAAAATCGGACCTTGCCCGTCTAGATAGATCCGGATCTGTCTTGACTCTCTGAGCTAAACCATTCGGTGTTGTCAAACGGTCCTTCATACGTTCAGCCATTAGCCCAACTTTGGCATCTCTCTCTGGAGATCTCTGGTAGATCGGTCCTCTATAACCATTCAGACAGGCTGTGACGGTTCGATGCAAAGCCTCAATGACATTGATAAAGCTGTCGGAAGAACGTCCAGTGTTTCAGACGACCATGATAGGTTTCCACAATCCACCTCGATTTGCTGATAGTTCTCTCAAGATTTGCTTGGACGTCAGAATGTTGACTTTGACCGTGTTTCAGGTATGACGGCATGCTAGCATTGAGGCCAGAGGCTTCGAGAACTTGTAGGACATCTCTAAAACCTCGGTCAACGACAACATTGTCATCTGGTTGTAGCCAAGTAACTAGCTTGTCCATGACATCTTTTGTAATTGTAGCACCATTTTCGCTGCCAGTGAATGGTCCTACTGTGTCCAGAATGTAGCCATCTAGTAAGGCGATGCTCATGAATTTGAGATAGTTCCTCTTCTTCTGGCTAGGACATTCTCTGGAGCTTGTGGTTGAAGCTTTTCTGGATATAAATATAGGTGCCATCTAATATGGCAGTGGCTTTATCTCCAAAAAATGCTTCTGAAAAGACAGTATTGTGCCCGAGCAACTGTTCTCTTGTCAAGTGATCCGGCCCTAGCAATTCTGGGTCTATCGATGTGTCTAATGCCTGTTCTATGGAGTAGAAAGTTTTGGACACACTTGACTTGGAAATTCCAAAAGGAGAAGAACACTGACTCCAGGAAATGTCGGTTTTCAGTTTTACCCAGAACAGTAGTAGAGCATCGTGTGTAGTCTTGATATATATACCAGATGAAAGATATGGGGAACAGTGATAGTGGATTTCGAGGAACTGATCTTTGGACCAACCTGTCCAGGCCATGCATGCCAAGTCATCAAGAGAAGAAAAGCTTATTGCAAACGCAGACTGGTTCTGTGAAAGGACGTGCGACACTTCTAAGAGGTCATTAATGATTTCGGACGATTTTGATGGTAACTGAGATTCCAAGGAACCTCTACCATCAAGGACTACCTCTGTAGACGGATCTAAGTCGTTACCAATAAGGTGAATGGAGCAGACGCGGGATGAGGTGGGGCACCACAGATTGTGTGAATAGATCAGGTGATGTCTTTGATTCTGTTCCATTTATTGCAAAGGTAACAAGACAGAGACAGCATTTTTTGTGTGAAGATGATCCATTCAAAAGATCATGAAGGGTCAGCAACGGCAGGATATGGGACGGGGAGTCGTCTTCTTCCTCTATTTCCTGGTTCTCCACGGTTTCAGGTTCAGGCTGATTTTTGTTCCGAAGATACTTCATGTAGCACTTCTGGCAAATGAGTGCTTGTTCCTTTGCTGACAACAATCCTTGTTGCACCAGCGTATCTAGGAGCCATTAATATTGTGGACTATTAACATTGCGTGCACTTCTGTTCTTATTGCCACTACGTTTCTTGAAGTATAGTTGACAGCCTTCTCCAACACATTTACCCTCCATCTTGAAACAATAACGATTGTTTTATGAAGCGTCGATAAAGTAACAAAATAGCAAGCCACCGATGATTGCTGTAAACAGCTAATACTAAGTAGTGTGGAACAATTATGCGAAAATGTGTGATAATAACGAATTGATTGATTACTTAGAACAAAATGAAGTATTTCATATGGATAATCTATCTAATCGATGTGGCGTGGTCGGCAGGCACAAAGAAAGTGAAACAAGTCAGGGTCCCAACCCTGACAGAGCCACAACGCTTTGGAGATGGGACAATAAAACAAGGAAAGTGAGACAAGAATAGCTAGCGTCGAGTCAATGATTCCGTAAACGTATAGACAAAGACAAGAAGATACGGATAAATGTTTAAGGTCACACGATCAGAAAATTCAGAAGAGGACAACTTGAGATAGAAAAGTATTCATGTATCAGGGTGTCCTCAGTGTAAATCTTTATATCGATACTGTTTATTTAGTTGTTTGATATCATAAAACTGTCATGAAAATAATCGCTCTGATATTCAATATTAAATTTTGTATATAATAAGCTATATAATAGGGTTTCAGACAAGGTTGTTACTCATTTCCCCTTTTCTTTCAATTTACAACCACATTCAGGCGGTGATATGAGAACGTTCCACCACATGGAATTAGCTGATTTTTGGTACACATATGAAACAAGTTAAGCTCTATCCGATTTTGTGATGGAAATTTGCATCCAAAACTATATAACGGGAGAAAATTGCAATTTTATGGTATTTTTTTCCCTAATTGTGTCACTGCAAGAGCATTTTCATCCGATAATTTTTTTTTTTTATGTTTTATGAATAAACACGATGTTTTACAAATATTTATCAAAAAAAAATTATACTATGTTGCTAATTACAATTTCGAGATAACCTTCTTTTATTTACGACCTTGTGTCTTTAAAGCTCAAAATGACAACTTTATAAAAATACATTTTCACTGAAATTATGAAATCCGGGTGTCGGAATGGTGTAAAATTATTCTTCGGAAAAGAAAAAAACTGTAGTGGAGCTAGATAAGAAATTATACGGGGGCAGGCTCCTATGGAGAATTAACATTACTGGAAACAGGCCCTTTGGCAAAACCCTCGGCAAAGCCTCGCGTTTTACCAAATTTGAAAACCCCTCGGGTGAAATTTCCCTATCTTACACCTCTGGTCATGAAAGAGTCTTATAATCCTACATAAACGCATATGAAAGAGTCTTATTTAAGCATTGAAGAACTGTTACCAGATGTAGTATACAGTCCATATGAATACAATTTGGGTGACAGATAAATAGAATGTCGCCCGTTAGGGTGACATGATTATTTATCTGTCACACAAATTGTATTCATATCGACTGTATACATGTACTACATCTGGTAACAGTCCAATGCTTATATTTACATTTCAGGTAATTATAAAATGTGTCTGTAACTTAATCTTTGGGATAATGTCGGTCAACGTTCTCCATTTTTCCATGTGTTTTTTTACTGGAAGAGTCTGATTTAAATCAATATCATCTGAGCTATTGACTCAAAGCCATTATTCATGTTATCTGAGGCGGAGTGCAAAGCGTTGACGTAACGTAGTCCAACATGGCGTCAGAAATGACGTCACAATAACCTGATTTAAATCAGTGTCATCTGAGCGATTGATTCAAAGTCATCATACATGCTATGTGAGGCGGAGTGCAAAGCTTTGATATAACATAGACAAACATGGCGTCAGAAATAACGTCATGTGATGTGGATTGCAAATTGTAGTATACAGTGTCATATATTACAATTTGGTTTAGTAATGATATATAGGCAAAGGCAACACAGAATGTAAATATAATCCTATATACATGTAAGATATCTCATATGAGTGCATTTGAAACTGATCACAATAACGTTTTACCCGTTCTCAGCATAACGTGACGGGGTGGAATACCGTGTAATATCTCTACGGTTCTATCACAAAGAAACAAATAACAACGTGCGAACTATATATTTTGTCTGAAGACATTGTTGCCTATTTTACCTATTAGAAATGTGGCATGTTGAAGTCAATGGTTGTACATGTATATGCATTTCAATCACACCGACCGATTTAAGAAATTAGATAATAGCGAATCGAAAACCGTAATTCGAGCTCAAAATCGATTAAACTAGTCATATGCCTAGTCTCCTTTAAGTTAATGTTGATGTTTTATGTTAAATGGCATACTGCAAGATTCTAACGACTAAAATATGCTTAACAACTACTGACTAGAAATTCACGTGTATTATAGAAATTCCTGTTACTATCCGAGAGACCAGAATCAAGCAGATCTTACAACGTCAACAACTTACGTTTGATTATTCTTGTTTAACCTTTGCCCAGGTGAAAAGGGAAATTGGCCATGTTCTTAAGCTGGAATATACAAACACCTTAGAAAAGGAAGTCGTTAATTCATCTTAAAATGCCAAAAGCTAGTCCACACGTAGTCACTAGATTGCGACCGGGTGGAAGAATACTGTGGTAGGTAGCGCTGGCGTCGTATTTTAATGAGCTATCACCATAAAGTCTGCATCAGAACCGTGCTGTCACAAGTGGGCAAATGAACCAACATACCTTCCACCATGTCACACGCACGAATACACTTGCTGGCACTGCCACCATTTGCCTTAGAGGTTATTAAGACGTTAAACAAAATAATCATAGCTCATATGTCGGTCAGTCCTCGGAAGCGAAGCGTCATTTGAGGAAATTATGAACTTTTTCTGAATTCTATCCATCGTTGCACGGTTTATAATTGCAACACGATGTAGTTTTATTATTATCAGTGTAACTAGTTCATTGGCTGTGTAGAAATCAACAGGGACAAAACAACGTGTGTACTAATAATAACACTAATAATTCAGAGTTGTAATTAAAAGCACATTGATGTGAAAGAAAAGATGAAGAATCATCGTCTTTTACCTTTCCGGGAATATAACGTTATTAATAAGTGTACAAAAGTTATCTTATTGACCACAAAGAAATCCATCTTCTATAGTATACAATTTCAAGATGATAAAGAACAAAGCACCGTACTATCAAGTAATAATGCCATCGACATTTGCCATACAAAATTACTAGCTGGACCCGGTTATCATCGTTACGCGTTCCACTCGATCCTATATGACGTTAGTTGGTTTACTGTTTCTCTCCAGACAGGCCTTATAAAACCGCCGTTTGTGTATCACGAACACCGACATTCTTGCCCTTGGTATATCTATGGAGAGTAACAAATGAAAGATAAAATCTCTAAAAGTCGTCAACTTATTGATATTTGTTGTGTAAAAGACATGCGAACTACAAAACTGTAAAAGCAAAGGGCAATGCTACAAGCCATGTAAATGGTGTTGTGGGTATTGATATAGCATGTAGCATAAAACATTTAACACAGCCGCCACAGCATCAACACCGTAGGGAAATCCGCCTCCAACTCAAACGCGTGCCTTACACACGGAGGGACAACCTTGTATGACTTTATAAATCAGACCTTACCAAGGGGAATTGATTTTGCATCGGTTGATGGGTTGTCTGTTAATTTTTATTTTAACTAGACACCATGTTTGTTCATGTGAAACAAGCAGAGCAGGTCGCACAGGCGATGGTGTCCTCTCGCGAATACGTAGATACCATACATGAACCTACCTAGCAAAAGCCTATAGCTGACAAATTGAAGATCAATCTTGATGTCATGCTTTCTGATATGGTTTACAGTCAACTTAAATTTTATCGAATGCGTGGGTGATAAAAAGCACGCACTGATATTTGAATCAATCTACGTGTATATCAGTGAACCAGTTAGTGACAATAAAAAACAGCGCACTGATTGGTACAACAATTAGAGAATACCGAAGCGTCGACATAATCCAAAAGAAAAAAATCCTCGATCTAGCTGCTACAATTGCCCGAACTCTAAATCTGTATTTAACTAGAGGCAAAATATGAACAAGGAACACTTTACATTTAGATCCTTGTTAAAAAAATAAAGATTACCGAAGCGTCAACAAAACCATCATCCGAACTCAAATTCGATTAAACTAGGGGCAAAATACTAGATCAGGAAAGATACACATGGAGACCATTGTAAAAGTACAAGAAAACAACACCACGCCCCGAGATCATGAAACAATCTAAGACTTAAGTTTGTGCTTAGCCAATCAGGTATGACGTTACTTTTTGTGACGTTATTTGTAATTGGCTAAGTCCAAACTTAAGACAACTTTAGACTTAAGATTGTTTCATGATCCCGGGACCAGGTGTTCTGAAAGAGTAAGCGGCTTCTGCTTAACCGACAACACCCCCAATGAGACAAAGATGGCGATTTTAAAACTTTCCCTTTATTTTTATCAACCTGCATCTCTCGAATCCCTGTGTTGTTAGTTTGTTTGTCAGCAGTCTACATCGATCACGAAAATCATGATACAAGAAAATAAGACCAGGTGTTCCAGAAAAGTAAGCGTCATTTGCGTCATCAACGACACCCGACATACGATGATGATACAGTGTAACCGTGTACATGTAGTTCAGTTAACTAGGTTGTAAAATAAAGCAAGCACACTGCTTAGTAAAATAATCACTATCTACCGCTGTATCAGTGAAAACGGTAGCGACAATTAAACAAGCGTAATGATCAGTAGAAATGTAAATATCTACTTGTATATATGCGAACTAGGTAGGGAGAATAAATGAAGAGTTTTATCTACAGTATAAAAAATATGTGTCTATAGTGAGGTGAGAAGGCCAATGGTGCCGCAAAATGTGCCTTATTGCTACCACCTGTTGGCTGTTCCTCATTGTATGGATTATAAACCGTTCACAACACATTTTGTGAGGTCAGATTTGAACAATATCTAAAATCAATACGGTAATGATCAATTACACTGAGTACAAAGTTAGGGATCAAACGACAGAAAGGAATAAGTATGTATAATGTATATTTGTAATGTATTGATCATGTTTACAAATGATAGCAATATATACCATCTGTTGACAGCTGTTCCATATTTCATTCCATGTATTGATCTTTCACCGATAAAGATGGTCAAACGATCAGATCGGATATACTCCCTCCAGTACCTCTGTAGAAATAACAATAACAAACTAACTGTCAATATCCTATATGACTGTTTGCTGGCCCTTTCATATTCCAAAATTGAAAGGGTATAAATAACAAGGGGATAAAAAAATCACAACTTTTGTATTTTGATGGAAGAATTGAAGATTTTCCAGAAGACTGTTGGCATTCCCATGGGAACAAACTGTACCCCACTCTTAGCTTACTTGTTTTTGTTTTCATACGAGACTGAATTTGTGGAAGAGCTAATCAGCACTGGTAACAAAAACCTTGCCAAATCTTTTAATTTCACTTTCAGATATATCGACGATGTGTTGTCGATAAGCAACAAAAAGTTTGCAGACCTAGTCGATCGTACATGTATATAGCCTTCCAAACTTGAAATAAAGGACACAACAGACTCTTCTATATCAGCTGCTTACCTCGATCTCTACTTAAACTGCGACCAACATGGACAGCTTATTACTAAGCTATACGATAAACGTGATGATTTCAATTTTCCGATCGTGAACTTTCCGTTTATTGATAGTAACATCCCTTCTTCTCCAACCTATGGTGTTTACATGTCGCAGTTGATTCGATATTCTAGGGCTTGCTTTAAATATCTGGATTTTCGTGATCGATGCCGACTGCTGACAAACAAACTAACAACACAAGGATTGTGAGATGCAGGTTGATCAGAACTATTGGCAAGTTTTATGGTCGCCATCTTTGTCTCATTGAGAAATATTCTGTATCTTTAAGTGATATGAAGTTGGACGTTTTTGAGTATGCTCATTAGTGTGTTTACTTGTTGTGATTGACAATGATACTCGGTTCTCATTTTGAGAACTTGATGTTTACATGGATGTGACAAAGATTTACATGGCGGGTGTCGTCGAGGAAGCAGAAGACGCTTACTCTTGCGGAACACCTGGTCCTCTTCACTTGTACTTTTTTAATAGTCTCAATGTAAATCTTTCCTTTGTTCATATTTTGCTCCTGATTTAATCGATTTTGAGTTTGGATTATGATTTTGTTAACGCTTCGGTATTCTCTTATTTATTTGGTACATTGTACCTTTCAAGAACAAGTGTTTGAGGATGTATTCTTCTGAGGTTTCAGTTACTTTCAAGGCTATGTTTTATCTCATTTAAAGATTTGTGTCATATTGAAGGAAGTATGATCAGTTATGAAAGCATACATGCATCTGAAAATACTAATAGTATAACAATATAGGTGTCTGTTGCTTGTAGGACTTTTTTAAATGATTTTTTTTTTAAATTACCAATTCGGCGGCCATTTTGAAAATGCTGAATCGATCTCTCAAAAACATCAGTTTTTTGCAATTTTTAATTATTGAAAGCTCATTTTTGTTGTACACCTTCATAATGTTAAGTATGATAGAAATGATATGCAACAATGTAGATACTGTAATTATTCTTTTGATGCTTTTGGGTTTTTTTCATATATTTAGTGTAACTGGAACACTTTTAATTTTTGGATCCAAACATGTGAAAAATAACACAAATAGTAAAGAGACAAAAATGAAGCACACTAACCCCCATTTGTATGTCAGTTTTAGAAAGAGAAACCCAAGTTTAAATGCAGAAATTGTTTTATTGTATGAAGATGTCCGAGACACCGAGCCACGGATGATGGACGATTTGATGTCCCTACTATTACCTCGACAATATCCATGTTAAATGTTTAATGTAAAGTCGCATTTTATCAAAAATACTAAAAAAATCAATTTGTATTCAAGCTACTACCAAACTTTTATTGAAATAATGATACAAATAATGTGAATTTATTTGATATTATACAAATCATTTTATAAGCGTGCAAGTGATTTTAGTGTTGTAACGCTTCGTAAAAGGAAGGAACTGCTTGCTTCCCATGAATTTGTTTATAGTTAGCTCCCCTGTTCCCAAAGAAATAGTTCATGCTGCCAGCTGACTTGCTGTTAGAATTTGCATCAGAATAATTGGATTAGGCGCAATGATTAAATCGCAGCATTGTTATTGTCAGGTTGTGATATTTTTATGAATGAAATTTATGAATGAGGGTATTGATGCTTACCCTTGCTAAAATACGGCGGAATGATTGCAGTGTCGAGTAAATAGAGGTGCCAACATAGAATCTTTACTTTTTGGGGGTCAAAAACTGCCGAGGACACGTTGTTCTTGTTCTGACTGGTATTATCTACAGAAGCCATGTTTTGTATCATTATTGTTGTTTTTGTCTTCAATCTTTTGGTTTGTTTTTCTTTGTTCATTTAGCATGCGGTCGCTACATTAATGAGAAAGACGTTGACCTACCTGTCCATATTGGATATTGAATCAACTATACACATTGATCCTTATACATTTTTTTACCCAACGTTTTATCGTCGACTCGGCTAATTGCTCAACCAAACCTTCATCAAAATTCCTTATTGACGTTCTTAGTATTATTAAACCAGGGCTGCTTTATTGTGACATCGTATATTGAAGGAGTGGACTCTTAACAGTATGAGGATTCGATAGATTCGAAAAAGATCTTCTAATCAATCTTGAGTACCTGTTCCTAAACATATTTCTTCTATTAAAACATTTGATTTATCCAACGGGTACAATACACCTCATACCAAACTAAAGAACGTCTTCAATCTCTCGTTATGAGAGCTTTATTTTCCAAGAATGGTGGATGCCGATACACAGTTATATAGTTGTGACTATCTTGGAACATACGCAATGCTAAACCTTGTCACAAGATGGAGGAATGACTGCGATGGCATGGAAATAGACAAAATACTATAGAACACCAACTTCGTTTGTGTCAGTAACTGCCACGTTCGTCATTCTTCTGATTTATAATTGCTACTTAGCCTATTTCATCTATTATATTGTTGATTATATTCATCTATTTCATCTTTTATAGTTTCGACACAGGGATTCGAGAAACGCGGATTGATGAGAAATACGAGTTTGTGATTAAAAATGATGACTCGATTATTTCATTTCAATTTGTTTTATTAAATCAACATGATTTAAAGGGATTAAGCAACAGGCAGATTGCTAGCATTTCTATGAGAATTAACTGTGCCCCACCTTAGCTCACTGTTTTTGTTTGTTTTATACGAGAATCAATTGGTTTAGGAGCTAACGATGTATCAAATCATGTAACAAATAGCCTTGCTAAGTCTTTAAAATTCACTTTAAGGTATATACACGATGTGATGTATATACCCAACAGGTTATTACAGTGCGCCTATTCAGGAACTTTTCTACAACAGATGCTTACCTCGATGTTGCTTTAACTAGGAAAAACATGAATAACTACAACTACATATATAGCTATACGATATATATGACGATTTCGATTTTCCAGTCGTGATTTCCCCCTTTTAAATAAAACATTACCAACCCTGCCTCTCCCACCTTTGGTGTCGCTGCTGTTCTACATATTGTAGGGCTTGCTCTAAATATCGAAATTTTCGTAATAGAGGAGAACTGCTGACGAACAAGTATTCGAGAGATGCAGGTTCATTAGGGCTACAGTCAGGTTTTACGGTCGTTATCTATAGCCTGTATCCTTGTATTATATAAAAACGGACTTTTTGAATATACAACTTAGTTTGTCTACCTCTTGTGATTAGGAATTACCCAAACGTGAGAAAGTACAATAGAAAAAGACCATGTGTTCCGGAAGAGTAAGCGTTTTCTGCTTCATCGACGACACCCGCCATGTAAATCTTGGTCCCATCCACGTAAACATCAAGTTCTCAAAATGAGAACAGAGTCATCATTGCCAATCATAACAAGTAAGCACACTAATGAACATACTCAAAAACATCCATTTTCATATCACACAAAGAAACAGAATATTTTTCAATGAGACCAAGATGGTGACCATACAATTTACCCATAGTCTTCATCAACCTGCACCTCTCGAATCTCTATGCCATAACTTTGTTCTTCAGCAGCTGTCATCTATCAAGCGATTCTTGATTTTCAGAGCAAGCCCTAGAATAACGAATCAACTGCGAAATGTAAGCACAATAGGGGAGAAGCAGGGATGATACTATCAAGAAAGGGAAAGTTCACGATCGGGAAATCGCCTCGTTTATCATAAAGCATAGTAGTAAGCTGGCCGTTTTGGTCATTGTTTGAGTAAAGATAGAGGTAGATAGCTGATGCAGCAGAGTCTTTTGTGTCCTTTATCTCAAGTTCAGTAGGGTATATACATGTACGATCGATTAGGTCCGACTTTTCTTATTATTTACAGAAAACACATTGTTGATATACCTTAAAGTAAAATTGAAAGATTGGCAAGGTTTTTGCTACTTGTCCTGATAAGTCCCTTGATCAATTCAGCCTTGTATGAAAACAAAAACTAGTCAGCCAAAGGTGGGGCACGGTAAGTTCCCGTTGGAATGGCAACAGTCTGTTGGAAAATATTTCCTTCCAACTCAACAAAGATATTGTCGACCAGGAATTCAATCATTCGTACTATATCTTTCTCCGTACATTTTCTCCTGGCTTATGTTTTGTTTTTCACAAAGTATGCTCAAATAAATAAGAGAATACCGAAGCGTCAACATAATCATAATCCAAACTCAAAATCGATTAAACAAGGGGCAAAATTTGAACAAAGGAAATAATCACATGGAGACTTTTGCAAAAGTACAAGAGAATAAGACCAGGTGTTCCGGAAGAGTAAGCGTCTTCTGCTTCATCGACGTCACCCGCCATGTAAATCTTGGTCACATCCAAGTAAACATCAAGTTCTCAAAATGAGAACCGAGTATCATTGTCAATCACACTAAACACACTAATGAGCATACTCAAAAACGTCCATCTTCATACCACTTAAAGATACAGAATATTTCTCAATGAGATAAAGATGGCGACCATAAAACTTGCCCATAGTACTGATCAACCTGCATCTCTCGAATCCTTGTGTTGTTAGTTTGTTTGTCAGCAGTCGACATCGATCACGAAAATCCCGATATTTAGAGCAAGCCCTGGAATACCGAATCAACTGCGACATGTAAACACCATAGGTTGGAGAAGCAGGGATGTTACTATCAAGAAATGGAAAGTTCACGATCGGAAAATTGAAATCATCACGTTTATCGTATAGCTTAGTAGTAAGCTGTCCATGTTGGTCGCAGTTTAAGTAGAGATCGAGGTAAGCAGCTGATGTATAAGAGTCTGTTGTGTCCTTTATTTCAAATTCAGAAGGGTATATACGATCGACGTGGTCAGCAAACTTCTTCGATATATCTGAAAGTGAAATTAATCGATTTGGCAAGGTTTTTGCTACCTGTCCTGATTAGCTCCTCCACAAATTCAGCCTCCTATGAAAACAAAAACAAGTAAGCTAAGAATGGAGCACAGTTTGTTCCCATGGGAATGTCAACAGTCTGCTGGAAAATCTTTCGTCCGAACTAAACAAATGTTGTCGACCAGGAATTCAATCATCCTTACAATATCTTCTTCATTATATTTCCTCTTACATGTAGCTTTTGTCGTTTCGACAAAGTATGCCCCATATATTTGTATCGTCGTCCGCCTTTCTTAGAAAAGAAGCTCTCATAACAAGAGATCGGAGACGTTCCTTCAATTTTGTATGAGGTATGGTAGTGTACAGGGTGGAAAAATCAAATGTTTTGACCGAAAAGACGTTTTTAGGAGTGTGTGTTCGAGACTGATTAAAAGATCTTTCGAGTTTTCCAAAATCGACATCCCATTAATTCCACTTCTGGAGTATACAGTGTCACAACACGACTGAAGCCATAATTTTATGGTACTAAGAATTGTAGTAAGAAGTTTTGATAATGGCTTGGTCGAGCAATTAGCAGAGCCAGATAGCTAACAACCATGTATGTGTATCGTCGTCCACCTTTTTCTCTCATAATGAGATACCGAAGACGTTCTTTCAGTTTAGTATGTTGTATGGTAGTGTACAGTGTGAAAAAACGAAATGTTTGACCAAAAATCCTTTGAGTTTTTTTATTTAAATCCACATAATAAACTATCAGTGAACGTGATGTTTTTCTTTAGAATTATTTAACGGTATATCAAACTTGGTATTTATTAACAATGCATGTATGGGCACTTGTACTGTACATGCAAAGCAGTAACAAAGGGTTAAAATGAAAGGTATCAAAATATATCAACATTAAACGAATTGTTTGTGAAATATATCACATCTAGTTTAATTTTAGATTAATTAAATATATCAACATATTGCACAGAAACTGTATCAAGTAATCGTACCATAGATTGTACATAATACAATCCGCCAGTTATTTGATTGAAATCAGTGCATTCAGTCATCAATGTTGTAACTGTAAATGGATCATGCATGGATTACAGAATATTACATGATTAAGATATTTACATGAATGACTTACCATAACATGACTCTACTCACACCTAAACTAACATCTTATTGATTATCCGCTAATGCCGACCTTTTTCACTTATTTTTTTATAACAGTACGACAGAAATTATACTTCTTAAAACTTCTGTACGTCACACACATCACTGATCCATCACAATCACACCTTCAAGTACGCTCGAGTTACACAAAACACGAGGCAGAACAAAGTGTTTCTATGGTCCGTTAGTGACTAGACAGTGAGCACGCGGTCAGCGCTGAGCCGGACCAGCGCTATCGCCACGGCAGATGCGGAATCAGACTAACTATCACACCGTTTTACCGATTGCTGCAGCAGTGTCTACTAACAGAGAGCAGAGCCGCCCAATCTTAGATATATAACCACTGCCAGCAACAACGTAGTCTGAGTTTAGTGTAGGCCGGCGAAAGGGTAAGGTTGGCGATCTTTAAAGAAATCGAAGCATCAATGTAAAATATTTGTTAATGCAACTTTATAGTAATAGGTAACCGGACTCTACGGCCAAACCTTTGAATGGAGAAACAAATTAGATCGATTGATTGAGTTTCGGATCGAATCATTGGAGTGATTTACTTATTACTTTACAAAACTGTACTATCATATTAGAGAAATTGTTTGATCTTTGGCGTTTTAAAGGGTCGTGTTATTTGGCTGTAACAAACCTGTTTGCGCACGCTACCCTAATGCATTTGTGCACGGAGAGACTTGATGCGGACACCAGAACCTAGGCCGTTATGTTCTTGTCTTGAAACGTACCTGTTCACGGGAGAAAAGTGGCATTTTCCAAACGGATTTTAATTACTAATTTGTGTGCAACAACACTGTGTGTTTACTGTTCACAAAAAACACAGATACGACCACTAGAAGAGTTTGTTTTAAAACTTATTTTGTTCCATTTTTTTAACCCAATACAGACCATCATTATCACGAGAGTGACAGACATCTGTGAGAATTAAACTGGCTTTCTGTTAATGTCTTTTTGTTGACGAGTGTTTTCCATAATTTCAAGTTGACGTTTTTGGCGAAAATAAGATTACATGACATTGTCTCAAAAAAGTTCATATTCGAAACCACACCAAAAATATCAAGGAACCTCGTTTTCTTTATCCGTAAAGGCGAACAGGTGTGATATTCCGTTTGATGATAATACAACAAATTGGAAAAGTATTGTTCTTGACTTGTAACCCAAGTGAGGAGGTGATTATGCAACACAATTTCTTGACATTGTTTAGCTATAAAACTGGCTAATAACCAACGATATCTCTACGAACCACGCTTACACAGACAAGGTATGTATATATTAAATTATTCTGATGTTTTCATTATTTTTTCCCAATTTTTCATGATGCATGATATACGGGCAATACTGAGTTGTTAAACCACGTCAAATGTTATGTGTCACTGAAATGTACTTGTTTTAATTGTCCAAATCTTGGAATGATTTAAGCGAACAAAAACGTCAAAATGATGCTATATTTAACATAATACGTTACCCTGTGAAACTAATAAAAATATATACCACAACAAGAGATACACAACTGAAAAAGAAAAGAAAATGCCGCTTTAGAGATGACGTAACGAACAAATTAATGATATATGCTGAACCTTTAAAAAAGATCAGTGAATACAGTAATTCAGTAATAGATACAGCATGCAAAAACATTCAAAAAAACTGTTTTGTCCTCCTAGGTCTCTTCAGTGATGCTAAGGGACAAAAGGTTGGAATCCAAAATTTCTAAACAAATGTAGAAGCAGAAGGATCAGGTGCATAAAACACTTTTAAATGATGAATTTAGACTGTAAACAAGAAAAAACTGATATTCTGATTTTGATTATTATCGTCAGATATCTCCGGCACAGCCGGCATTGATTACCATACAAACAGTCCAGACTGATAACTAACAAAGGACAGGACTATCTGATAAACCCATGCTCAATATGATACACGTGTATTGTGACAACTTTTGAAAGTGTAACTTCCTGTCACGGAGTATATAGTTAATGTCTCTATTATATTGTCACAATGTGTTCGTAACACGTAAAGCTTTATCTGGTTACTGAGGTCGATTATCAACCAGAAGTGGCTAGCAATAGGAGAAAATGGCTGTAGCAGAATGTCTACTTAACGATACGTTTGTGTCCTCATGTCGTACATGGTCAATACCGTACTCATCAGGCGATGACTTACACACAGGTACGTCACCATCATGTTTAATCAGCTAAATACGTCCACTGATCTATACCTAGAACCGTACCGTATCACTGGTATTGGTAAACAGATCGACCTGGCAATGCGTTCCGTCGAGCAGATAGACCGGAACCTGGTACGCTATTAAACATGTTTATGTCTAGTGTCAATCATACATCTCTGTGTCTGACAACGGTCTTTAGAACGATTAATGAGTAGCTATTAATATTTATAAATAAATGATATCCACACTGTCCTACAAAGGCTTTTCGCAGTTTCCCCGTTGTGTTCAAAGGACAATGAATGGAATATATAGTCCGAATAGATACAAACAAACAAGGGGCGAGGTCTACAGCTATGACACAGATCGTTTTATCCATCAGTCGTATATCTATATGACAATATATGACAATATATCACAAGGAAATGATAGCACTTTAGCGGAATAAATGTCTTAAACACGTATACCTATGACGGATAAAATAGATTAAGTTCATACAGTACATACATTCCCGTCCTACCTTTGGTTGTATCGATATTTTAAAGTTCCGATCCTCTTTTAGCTACAGAACAGCCTGTATAGTTATGTAAGGAAAGGAACAGATGTTGTCCCTTGGTCGGAGCGAAATGTTCTCCTAAACTGGAGTACTTGCTATCATTGTTGTTTGATCGGATGAAATACGGTTTAGAAAGGTCAAGACTCACAAACACTCATTATCAGATAAGCGATTTTACAAGAATGAAAATTAATAAACATAACCAGATACAATGTACCAGCAAATTCACATTATACACACCATGTAAGATGACGTAGCAAAAACATATGCTGCACTTTTTAAATTTAGTAATAGATAAATTATGCCGAAAAAAATGGATTAAACTGCATCATAAGGCTGTTTTGTCCTCCTAGTACTCTTCAATAATCCTTGGGACCAAAAGGTATAGCCCTTATACCGTTATACCCTTTTTGATCGAACAATATTCTTATGTTACAAAAAGGCAATAAACATAACACATGTAAAACGTATGAAGTACTTTCATAGGTGAGCGATACACACTTATTTGCAACATTCTTTCATCATTCAGCTGCTCGTCTTTTCTATATTTATTGTTAAGTGCACAATGATGGACAGAATGGTATACTGTACCTTTAAAACAGAGGGGAAATGCTTAAAACTGATTTGTATACTTTAAATTAAATAAATTGTACAGTGTGCATATAAAATCTGAGCACTTTTCAAAGAGATACTTATGGCCATCAAGGTTTCGGCAAACCCCGGGGTCTAACGGGTCCTCCAGAGAATAAAGCGAATTGTATCCTGAGCGATGAATGTAAAGTCCTTTCAAAACTGACAAGATACGCGTTATATGTCTTCCTATAGTTCACAGGTACCTGCAGTTGTACCAGTAAATGTACAAACTATTAATTTTTCGATTTACATCAGTTTAAGAAATTCTGAATGAAGTGCTCATTGCGTGTAAATATGCGGAAAGCCATTTTCAAAATGAATGATATTCTCACGAATGCACGTCGCTTAGACTTAAAGAACATTTCAAATGAAATAAATTGATAAGACGTTATATTTTGGTCCTTAACATGATGGGGTCACCAAACGCATTATGTTTGGCAATTGTTTGGTTTGGTTTTATTTTGTGACAGACGGCCTCTCGGTGCAAGATATGCGAGTTTGCGTGTTGAAATCGCGGGTAGTTGGGACGTAGCGGTATGTTTATCAATGGTATTATACCAAAAGAGAATAAAATGTCCATGATAAATAATTGAGACCATTATGATATATTGCCTCAATATATAAACAATTTTACTTCGAAACAAGAGTAGTTTACCGAAGTAAAAAGACGTTTTATTTAGCTGCATCTCTTAAAGTTAATTAATTTTCGCCGTTTGAAATAAACTGACCGTTTCTAAGCAATGTGTGTTATCAGTTTTTGGTGTACCGTATGATATGTATATCAGACTAGATACTGATTTGGTTTGTCTAGCTTAAAGGCCGAATGTACGCATCTTCCGAGAATTTTTCGTGATTCTGAAGCATTCTGAAAATAAATTTTGTTGATAATCATGCAAAAAAAAAAAGGCTAAAGCAAGGAAACCCTGAGCGGTTACTACCGAGAAACTCTTGACAGAAAATTCTAAAGAACTCAAAACAATTAAGGTGTGGACAATTAAATCAACAAGCCGAAGTTAGACGACAGTTCAAAATTGATGCATGTTTACAAATACCGAGATTTCAACTACTGCTGTACCGATATCCATATGAGAATGCATCTTGAATATCGCTGATAACAGTTAACTTTAACTACATGTATAAGTATAATAAGTTATTTGGCTTGATTTTCACTTAAAGTTTTGCCGAAAGTTACGTGTATTGGGCATTTAACAAAAGTCCAGCAAATATGTATTCAATAAATCAATAGTTTGAATTATTTAAATAACATGTCAGCTTCACGAATAACATGAAACTGTAAGAGGAATGTATAATTGTAATGTAGCGATCTTGGATGTGAACCTTACACTTTCCGCGTACAATAAAGAGATAAAACACAGCTGTATGTCTTTTAGACTATTCTCTAAGGCAGCTATTCAAATCTATGAACAGTAATTCGATTCATCGCATGTGCGCTATTTCTATATTTATGTAGGGGTCTTCATGTATCGCCGATCTGGACCCCTGATATACAGAGGCAGTATTGCTGGTAACGTGATCGATGCATGGCCTGTAGAATATGAACCATTCCGGAAAAGAGAAGCACAGTTTTAAACGTAAATAAGGGTCTATCAGACCTTTCCTTTTGATACTAACATGATTCAGACATTTCACCAAAACAGCCCTCTATCCACGACAACTATTCTCTAGTAATTAAGTGTGAGAAGTACATTTCTGTTAGACTGTCGTGTTTACTGTTTGCCATGCTTTAACAGCGTTACCCTCAATCATTGTGTATGTAAACACCGTCCGTGGTAACATGATTCGTCCGGGAGATGCCAATTTATGTCTACACACGGTAGCTTGCCATATAACACTGAAGGAACGGGGCTGTAATGATCGGGAATGATGACCCAGCCCGGCATACATCTACATCCTCTCCCCCGGGGCTTTTACTCGGCAGAAGCATGCTTGTACTCGTGGGTAATCGCCGAGCTTTGATTCATGTGTTATCAGTTCCATCGCATCCCCGTTGACATTTATCCTAGCCGGTCCATACGCTTAGTATTTCCTGATGCAATTAATAACCGTAGATAGAAATCACAAAATATTATATATATCGTGTTTTACATTAGAAATATTTGTAGAATAGGTATTTGTACTGGTAAATATATGTTTGCCTGTAATGGCACCGAACTACTTTCTTAAATGATATTGAAAACAACGACTGAGAATAGGGGAGGGGTTTTAATTATTTGTAACCATAGACTTCATGTAGATTGCAACACGTGTCTTTTCCTTAGATATTGTATAAATGTGTCAAGCTGTATATTGAAAAAGACTATTTGTCAAAACTGTACACAACAAACGTAGCCTACTCGACGGTTGTATATGTGAATATGACCTAACCGACGCTAAATCACGATTGTAAGTACTCATGTAAGTTATTGTGATTTGAGGCATTGTTGTACATGTATGTTTTATTTCCGATGACCCACTTGAAGGTTTCATGTAGATATATATATATAGGTTACATTTTGCGATATTTTAATATATTCAGGGAAGCATAATAGACTCTAATGGACATATGTATTGCTTAATGAAACTTTTCTTATTGTATCTAAAATTTTAATTTATTGTAGTAACCAATTGTTTTCCATAAATAAATCAAACAAAAACCCTCACACAAACAAACATTACTTCGTAGTTCTTTAATTCTTAGGCTATTACAATGTACATTTAAATCAATAAAATGCATTCTAATCAATAGATTGATACATGTTTAATTCAGATATGAGACTTGTTTTCATGTGAAATAATTTCCGCATCAATTAAGTCTTATATTTTCTTTGCTATTGATATTGATACTTGGTTCTAATTGATAGATAACTTACAAAATCGATTAACCGCATGCAGTATTTACATGGGTAATATCTTGATGGATTCATACTCAATCATTTAGATTGGTTTTACATTGTCTAACGAATTACTCAAAAATGATTTCGTTTGATTATTTTAATACCTTTAGAGTCGGTCTTTGATGTCCAGTACCGTTGTACCGTCCTTGATATACAAATGTACCCACAGGGAAGGGTTGCAAGACGATGGATTGTAATAAGCATTCCTCCAAATGTCAAAGCGGAATAATTGGATTAAAATGATCTATTCCGAGCGATACAAAAGATGTTTTGATTTTTATTGTATCAAAAATTTGTATTGTTATTTATCAACCTGTAAAGGTTATTACGGTGTAGTTTATTCTAAACTAAACCCGTCTATGCATAGGAGTTTTACTATTGTGCAATATGTATAAGGCTATATGTATTCATAAATGTTTTCAAAAGAGAAATCTAATTTGCTGGTATTTTTAGTACTACCGTACTCAATAGTTAATATAGACACAAGCAAGGGTACTAGAATGATGGTATACAATGTAATGGAAAATCATACCAATATAATACATGTAAGTGTATTAAGTTACGGTTAAACTGTTACCGATACATACGTGTATGATACTCTGGCAATTGACACAGTTGTCATAACAATCAGAGAATACCTAAACGTCACTTAAGGCAGAATATGGAAATAGGAAATATGTACAGGGATGCCCTTTACAGATGACGTAACACACATATATATATGCTGCACCTTTTAAATTTAGTAATAGATACAGTATGCCGAAAACATGAATTAAACTGCATCATACAACTGTTTCGTCCTTCTGGGACTCTTCAGAGATGCCAGGGGTTAAAAGGTGGGAATCCAAAATCTCTAAACTATTGTGGAAGCAGAAGGGTTAGGGGCGTAAATCCCATTTAAAACGTACACGAGAATAATGTCACAACTAAGTGAATGTCATATCCTCAAAGTAAGAATCCAGACTGGCATCATTCTCAATCGGAATAGCAGTGAGCATATTCAAACCTTCCACCTCTACATCATTCGCTGATACAGAATATTTTACGATTTCAGATAGTTTGTTATATATATATGTACATAATCATGTCTTTTTTGCCGATATATTAAGGTTTTGTCCTTGTATGTTAACAAACTGGAGCTTTTTGAAAATCCCATTTCCACCTGAATGATTAGCGTTAAGATGTAACGAGCAAAGCGTTTACATAACGTAAGTCAACATTGCGCCAAAATGACGTCATGTTATTGTCCGGTGGTCTGGCCTGCATCTATACTGTGAATACTGTCCAGATTAACAAAAAGCTAATTGGAAGACAACATTTAAAACATTAAGATATATGTTTCTCTCATATCTCGCCATGTTGGATAGAGGTTGCCCATGTAAGAAAGCTATGTAAGAAAAATCTATCTTACATAGCATTTTACGCGACGTGACGTCACAATGGCTCAACAATGACGTGACGTCACGAATACGGTAAACTCTGATGCCGGAGAGAGAAAACGACGGCGTGATAAAATTAAAACCTTTCACAAAATGTTAACCATAAACACCAGGAAGAGAAGATTAATTTTTCTGCGCAAACTTTGTTTGCAAATATAGGGTATGCTTAAACTCGCTGTCTATTTCGTTTTCGTCAAAAAAGCTCAAGGAAAAAGTGGGAAATTTCAAAATGGTAGCCTGTTGAAACATATTTTCATGGTTTTTGAGCTTATTCGGGTAGTTGATATGAGAGAAAAAGACTCTTTCATTATGTGTGTATGTAGGATGGGGATATTCCACCCTCGGGATCACAAAATGTGGTAAAACCCTCGGCAAGCCTCGGGTTTCACCACATTTAGTGACCCCTCGGGTGGAATATCCCTATCCTACATACATGTACACGCATATGAAAGAGTCTTATAATATTCATAGATAAAATACCTATTCTTAAAACAATATACGATACAGGGTTACATGTAGGAGCAGGAGGTAAATGTAACAAAAGCTAACGAAATACATAAACTTGCAAATTATCAGTTTGTATTCTATGAAAGCGAGCTGCATATGGAAACTCTTTGTTTCCTACGTCGCAAAATGATTTATTCCGTACCAAATGTGTCAAATATCACGATATTGTATATTTAATAGATCAATAATAATACATTGTCAATAAAATATGTGTCAATCTATTAATTAAAATAGATAGAAGGGGCTACATTGAAACATATGCGTGCTAGCGGACAGAATATGAATACAAAATAACTTGTTTTCCGTGATACACATTGCACTCGACTTGATCGCCATATCCCTCGCAACTTCACAGTGTCTGCCTGTCCAGGAACGTCGTAAGCACTTGTCTTCTTAAACCGTTTGATTGGGGTTGAACCAAGTAACTTGATATAACACCATGAAGAGTACATGTGCATCAACAAAAGATTTATTCTATTTTGTTCCTAAAAAGTAGTTGCCTTTGATACTTTCTGCTCTAAACAGTCCTGTAAACGCCATTCCTGCTTTATATTTTGTTTCTAAGAGAAAAGTGCTAGGAGTAATGTCCCATCGCCGAGAGAAACAGGTTTTTTTATTTTTGAATTTGCACATGTTTTTCATATATTGTTTTGTAGTTTTGTGCTTGACATTATAAAATATGACGTAACACACACACACGCACATGCTGCACCTTTTGAATTAAGTAATAGATACAGTATCCCGGAAATTTAAATTACACTGCATTAAACAGCTGCTTTGTCCTTCTATGACTTTTCAGTGATGATAGGGCAAAAAGGTTTGAATCGAAGTTTCTTATCAAATAAAGAAGCAGAAGGGTTGGGTGCATAAAACATCTTTTAATAATTCATAAATTCAGAACAAAATTAAATTAGTTCCACGTAAGTTCAAACCGTGTACTACGAAAGTGTGTATATTATGAACCATGCTATTCTTCAAATGAGAGTTAAAGGCTTCAGGAAAAAAATCAGAGAATACCGAAGTGTCAAAAAAAACATAAACACAACTCAAAATCGGTTAAAAGTAGAGGCACAATACGAACAAAGGAAAGATTAACATGGTGATACTTGTAAAAGAACAAGATCATACGTGGTGTTCTGGAAGAGTAATAATCATATGCATCATTGACGACACCTGCCATGTAAATCTTGGTCACATTTGCTAAAAATAAAAAAAAATCCACCAGCAGAGTCTATCACCTTGTATAATGATTACGACAACAACTGGTTCACCTATTGTCGGTATAAAATTTGACCAGGCGGGGTGCTGAACTGGTTACCTTGGTATGGTGTTTAATGAGATAGCACGATTAAGTCGTAATCAGATCCAAGCAATAGCGACGAGTCAAGTAGACTTACATATTCTGTCTTCAATATATAAATACGTGCACACATACACAATAGACACTGTGACAAGTACTTAAATTACGTTAACTACATGTATTAGCAGGCAGCGCGTTAATATTATGTATACATAAATAAAAGAATACCGAAGCGTTAACAAAATCATAATCTAAATTAAAAATCATACATAAATGAATCCTTACACAATACAGACAGAGGTACATTATTAAATACTTATGGCTGGTAATAGGACGTCAAACTTAATGAACCGAAAACTATTCTTTCTGAAATGTCTTCCTAGGAACGTATTTTTATATGGAAAATGTTTTTAAAAGATGTCATTATGTCCTTTCCTATTCTGCCTTGATCCGTCCATCTAAGCGGAGTTCATAAATGGTCCGATCACCGACTCCGCAAAAAGAAATCCTTGAAATTCTGTGTATCGTGTTGGCTAAAGGCGAAATGCAACCTTGTGATAGTTTCTGCGTCACACTTGTCAGATGTAGATTTCAAATTGTGCACGATTAAGTGGTTTGTTGTAGTTTAAAAATCGTTAAGTCTTGTCCATTTAAAATCAAATCAATTATATTGCCAAGATAAAAATCATTTGAAAGACGTAATGTTGTCCTATTACAGTAAATATACATTATTTCTCTACGTATTTTTTATCTACCGACGTCATTTCAACCTTGTGGGAGGAGCACGTGCTATCTATCTTCTCGTGCTCTCGTTTATCCCTGATATAATTATGACGTATAATGTAAAGCTAGAAAAACAAATCAGAGAATACCAAAGCGTCAACAAAACCATAATCCGAACTCAAAATCGATTAAACTAGAGGCAACATAGACATAAAGGAAAGATTTACATGGAGACTCTTGTAAAAGCACAAAAGAATCAGACCAGGTGTTCAAAAAGAGTAAGTGTCTTCTGCTTCATCGACAACAACCGCCATGTAAATCTTGGTCACATCCAAGTAAGCAGCAATCCTCAAAATGAGAACCGCGAGTCATTATTGTCATCACAGCAAGTAAGCACTCTAATAAGCAAACTCAAACTTCATATCACACAAAGATACAAAATATTTCTCTATAATATCAATATGGCGACCATAAAAATTGCCCATAGTCTTCATCAGCCTGCACCTCTCGAATCCCTGTGCCATAAGTTTGTTCGTCAGCAGTTACAGTTGTTGTAACGCACGACACAACAAACAATGGTGCGTGTATCGTGCATATATTGTGCACACATCGTTCGCCCATGGTGCGCACAACGGGGCGATGTAAAGATCGTGCTTTTATGTGTGCGACACACGCACGATTTGGTACAATTGGTCGATAAATATTACGAAATGAAAAAAATAGGGAACCCTCTTGTCGAAAAAACTATAAAAATTGCATCATATTGGTTGCGTTTATGTTAATTTTACAATATACATTAATTAGTATTACAGTGACGAGGAGACAGTCAAGTGCGGGTTCAGCTCCAAGGTAACAGAATAGGTAAATAACATGTCAGAGTCTCCCCTGTCCCGTGTCTGGCGATCTGCTACGACAGCCATTACCGAGCGACCGTTATGAAAACAAACTGGACACTTATGATAAGTTATTTATATAATTACCTGAACGAGAACTTGTCAATATGTGTTGAAAGTTTTCATGTGTCTATTGGGTTTGTTTCAAAAACTGCAAAAAGACTATTCCTAATTTTTAGAAATATATAGATAGAAATATGAGCTCATGTACGCAATTAAAATATAGAAATATGATTAAAACAAATAGCGCGGAATCGTATATTAGTGTTAAGCCATTTCTCATTTTACATCATCCACGATTGTCATCGCTAAATGTTAGTTTATCGTGCGTCCACATGTGCGTTAGAAATAATCGCCCAGGATCGCATCGTTCGAACATCGTGCATACACCGTTCACCCATTGTGCGCACACCGTACATCGTGTAGCGTTGTGCGATCCCACAACTGTACATACATGTACGTCTAGGTCAGCAAACTTCTTGTTGTTTATAGACAACACATCGCCGTTATACCTGAAAATGAAATTGAAAGATTTGGCAAGGTTTTTGTTACCCGTCCTGATAAGTCCTTCGACAAATACAGCTTCGTATGTAAACAAAACAAATCAGCCAAAAGTTTGGCACAGTTAGTGTCCATTGGAATGCAAACAGTAAAAAGTAACATTGAGTGTATGAAATACGTTGTCTAGACAATGGCCTGCTGAAATCACTTTCCATTTTAACCAAACAAGACGTATAGTTTAAACTTGTTCTATTGTGTTACGTTATCGCCCGATACGTTTTGATTGTTGCCTTTCTCGAGACACATGTTATTACACACCCCAAAGCAGTTGAAACGTTTTCGATTTAGCAAAATAAAGTTTCAAATATTAAGTGAATTATAGTTGTAAGTTCCTGTTGCAAAATAAAGATATTATTAAGACACAAGGCATATATAAAACCAGATTAAAAATGTCAAGATATATAAGTTTGTGAGTGAATGATAAATGGTATTCAACAGAAAAAACTAGTAGTTGTTGATACGTTGGTGTGAATCAAGTCGCTGTGTGAGTCTTTTAAGACAAAGTGATGTGCTAACTGTTAGGGATGTATTTTTAATTGACATGTCGCGTGAATATTATCATTTTAATCAGTTTTCTTTAAACTATCAGCCATGAACTGCAAACAAAAAATGCTACATAGTATCCCAAAGTTTATTGCTGACTTTCACAATTACTTTGACATGATCTTTTTAAATTCGGATTTTTTTTTATGGTTGTACATGGCCCTTACAATCAGTCATATTTACTGCAGCTCGTAATGGCATTTGTAACGGAAATCACCCCATCATTCTTCAGTTAACGACGCCATAAAGTCTATGGCAGAAGAGGCAATTTGCGGGAAGCAACATTTTGTGACCTATTTCCAAGAAAAAGACCACTAATATGGTCAATATAACCTGTTATTGGTTTTGCTTAATTGTGATTCTATGACGAGGTTTGTCTTATGGTTTATGTATTCAATCAATGTTGATAAGCCTTCGCTATAGGAAAGTATGATGAAGTGCGTAACGGTGACGACGGTCATGGTTACAATTAGGCAGAGGCAAAACGGGTTCAGCACCTTGTAACACGTATTGACCTGACACTAGTAAGGTGATGTCGGCATGATGCATCATTTCAATCTGACCATGTTTGCAATCCTCTCCAACGAGAAACAAGTCAATATTAAGGATATGTAACTTTGGCCTTCCTCTAAAAAAAACGTTTGTAAAACTACTTATTCTGAAATATTGCAATCCAATTGGCGGTTTCACTTTTCATTTCACCATAATATCCTGTGACATACATTGTATCTGTTTTCGTAAAAAAAAACATATTCATTTGTGAGAAATCAATCAGTTCCTTAAGATTGACGTTGTTTTAATATGTTCGTTGGTTTGCCACATTGCTATGTTTACAATAAAATACCTCATGCCTGTTTGTTATGATTGAAAATGGTGCCTCAGTTATGACTTTGAAAACTTAACATTTATTTGCATCATTTATTTATTTGCATCTGACATAGTTATTTACAACGCAGGTTTTGACGATGAAGAAGAAAACGCTTACTCTTCCGAAACAATTGGTCTTACCCTCTTGTACTTTTACAATGGTTTCGGTTTTAATATTTCGTTTATTCATATTTTGCACAAGGTTTTAAATAAAATGAAGACAGCATGTCTTCTCATAAACACGTTTTATACACAGATAATATTTTGTGACCCCAAAAAGCTAAATGTTAATGTGCAAACCGCATGAATAATATTTTTTTCTGTATAAGCTCACTTCACTCCATCTTGATAACTAAGGAACATTGTGTTCATAAGCAGTATTGACGATTTGATAAATTTGTATTTGTTGAATATTATGAAGTAACCTTTTTAAGACAAGTATTAATACAGTTCAAGATTCAATCATAATATGTCCTAATACAGTTTAGGCGTTTTCCGGTCTGTCTGTTTAACATCATTGTACGGTCATCTGGTTACAGCAAACCTTTCATTCCTATCTGATGTAATCTGTTTCATTCATATTTTGAGCACGACACTGTTCTAACACAATTTTTATCCTAAAGAGAACGGGTTAGCTAGTGGCCTTGAATCACGATCTGTTCGCCAAGTGAAGTGGAAAATAAATAGCTGCTGTAATTGAAGCGGAAATGCGTCTAGAGTGGCCATCACCTGACTAGGGTTTATTGGAGGGATCTAGTGATCCATTTGTCCAATTTTCTTTGCTCTTTAGATCTTTTTATAGTCAATACGTCCGTCCTTCCTGGTCATGAATCATACGACAAATGGATTCAATAATGTCTACTTTTGTCGGACAATTCCAGTCGCGCGAGGTAACTATTGCATTACGACATAGTTTACTCTCGTGTTCGTACATCTGAAGAATAACCCAGATGCTTAACATTATATGCTATAAATATTGTTACATTCTGAATATAAATTAGAGAATACCGAAGCGTTAACAAAATCTTAATCCGAACTCAAAATCGATTAAACCAGGGGCAACATATGAACAAAGAAAATATTTACATGGAGACCACTGTAAAAGTACAAGATTATAAGACCAGGTGTTTCGTAAGAGAAAGGGTCTCCTGCTCTATCAACTTTTTCTTTTCCTTTAGGAAAAACTACTTTGAATTTGTACCTCACTTAACGTTATAATCACAATTACGAGTCAAATATTCTTTTTGCAATAGTGATTAATATCTTCATTTATTGGTAATGTTGAATGAAACTACATTAAATATTATTTAGTCTAATTCCCTTGTGTTGATTAATGTCTTAGGCATAATATTTGTAAGAAACGTCGCACTCTAAATTCAGCATCAGATCCAAGCTTTTACATGGAGCAAATACACCATCATAACCTGTCTCCAGCATAAATACACCATCATAACCTGTCTCCAGCACAAATACACCATCATAACCTGTCTCCAACACAAATACACCATCATAACCTGTCTCCAACACAAATACACCATCATAACCTGTCTCCAGCACAATACACCATCATAACCTGTCTCCAACACAAATACACCATCATAACCTGTCTCCAGCACAAATACACCATCATAACCTGTCTCCAGCACAAATACTCGATCATAACCTGTCTCCAGCACAAATACACCATCATAACCTGTCTCCAGCACATATACACAATCATAACCTGTCTCCAGCACAAATACAACATCATAACCTGTCTCCAGTATAAATACACCATCATAACCTGTTTCCAGCACAAATACACCATCATAACCTGTTTCCAGCACAAATACACAATCATAAGCTGTCTCCAGCACAAATACACCATCATAACCTGTCTCCAGCACAAATACACCATCATAATCTGTCTCCAGCACAAATACACCATCATAACCTGTCTCCAGCACCAATACACAATCATAACCTGTCTCCAGCACAAATACACCATCATAATCTGTCTCCAGCACAAATCCACCATCATAACCTGTCTCCAGCACAAATACACCAACATAATCTGTCTCCAGCACAAATACACCATCATAACCTGTCTCCAGCACAAATACACCAACATAATCTGTCTCCAGCACAATACACCATCATAACCTGTCTCCAGCATAAATCCAACGGTATACCATGTATTCACCATACACACAAACAAAGCATGCTTGCAGATATGTCCTTATATGACCCTAGTTGTTCAAAGGAACTTAAACTGAATAAAAACTTTTCCTGTCATACCGCCAGCGAAGATGTTTTGTTATCCTGTACGTACCATCGGCAATTTGTGTCAATTAGAGGATTAATGCATACAAGCGTAAACATTATCTTATAGCCATTGACAGAGCCATTTACACAATTACTTATTACAATGACTAATTACACAAAATGTACAGAATAATATAATTAAGTGTACAAGGAATTTGATCGCCAAATGTTAAAAAACAATAAAATCAAGATGTGGAAAACAAAAATACTAATACACATGTCTTAACAAATAAATACCATTATCTTGTGTTCTAGTTGTGAATACGTTTTGATGTTTTGGACAATGTGACGCCATTCTGCATTTTTGCAAGTTTTCCTCGTAATGAAATCATGCTTCTCTTTTATAAATTAGGGCTGAAATTTTACATAACAGATATGTTATTGTTGCATGTTATTTAACGAATCAATTAGTTGTATTTCCTTTGAAAACAATTCCGACATCTTGTATATCATCAGATCTGTATCTGTGTTTTGGCGTAAGATTGGTTAATATAAACTATTTAATGAAGTTCTGCCACAGCTAATAAGTAGGTTGATTATGCTAAGTGGTAGAACATGGCATGCTATATTTTATTGTACCTGAAATGTAACACAGCCCTATACAACTACACTGCGTAGATAGTTGTTGTAAACAGATACGCCCAGAATAATGTACTACTATTTATTGTAACATCAACTTTGATAGCACGAATATTTTTGAGGACCGTTTTAAAAAAAACTTTTTTTGCATATTATTTTGATATATTGTATTACATGCATTAAAAACAAATGTGAAAATCAAATACGCAATCATAAACACTAGAAACTGGTGATATGTATAATTTTATTCGTCTGCATACATGATTTATGCTGTTATAAAAGTAATAGTTAAACAATAGCTCCCAATATAAGACAATTGAATATGAATGTTAATCTATCAGACGAATTATGTTGTCTGACATAATTACGCCTGTCTGCGATATTGTGTTATAGAGATGAAACTGTTTAAGCCCGATGAGTTGTTTACATCACTATGTCTGAAACGGGACAACCAATCAGTAAAGACAAAAACAGTGCTGCGTGCAAGGTATGTATCCCCACCTACCACATGGAGAGAAATTGTTTCCAGTACACATGGGTCTCGTTCTGGTCAAAGAGCGATAGCAGACAAATTAAGCCAGACAAAGTTGTATAAGATGGTATTGAGGGTGAGACGATCACAGGAAACACTTCTTCTGTTCCCGTGTTGACACGCGCGGGGCCTGATGGGAGTTACAGGTAGCAAGTATCGTCACGGTTGTACGTACAGGAAACTCCATTCTGTCATAAGATGGCTTTCCCATCATTACAAAGGAAAATACATTTCAGAGGCAAAACATACAGTAATTTGTTATCGTAAAGCTGACTGTTTTTCAATAATAGCATATGCCGAGCGTATGCGGACACTGCGTGTATTCATACACAAGCATATATATATATATATATAGATATCTTTAGTTTAAGTGGAAGCACGTGTATGTTTAACTCTCTATCGCTTATCATAAGCAATAGACAGCTTTATACTTATTTCATTTCAAATAAGCGATGAAAGCTTCTGTGATCTGATGATAATACAAATCATGGATGTCTAAACACATTCGGGTACGTCATCTATAGAAAGTAAAATTCATGCTGACTGCGACTTTAACAGACGGATAAGTTTTGATTTAATGAAAAGTTTTAACCTCAGAATAAACACAGCCTTCGTGTGTAGGTGTGGTTGAAACATGAAATAATACTTTCTCTGTGTGGGCTTCAATCAACATCGTACGTTATTACAGTGATCGTATAGCTTCATGTTACATATTTTATGGTTTTAAACGGCGACAACACACTGTGGTTACTGTTATCACGCGCGACGAGCTGTGTTATCGTGAGTTGTTTTCAATACCTGAAATAACAATATCCTTATTTTTGTAAGTTCGTTTTCAATTCAAACACTCCTATGAATACTTCCTTGTTCTTGACCTATATCAGTTCAGCCTTGATTTGTACATTGGCGATATAGTACATTTACTATGTACATAAGACCGTAACGCGTTTAACTGTTTTATGCTTAAACATACTTCTTATCTAAATAGTGCGCGGGTTATTCATACGTAATTAAGAAGTGCCTCTTTTTCATATTTTAACCAAACTGTCGGACATTCGCCTAAAGAGGATTTGTTTGCGTTCATCATTTAATGTGATGTCAACAATTGTTCGTACGAAAACTATTCTTGAGCTTTCTGCATTGTGTTTTTTATGATAAACGTCTCCGAAGTCGACATATATGCATATATAAGTACATTATATGCATATCCTAATTTCAAGTAGTTTAATATGGCCTTAAAACCAATTAAACCAAAGTTTTAATCACTTCATTTGTTAATTGGCCGTAATGAGGAAATAATAATTTAAAAAAACACTGATACTGGGCAGATTTAGTTGATAGAGTGAAGCTTTGTCTTTTGAGGTATCCAGTATCTAACATACTTCGCTATATGTAGACAAAACATTTGCATTAAATTTCTCCGCTTTTGACCCCTAGCCCGACTGGCGAGTCCTAGAAGGACAAAACAGCTGTATGATGCAGTTTACTTCCTTTTTTTGTATACTGCATATAGTTCTAAATTTAAAAGATGCAGCATGTGTGTTACATCTTCTATCGGGGTATGTTTGCTTGTATATTTCCGTAGTAATGTTTCATACTGGTTTAATGTTTGATAAGGATGTGTCTTATTGAACGTTAGCGTATCAATAATTAAAATGTTAAAGACAAAATACACGCTTACAGCAAATATAAAATAGATTCGACAGCTATAGACGAAAACTGTATGTGGTATATTCATACGGTAGCAGGATACAGTCAGAATCTGACGCAGATTTAAATTAAAATGCAGAACTGGAATTGCAAGTCCAATCAATAATGTGAATTGATTTAACTTGCTTTTTCATTATCAGATGGAAATGGAAATATGATCGTTCCAGCGCGATCTGGTATAAACTTTTTGCATTATACATACATATATGAATATAGATAGAAAATAATTTACGTTAATCAAACTATTAAAACATGTCTCAGAAGCAACGGGTAATTTCTGATCCGCCTCTTTTGAAGTTCTCGTAAACAGGAAAGTCACTCTTTAACCATATAGAAATATAAAAATCTGAGGTGGTTGATTTTTAAATTAGAAAGAGAAAAATGATATTTTTTGTGCTTGCAGTTTGATTAAATAAAAATTGCCAATTATTTTCAACAATTGATGATTTCAGTAATGAAAAAGTGCGATAGAAAACCCGATCAACCAAACATACACAATCACTAGACAATTATAAAAACTAGCGTGTGGGAACATTAACGCTAACCTGGTGCATTGTCCTTAGAATTACGTTCTCGAACTTCCAATTTTCTCACTGGCTCGTTCAATGAATCTTTGACTTTAGCAAAAAGTATTGAAAATATCCATCTGAGCAACCAGCACTTTTAAATTAAACCTTTACATGATATGAAGCAGTAAGTCAGGACCATATTGACAGTGTAGAAGTTTATGTTTTGGAGCTGCATGTATCCAAGCTATTCAGGGATGCTGCAATATAATATTGTAAATCTGCAAGGACCAATTACCTAGAATATGTGCTAACCTGTGCCTAACAATGACGCACCCGTCGCCTGCTTATTCTCTATTATCCACGTAACGATATCGGAGCTAGGCCTATAATGGCACCGTGCAAAGTGTTTTATTTCTTATTGCTGCTCCATGTTTTTTATAACCACCGCAACAATTCCATTTCAATTAATCAGTTGCCACCGTCAAGCTTTTAAAGAAATTAAATTGAATTAAGGATGTCTTCGTTTACATGAATATTCGATTTATCTTTTCCTTTTCTGGAGGTTTGAGACGGTACATCAATACCAAGAGGGTGTCTCTGTATTTATCATGTGCCCGTCAGTTTCTGTATAGTGGATGTGAACAGTTGTGGTAACATTGTACTTTCCTCTTTCTACCGTAGATAGGATCAGTTGTGACTACTTACCTGCTTATCTCTTAAAAATACCAGAGTATACAAAATGGTAATTACTATTTCCCGATTGACAAAATAAATAAGATATACCGAAGCGTTAACATAATCATAATTCAAACTTAAAATCGATTAAACCAGTGGCAAAATATGAACAAAGTAAAGATTTACATGGAGACCCTTGCAAAAGTACAAGAGAATAAGACCAGGTGTTCCGGAAGAGTAAGCGTCTTCTGCTTAATCGACGACACCCGCCATGTAAATCTTTGTCACATCCAAGTTAACATCAAGTTCTCAAAATGAGAACTGAGTATCATAGTCAATCACAACAAGTAAACTCGGCATTATGGGACATGGATGACTGGTTCACTCATTGCCAGTATCATGTGACTTGATTGGGTTTTCTCTTTGATGACTTGGGTGTGTCTCGACCAGTAACAGAACCAACATCTTTTTCCACATGGGTGAACGATCAATTAAATGCCAAATGCTAGGAAGAGTTAAGGGAGTAACTAGAAAAAGATACATCTGTAGTAATGAGATAGAAGAAAAATTTAATATCCAAAATTACAGAGTTGTGCAGCAACTTTTGCAGGGAAATCTTAAAGAGCAGCTCTCGCAAAAAGCAGTTTATTGTTTCTAATACTATTTTTCCTTTATCCATGCTGACATATACAAGGTATACTACGACTGTTTTTATATGATTCATAATTATACTAGCACAGTCCCATCCAATTTGCTTTTGTAAATACCAACCGATTGTCGTAATTTACCCAATAATTGACGTCGGGATGACTATGACGCGGAATTTAGTGTAACATTGGATCATTAATATGATAATCCGGCTGTTCCTGTCTAAATATAGCTCATTTAAACGTGATGTCGTTGTCAATCTATTGTCCTCGATATGTTTTATTTGTCAAATTATAGTTAATTAGAAAATAGGAACTTTATTCATGAAACGAATATTACCCGAATATTACCCGGTCGCCAAATATGCAAATTCATACCAAAAAATACAGATACCTGCCGAGTTTGTAAGTGCAACATGGATGTTAGTCCGCTACCTGAAGGAATAGTTACGATCTTGATCATCTTGATCTCAGCGAGAAATAGTCTGTATCTTTGTGTGATATGAAGATGGACGTTTTTGAGTTTGCGTATTAGTGTGCTTACTTGTTGTGATGACAATGATGACTCAGTTCTCATTTTGAGGATTTATGCTTACTTGGATGAGACCAAGATTTGCATGGCGGATGTCGTCGATGAAGCAGAAGACGCTTACTCTTCCGAAACACATGGTCTTATTCTCTTGTGCTTTTACGAGAGTCTTCATGTTAATCGTTCCTTTATTCCTATTTTTCCCCTAGTTTAATCGATTTTGAGTTCGGATTATGGTTTTGTTGATGCTTTGGTATAAGAAAGGTGTAAGAACAATACCTATATAATTGATCAGATGTAAGGGCAAGCCTTATATAATTGATCAGATCTACGTAAAACATCTCTATAATTGATCATAAGTATGTATAATGCCTCTTTAATTGATCCAGTGAAGTACAATACCTCTATAATTGATCAGATGTACGTAAAACACCTCTATAATTGGTCAGATGTACTTACAATACCTGTATAATTGATCAGATGTACGTACAATACCTCTATAATTGATCATGTGTAATTACAGTACCTCTATAATTGATCACTTATATATATATACAAATACAACAACACTTTTGAGATTGATAAACTGTGGGGATTACACTGGTGTACTTGATCAGTTGGACAGCCTCTTTGTAATTGATTAGCTGTAGGTAAAGCAGATTTGTAACTGATCAGTATAAAACATTATTACGATGATATAATTGGTGAGATGCCAGCTGTGTTATCTGGTTGATGTCGATATCGATGGCATGTTCAGAGCCTGATAACATACATATGCAGGAGCTTAATCCGCCGATAGTACAGGAGATTTAAACAGATTGAAAAAGCAGGGCAGGATTCTTTTTACAATTTGAAATTTGGCCAAGATCTAGTTCCATCTCATAACACATATTCATCTTTCGATCTTTACTTTGAACATGACGGCGATTTTATGCAAAGTCATATGTTGATAACATGTTTGCTCTAGATTTAGTTGTGATTCCATTTGCTAAATGTAATCCTCAATCTTGATAGGTTTAAGTACATGTGTACCTCCTTGATGCCGGCTGTTTCACTCTGTCGAGTGATTGTTGACCAGCTGGTATGGTATCTAACATGTTGTATCAGAGTGGACCGATAATAACACCCACAGGTTACGTAATGGGCATTACTGAAATACTAAAGGTTCAGGGCGAATGGATAAAACAAAGTGCAGCAAAGCTTATGATGCAGTGATACACAGAATGATTTACTTAAAGAACTTCAATAGTGGTTACTTCATAGTAATAAGTGGCGGTATTGCAGTTTTATCATAATGGTTGTATATTATTACTATATGGTTGTTTTATACTCGTAGATTTTACCTTGGTTCGGTTTCGAAAATGTTACAAAGCTGGATTTAACCATTATAGGGATTAAATACAAAAACCTCAGAGAATACCGAAGCGTTAATGGAACCATAATCAGAACGCAGAAGTGATTACACTAGGGGCAAACCATGAAAACAGGAAAGATTTTCATTAAGAATAGGACCAGGTGTTCCGAACGAGTAAGCATCTTCTGCTTCATCGAAGACACATTCCATGTAAATTCTGCTCATATCCAACCATGATTACAATGAGGAAACGCAGGAGAGGCGTCTTTGTTTCTACAGATTATTTTAATAGATAGGAGCTTGATACTTCTGTATCTGTTCAGCACAATGTCTCTAGAGCTAAGACCTAGTCTTATATAATGTCGGCCTCGGGTGTTGGGAAGACGTTAATCCAGAGCAGGGAAAGCGTCCAACATACTTTTAATTCTATTGTAGGGGCACCGGCGTGGGAAAAGTTCAAAACACAATGGTTGTGTGTTTTTATCTTTCAGATAAGTGAAGCTGGATGACTAATTTTGCTTTTTTATGTTTCCAACCTTCCAAATCCCTAAAGTAACAGAGGTGGAGCCTATAAACGGTAAAAGATGAGAGTATTAAGATGATTTTTCCTTTTCAAAAATATTCCTAATCTTAGAAATCCTTTTACATGAACTCTATATAAGTGTATACATGTATCCCATGTAAGAAATAACCATTTGTTTGATGCAATATGTCAACATGTTTGAATAGTGTACCATGTAGCTGTTTTGTTTGTTTTATAAGGAATCTGTGCCTAGGGAGAAACCGCCGATGTGAAAGGAGAAAATACAAAAAAACAAATCAAAGTCTGTGAATATATTGGTCGATCTAACGTTACCTATATATGCATTATCGTACAAACTTTTAAATACATGTCAATAGTTCCAAAATGGTATGATTTTTTTGTGATTTCATTCTATGTATCTTTTTATTTAGATATGGAGGTTTGTTTTTAGATTATTTTGCACTTTCTAAATAACAAGAACAGGCTTTGATATTATACATCAAAGGGAGTAAGTCGCATGTAAACAAACTGATACAATTCAGACGTTTTATTATATCATCTTCGTTATGAATGGTAACTCGATCAAAATATGGCAGTACATTAAATTAATGTCTGGTAATTAGTAAAAGTAAACATCATGCCGTTATTATTTTCTTTCTGGATTAACGTTTCCTCTGAGTTGAAGAAGAGTATAATTTTAGAGAAATAATAATTGTTTTTCCCTTTTTACGTTCTTAGTACGTTAAACGTTGAATTTTAGGAAACATTATTACAAAACAAATATTATAGGAATAACGTTTCAAATGTTATCTTATTGTCTTATACAATGTAGTTGCGTTCGGGGGGAAAGAGTAAAAAAAACGTTAATCTATATTAGTAAAATTGTAACTACTTGTAATGTGATTTTTCGTTTTCCTTTTTTAAGGAAATGCTCGATAGGTATATTTTCATTCATTTTACAGAAAAATAGATTTAAATTTTCCCAGCACGTACTTTTATGACATGAGTTGCTTATAGGGCACTAAACACTAAATACTAAATATGCAGCAGTTTTGTACATAGAATGAAAACATATTATTTCCTTAGCGTTTGACAAATCTTGACACCTTAAAGTACGGTTGGCTATCCCTGTAACCACGAGTTAGAAGTTGCCATTGAATACAGATATGTGGTTTTAGTTTATGTCAACATGGCGGATTCCTCCTCCACTACGGTGCCGCTGATAAGGATGATTTAAGTATCAATTTGTCCACTCAATTTATGTTACCATATGGCAGTGAAACGACGGCTGAAACCATTCCGGTTGGAAAGTAAAGATAAGAACTTCGACGTCCTTTCTAGTTCAAATATTGCCAACGTACAAAACACTTAATCATTTGAAGGCTGACGTGTAATTGCGTTTTTTTTTTTTTTTGCGTTAGCCTATATAGAAACAGCCTGCATTTCCGAATTCTCACATCTACATATGTACCCGGTATAAACAGTCTTAAATTTCCAAGGCTTTAGTTATTTGATATAAACCTGACTTTAACACGAGCGGCAGGACGGAAAGTGCAGGCTGATTTGTTTAGCGTCACTAATTAGTAAAGAGTTCGGTTTGAACTACCCTTGGTTTTAAACTGTATATGTCAATAACGATTACAGTGGTCTTGGGGACAATTCGTCCTAATAATGTTGTATCAGAGTGTGACTTACGGAGAAACGCAGCTGAGATGATCCAGTGCGTTTAGAAACATATAGAAACACATTAAGCTGAAAATACATTTGCAAATTTACCAAGCTTTTCAGAGGAGTAAATTCTATTCTAGGTTTGCGTTGCTTTGCGTGTTCATGAGTTGTTGATCGTCACGTATAGGGTCATCACACGGCCACGCAATGTAATTGGCGACAAAGAGAGCGCAATACAAAAATATAGTGCAAATTGAAAAGATGACAAACCATTTAGAGTCCCCCACGCCTCACAATGGCTTTGCTTGAATCATAATTTATATCGGGTCAACCAAGGAGTATATAATTAAATATGTGTTGAGGTTAAGGTTCTTTCGTTTAAGGTCATATTAAGGTGTGTAGGGGATTAGCTAAATCTTTTTGCACTGTAATAAACTTCAATTTTGCATGAACGCCATTGTTCTAAATCCTGTTTATGCATTTAGCATACGAAAGTTCGTGACTCGAACGAGTAAAACAGAGGGTTAGCATTATTATCAAAACTAAAAGAGAATTATAGAATACCAAAGTGTCAACAAAACCATAATTCGAACTCAAAATTGTGATTAAACTAGGGGCAAGTTATGAAAAAAGGAAAGATTTATATGGAAACCATTGTGAAAATACAAAAAAGTAAGACTAGAGATTCCGGAAGAGTAAGCGACTTCTGCTTCATCGACGACAGCTGCAATATAAAATTGGTCACATCCAAATCATATAGAACAGCCTAAATGTAAGGTGACATAATGTATCGCTATAGAATCACACAAAATGTATATGTAAAATCAGAATATTGCCAATTTCACTGATCTGTTATTGTGATATCCCTCCGACGTGTATGTCGATGATCAATCACTACATACGTCATATCCAATCAGATTGCCAAGGAACAATAAACACGTATTTATAAACATTATATCTCGTGAAAGTTTGTGTAACATCTCTTTGTGGTCACAGTTATTTTTCTCTTATAATTTGATTATTGAAGCAGTACACGCTTACTCTTCCGGAACACCTGGTCTTATTCTCTTGTACTTTTACAAGGGTCTCTATGTAAATCTTTCCTTTGTTCCTTCCCCTGATTTTATCGATTTTGAGTTCGGATAATGATTTTGTTAACGCTTCGATATTCTCAAATTTCTAATCTGATTTTTGACCTTATCGATCTGCCGACTTTCTTTACTCAACCGATTACCATAATACGTCGTAAGCGTGTTCACAAACACCACCTTCATGGAAATTCGCGTTGAATGGACAAAGAATAACCCCGTGATTATAAATGAAATTTAACAAACTTATAACTTCACATTTTTACAGACTCGCTGTTTTGCTTCGTAAAAATGTATTACAACGAGTTAGCACTTTAAAGAAGTCAACAAGCCTTCAAAATACTGCACTATAAACAACACAATGGACATGTCTTTAAATGACCTTAGCTGTTGGTAGACGTTTAACCCCGCAAAACTAACCGACTGACCAACCTTCTGAGGTTGATAATACAATCATTTTTTCGATCGTCGTGGAATTTTTCATAATCCATTTATAAATATTAACTTTAACTATATATCTTGATGTTAACGTTTCTATATGTCAATAGCTAGGCGACCTTGCTTTAAATAGATTTGGACATACTTCATTTCTGATCCAATGTCTATTCAAATTTTCTGGTTTTTTTCACATTTTATAACGTCAATGTCCCTGACCTCATCAAATTCACACTTAACATTTATTAGACATTAAATGTCTTTCAAAAGTATCTAAAACACTGCTTTATACCCATAACCAACAGTTTATTTCGGCATGTCTGAATTGTCCAAGTCTTATATACATGTAGCAATCTTGTATATAAAAAGAAACCGAGATTGAATCAAATTTCGCAGATAGGTTAGCCTATCCGAATACATTTTTTCAGTTTTGGCATATTTCCCCTGAGAGAATTTCAATGGATGAATGGTTTCGTTAAGACCATGATGAGGGTGGTTTTACTGTACATGTTTGACAGAAACTTGTTGTTGTTTTTTAATTTAATGGTAGTAGGTTAGGTTGATTATTAATTTAACCGTAATGGGAATACTGAATTTCATATTTCTAACGATATCAACGGAAATCTGGTGGTAATACAAACCTGCTGGTAGACGAAAGGAAGACATTGTCTAGTTTTACTGGCATGTACGCTTACGTTTATCACGTGTGTGGGGAAATAAGACACAGCCGTGCATAAATAACATAAATAACATAAATAACACAAATAACATAAATAACATAAATAACTAATTATATTCAGTATTTTCAATCACATCGAACAACCCTCAATGTCAAAACATTTGTAAAGAGCGGTAATAAAATTGCATGAATTAACATTCAGTATGAAACATGTATATGCCTATATAATACCCTATCAATGTAGTATCATGTTGACATGTTTCAATTGTTATCGTATCAAATAGACTGCGACATGAACAATTAGGGATTTTAATTATTTATCATCTACATCATATCAACGTATAAACAATCTGTCAAACTTCACGCCGTCATATTAATCCTGTTTTATCAAAACGACTAACATTTCATCCCTGAATCATATTTCTTAATAAGCAGGATTATACAGGTTCATATTGTATTACACAAGCATTATATTCGTTAAACATAGTGTCAAATATGATCAAGCTTTTTAAGTTGACATACACGCTTTTTATTGTAAATTGTAACACATCGCCGAGCTCATGAAATCGGTTTATTCCCAATACATATTGTTTTCCTACATGTATTATATATGATTAAACATCGATGGCAATACATGAAATATGCGCCCCTCAAGGGTCTCATCAGGCAAAATTATACGGGCTGATACGTGACATTCAATTATTTTTTTTTTTATTCAATAATCTTCGAGATTTTTGTCATATGCGGGTTTTCTACGGAAAATCAAAAGGTGTTTAACTGATTACGGTCCTGTAACCACCAACATATTATAACATGAAGCCTCAGATTGATTGAACGAGGAATCGAGATAAGAGCTTGGTGTGACCGGGGCCCTTGAACTCCTGACAAATAATCTCTCTGTGCATGTTATCCGGGCTCATAGTTATGTATAACGTAGGCGATTGAAGTCGTATTTTCCAAATTTTATAAAGTAAGATTCATGTAGGTATATTAATATTCCAACATGTAAAAGAGATTACTTTAGTGCAATAGTAGTTGTATTATCTTTATTATTTTAGTATAAGATTCCTTTATACTCAAACGTTCATCTTTCTATATTGAGCCTATTTCTAATGTGTTGTTATAAATTATACCTCTCTCTATGCGTGGCGATCTCAACGCACATTTTCTTATTGATACGTTTACCTACTCTGATGTATTTATATGTGTGTGCTTTGATTCAGGGCTCACTTTGAGGCCATGGTATTTACTGGGATCTGACTTTGATTTACATGGCGGGTGTCCTCAATAAAGCAGTAGATATATTTACTCTTCTGAAACACCTGGTCATATTATATTATACTTTTACAAGGGTATCCGCGTTAATCTTTTCTTTAATCATATTTTACACCAAGTTTAATCGATTTCGGATTATGGTTTTGTGGACGCTTTTTTTTTTTACAGGAATCGATCTAATACGAATATTTCCATTATTTTGCGCGGTTGGATTGGGATTGATTACAGGTTTGCTCTTATATGATAATCCCAACTCAAATTTTACATAATAAAGTTTTTGCTCGCTTGTTGTACATTCTGATATGTAACTGTACCGAGAAATCTCTATACTTACATTACATGTCACGATATCAATATTCAAATTGACAGCTTAGTTTTACTTTTATATTGTTTTGATGTGTTTTCCATTGCATCTATTTTTGTCGATATTTTGTTGTTCCACATAAAGAATCCTTGGTTGAAGGATCGTCAAGCATGACCATCATAATGATGATAATGAATTTGATTTTTGATTTGTTTGCATGTTACAGAATCCCACAACAGTTTGACTTGTGATTGGCAGCATATGTCATTTAATATGGTTAATAAAGTTTAGATGATGTTCTGAACAAATGTATATTCTAACAAATGAGCGATCCAGCACAGTGGCATACCGTATTCATTCTAAACAATTCAATCAATCCAAATATTTGAAAAAAAAGACGCTTCCAAACAGAAATGATAAAAATTCAGAATCTAAAATCATCATTTATTCATGAATATTTGTGATGTCTTAGGGATCACAAAACGGCTTGGCCCTAGCTAATAAAAAACTATTCGTTTCATTTGATTTTAAATACATGTAACAATATATGGAAGCTTTATTCTCAATGTCTTTCAGTCATTCATTGTCTCATTCGAAGGGCAGAAGTATGATTGAAGAGCTCGAGTGTATCTTTTAAGTTCAATAATCAGCATGTTGATATTGTTTTTTGTTGGAACCATATCCGAAATATTTGAAAAGTGTAACTATAACAACTCCAAAAATTAGTTTTTGGTGATTAGATGGATCTATAAATATTATGAATACAACATGTGCGTTTAAACCTGATATCATGGGGAAGCGAGGCCACGCGATATTTATAATTAGGTACATCACGTATAATTATAGTTGTATATGATAGTGGGGATTTATTCTAGATATACAATTCACTGAAATGTAGGTCGCCTCTAATCTATATTTGAGTGTAAAACGTGATTGTACTGGTAGAGAACCATGTTGTGTCCATGATGAGGTTAGAATGGACGATCCGTAACTTTATCATAATTACCAACAGCGACTGGAAACACGCCGAGGAAACATGTCTGATTGAACGGGCACCTGTCTTATAAAAATGTCGAGTCTTCAAAGAACATGAGCCGAGTTGGTTCGCTCTCTTAATTTAAATGGTCCATAGCCTCGTCATAACAAGCCATATAGGTCACAAACACATGTAGATCTGGCTGTATGTTTATAGAACCAGGCCAGTAGAGGGAGTAGGGGATCTATCACACTCCGCTATAGACTGGCTATGGTCGTAATTACACAACATTAAAAACGTATAGCAGTTATACATTTTTTGCTTGCTAGTAGATAAAGTGAACGCGTATATAGTATATTAGTAGAGTATAGGTGATAGAGCGGTGTTATTATCAATCCAATTAAGTCGTTTATATGTATTTAATTACAATTAATACTGAATAAAAAGAACACTTATATCCCGTCGCTTCTTTTTTATTATGAACTTGATTTAACTGTATAAAACAAACTCAAAATAAAGGCGAGTTTGTACATTGGTTATAAGATATCATTCAATACATGATTAAAGAAATCATTCGATACAAGAGGTATAAAGTAAGACATTTGTTAATTTTCAGTAATCTATTTGTATATTTGTTTTTTAAAATTGTCAAATTGCCGTTTCATCAACTGTAAAACATATGAGTCTAAAACATTCAGTATAAACTGTTTACTTTTTAAAGTATACGTCAAAATGAAATTTAAGCTTGGCAATATACAAACAATCAGTAAAAAAATTGCATTAATGATGCGTTAGTTTTTATTTTGTCCACTTTCTATACGCTCTTTGATCATACCAGTAATATCGTCATCATTATCATAAGTCCTCTTTTCTGTCTGTAAATATACATTCACTCAATACTAACACTCTCATCGTACAGACAGCAAGGCCATCTTTAGATGATCGGAAAAAAATAAAACCTCTCGGCAAAATTGCCCTGTGCATCTTTTTTGCTTTGATGTTAGGTTTTACGCTTACGTTTTTCAGACTGACTGAGCAGTATAAACATAATTTTATAGTATGATATTGAATGTATTGTAAAACTATAATATAATAACCGTAATTGTTGCTTCCGTCAGTCCAAATGTCAGGATCGAATGTAAACGAAGGGGATGATGTACACATTTGAAGCCTGTATCAGTGGAGTTTTAATGACTACTTATTTGCCCTGTATTCTTCTTGTACACCATTCTGTTACATGGTGTTGAGTCGTGTATATTGACTCGGTTCTCACTTTTAGGACGTGATGTTTAGATGGATGTGACCAAGATTTGCATGGCGGGTGACATTGACAAAGCAGAAGACACTCTTCTCGAACACCTGGTCTTATTCTCTTGCACGTTATTACAAGTGTCTCCATGTAAATCATTATATCTGTCCTTTTTTTTAAATTTTGCCCGTAGTTTAATCAATTTCGTAATCGGATAATGGTTTTGTTGACGCTTTGGTATTTTTTTCATTTTTTTTTTCAAATTTTTCGGATAGGTATATTTATGCATCGCCCAACCGTACTATGGTACATGTTGATTTGACGTTCAAAATATAGCAATTTTGTTCACAGAAGCGGATATGATTATCTTGTAAATGAAGACTATGTGCAGCAAGTGTTTGTAAGCACACTTAACAACTATTTCCATTTACCTTGTTATGTTAAGGACGTGTTTTTGTACTATTTCCTACTGGAACACAGGTTTATAACCTCTTTGTACTTTACAAGGTACGTCTTTGATATGTTGCCTATTTTGTTTGTATTGTATCCTTATTCTATTGATCATGATCGAGTCCGTGGTAATAGGGCATTAACGTTTTCGCACTTTAGTAATCCCCTTTTATATACAGGAATCGGTGCATTTGTATGGTTTTATGGTTTTATAGAAAATATCACAAACGCTGGTGATGGCTGGTATGGTTTACAGTACATGTTTTAATAAAGCAAGTCTCGTTTTTATCTCTTCCTTGATGTGTTAGGAATCACAACTTACAGCTAACCACTATCCCGGTGTGCTTGATCAGTAAAACGGTTATACCAAGTATAAAATATATGTATAGCACACCCGTGATAGTGCTTGTTTGCATCCTCTGATACAGGCAGGAACGTTTACATCAAATCTAGTATAACGATCTGTAATTGCTAATTTACCTTCCGTTGGTGGAGGTACGTACCTTCACTCCTACCGTTGTAGGTAAACATAGACCTCAGTGAACGGTTTTATACGACGTGTACGTGTCAATCAGCACAACAATTGATTTGCTGGTTTGGTTGGGGTCGTGCTGTCTCTGTAAATAAAGGTAGCTGTCAGTCGTAATGGTTATGTAACGCACTATACGTGATCCGTGTAAATCTGCCGTACAGACACACACCTCTGTCAGTCCCTACAGCATTACTTGTATCTACTCCGAAGCGATGCCTGTAATTGCATCTGCTGTGTTAAATGAAGGATAAATACACCAACTACACCATGGCTCGTGATGTCAGCTGTTTCGAATACCGAGGGAGACATTCTATAGTCTTTAGATTAAGATTTCAAATTAATTTAATATCTACTCATATTAATATCCGTCGGTGATGAATAATTTTACATCAATTATTTTTTTTAATCCTCACAATAAAAGATCGAATTGAAACCTGGGGTAGGGTAGATGTAATTGACATTGGAGATATGTGATTCAGCGAGTATTGTCCAATATATATCAATGTGTTGATAAACAAACATACGGAAATCACATTAGCTGTTCATGCATTGACATCCAAATCCAATTAACCTGATTTGGCATTATGGTTTATGTGTGTTTGTTCAAAAACAATATTAGAATTGTTCATTTTGCGTAATACATAACCAATAATTAAGGCTCCGTTTGATTGTGTGGTCGAATGAAAACGGGCGACAACTCTAGAAAGACAAAGTCAGACATTGAATGTAGTTGAAATGTAGATCCAATAAAGTTAACGGGAAACAGAAGAAACACGCCGATCTTTCACAACGTTCGTAGAGTAAATAGACATCTATGATCGAATGTGTCATGTGCTTTACTGGTATTTACATCTTCACAAAATTCATATTTTATCTGCTTTTGACGTGTGCAGAGTAATTTCTTGTACATTTTTTTTTTTTTTGTACTTCAGTCAAAATAACATTGTTTCGAAGGGACATCAAAACATATCGTTCATTCATTTTTTATCTTTTGAATTGCACATTAAAGTTAATTTGATTAAAAGATTTTGAGGATTCTAGAATTAGCTTGGTCCTCTAAAACACCCAAACTTTCTTTGCGTCTAGCAACGTTGCATGCTAGGGCGAAAAATGTTGATTGTCAGATGAGGCGTTTATTCACAAAAGGTATCTATGAGTTCAGTATATCATTGACGTTTCAATATCCCAAGATCAGAGCCCAATATCCAATACAGCGATGACTTAAAATTATCAGCTAAAATTTCATTGAGGAGAGGAATTCTGATTTACTATGATTGTACATGCAATTTGAGTAAATTTTCGAGGGATTTACTGTTTACATTCCCAACTTACTGTTAACATTCACAAATCCCTGTTTACATTCCCAATTCCCTGTTTACATTCCCAACTTCCTGTTTACATTCCCAAATCCCTGTTTACATTCCCAACTTCCTGTTTACATTTCCAACTTCCTGTTTACATTCTCAACTTCCTGTTTACATTCCCAACTTCCTGTTTACATTCTCAACTTCCTGTTTACATTCCCAACTGCCTGTTTACATTTCCAACTTCCTGTTTACATTCTCAACTTCCTGTTTACATTCCCAACTTCCTATTGACATTCCCAACTTCTTGTTGACATTTCCAACTTGCTGTTTACATTCTCAACTACCTGTTTACATTCCAAACTTCCTATTTACATTCCCAACTTCCTGTTTACATTCCCAACTTGCTGTTTACATTCCCAACTTCCTGTTTACATTCCTATCTTCCTGTTGATATTTCCAACTTGCTGTTTACATTCTCAACTTGCTGTTTACATCCCCAACTTCCTGTTTACATTCCCAACATCCTGTTTACATTACCAACTGCCTGTTTGCATTCTCAACTGCCCGTTTACATTTACAACATCCTGTTTACATTCCCAACATCCTGTTTACATTCCAAACTTCCTGTTGGCATTCTCAACTGCCCGTTTACATTTACAACATCCTGTTTACATTCCCAACTTCCTGTTACATTCCTGCCAAAGTTTACGTCCTTTCATCAGTCTACGGCGCTTCGTTACGTCCGTAGCGGTATCATGAGTCAAAATGCTATGACTAGATTTTCACGGCGAGTGTCGCCGATGAAGCAGAAAACGAATACTCTTTCGGAACTTTTGTATAGACACTATCTTTGAAGATTTGTTAATAGCTTTGTTGGATGGTTATGCTGAATAAAGCTAACAATTCCGCTTTTAATTGTTCGGGGGAAATGTTGAAATCAATTTTGTATCGTTCGACGTACGTGAACATACGGAGTTGTTAGATTTAATTGTTTGAGAAAATGCTGCACTACAATATCGAAGGATGTAGGCGTAGGTAAAAAGAAAACATGCTGTTGTTGTTGTCTTTACCGAGTACATGCTGCAGGGGAAATACGAAAACAAATTTAGTTGTAGACATATGAAAATGGAACTGTTGACAACCAAATCTTTTTTATCTGTAATCAATCACTAAATACGTAAGAGAAAATGTTTTACCGTAGTGTTTATGTATATTTAGACGTTCGAAGATTGAACCGCCGGCAGCTATGTTCAATATAGATACTCCAAGGCTGTTTTAACTGTGTCATTGTATATATATACCAATAAGACAACAGGGAGTATTACTCGTAACAGGCTACTGCATCGAGTGACTACAGTCGCACTATCATCGTTGATCTCCAAATTCCATTACGAAAATGGCTTTCTTAGTTCTTACATGGTTTTCCCTACGTAAAAGGTCAATATACTTTCTTCAGTTGTCGAGTGCGGGGTAAGATTATCGGTTCAGCACCAGACACCGCCTGGACGTTGAGGGGCTGCCTGTCTTGATTGGTCGAATCCGAGTCGTGATTCTATGTTACCTTTCAATATTGTCACATTGAATTGTCTGTGAGGAGACATAACCTGTCCGCAATGACTTCATAAAGATAAAAACTGTAACCATATTGGAAATCAGAAGTGACACAGGACGTGGAAGATGTATAGGAAGCTAGATTTATCATAAAACCTTCTGTCAGTCGGTTAAGTTGTTATGTGACGAAAACGGATATGATAGTAAGTTGATAAGATAATGTTGTTCATCCTACGGATTCCTGTTTTTGTATTACAAAAATGTCAAAAATAAAAAAAGGACATTTTTTGTTGTCATATGAACCAGTCTGGGTCATGATAAGGCGTGGACCATAGTCACGAGAAAAGAAAAGCATATGAATGTTGACGTAACACATACATATGTTGCACCTTTTCAATTTAGTAATAGAAATACTAGTGTTTAAATATGGAATGAAGAGCTCAAAGTAGAGGACATTTGTATTGGTAGTCGAATAAGTCGACAATTTATTTTTTTCATTAATTTTTGGATTTGTCATTGTTCCCGATCCGGAAGCACTACGTTCACATATAAGTCAGATTACAAACTACCTGTTTATTTAGGTCAGGCAGACTTTTTCCTATTAAGGCAGGTTATTATTATTTTTATGATTAGATTATGCTGAATATCTTGATAGAGCAAGACTAATAAGTTAAGACATACTATATTTGAATAATTAGAATTATGGTAACCGTTTTTTAATATCCTACTTACATGTGGTATGCCTGCTTTTCGTGATAGAGAATGAGGCCTCAGTTCTCACTTTCAGGACGTGACATTTAATTTGATCTGACCCAGATGTGCATTGCGGGTGTCGTCGATGATTCAGAAAACGCTAACCCTTCCAAGGCACCTGGACTTTTTTTCTTAAACCTTTTCAAGCGCTTGCGTATAAACCTTTCCTTTGTTAATACTTTTGCCCCTTGTTCAATCGACTTAGCTCGAATTATTGTTTTGTTGTCGCTTGTAGAATTTGTGATCTGTTTTTCATGTTTGATTTGAAAAACTTATTTTGACCAGATGAATTATATGTCTGAAAGCATGTATAGCTAATGTCCTTATATTCATATATCCTAAATAACTTTTCGAATTTAAATTCCGTGCCTATAACGGTGCATACGTCAAATCCGTTACACAAAAACAACGGATCATAATGTGTTATGGTGCATCGCAGAATTAAGTCATGTAGAACCAAAGACTTATGTATTAACTCACGCGCACAAAAAAATAATCTAAATTAACGATTGCGGCTCAAACCCTATCTTAATATGAAATAAATAATTGGTGTGCATAAGGTACAAGAGTACATTGTAGTAGTCGTGGTTCATCGTCTAGACGTTTCCCCTTAACGAACGGGGTTTTAAAATGATAAAACCTGTATTTGACAGAGATATAGCTACAAGAAATACCTTTATGTGGTAAATTCATAGACATGTGTAAAGCTAAATCATATGTCCTTTTTTGTGTATTGTTGAAATCTCGGCATTAATTTTGCTTGATAACCATGAAGAAATTTGCAAATAAAGCAAAAAAACACTTAAAATTAATGTTTTGACCTATATACAACTTTGCTATCTCTTAATTAATATAAGAAATATATCATATATATAGAAATATAGAAATGCCGAGGACTATTGGAAACCCTACGTCTATGTGGTATGCACGCTTGCTTAACTTCCCTTTCCTCATTTTCAATTCATACTGAAAGCAATATAATGCCTACATATCCCGAGGGAGGTGTTACGGGGATTCGTCAGACATAGAACGATGTATATGGCAGGCATTGCGTTAAAACCTGAAGCAGTCATTATTCCCTCTGTGAATAAAACTGACAGTTGTAAATAAGGAAGGATTTGTGAATTTCGGAAAATTATACCGATATTTAATTACACTTAAATGTTAGACGTCTATCGATATTTTAATTTTGATTCGTCATTTCTACAGTTAGCATTTAAGAAACTGTCTATTATATTGAGAAAATAAAAGCAAGATGTATGGTAAAGTACACCAAGTCATATATTTTTTGATAGAAATGGCAAAATTAAGATACCCTACGGGATTACTATTAACAATGTGTTCGACCTCCCGCTGTTCAGACTAACGTATACAGTAAAACCTCACCTACTCCAACTCGTGAGGACCTGATCAATAGTTCGAGGAAGGCATGGTCTATGTATTTGATTAATCCAAGGTTGGTTTACTATGTACGAACTCGGTCGGGACCAAACGAACTTTTCGACGATGTGGTGTTCGAGTAATCCCGGTTCGAGTAATTGAGATTCTACTGTACGTTATTAACCGAACAGCGTATCAATTAACACATAATTAATAATGTTTCGCCTGATATTTCATGTACAGCTTATAGAACAGATCAAGATTCGATTTTTCAACGTATAGAATTATGATATCAAATCATTCTTACTACACAGATCCATGCTTTTGACTTGGTCAATTCCACCGTTTTATGAAGAACAGATTATAAACATTGCCATGTGACCTGATCAATCTTTTCTGACAATGGGATATTGAAGAACCCGCATATCTTCTTTAGCTTATTTTTCTTGTTTTACTTTTTGACAATCATCATAAATAACAAACAGCAAGCAGGTTACACACTTTATATATGATTATATATATAATATGCGAATGTCAAACTATGTGTTGCGGTTGGTATCTACGTTGGAAAATCTGTATGCCATACAGACACACGAACCCCATAATTAATTTCAATCAGTATCATTTATAAAATCAAACATCAGTGAAACTATTTGAAATTGTTTTATTCTGTTTTTAAACGTGTCATTGATATTTATGAATATTTAAAAGATTGATAGATAATTTGTGTAACACAATCAAACACAGCTCAGTGGACAATCATGTGGATATACTGTTTCGCCGATGATACATTTCTCGCAAATGACGCGTTATGGTTAAGGCTTGGTTTTCCGATGATGTCGTATTGGTTAGACAGCCGCTGAAACCAGCGTATGATTGTTAACGATGTATGCTTATTTTACCGTTAATCGCTTCCCTTCACATTTGAAAGGATACATTCGTGTCCATTCGGCAGAAGATTCGTTCAGGAACTGGAAACAGTTTCGTTCATACGTGAACGTAATTCATTTTAAATTTAGAAATTCATACAGACTGTCAAAAATATTATTACACTGCATCCAACAGCAGTTTAGTCCTTCTAATAATGTATGTGAGTGTCAAATTCACATCATATGACACCCGATCATATAACATAAATCTCAGTGTTTTGTCTCATAACACTATAATCCATGGAATGCTTTCTTATCCAAATTGATCGTTGTTTTACAGCTTTTCCGAAAGAAAAACATTAAATAAGATATTGTTTTACTGAATACATGTTCAAAACGAGAAAGTCAATTTAAAATAAAAGATAATACCGAAGCGTCAATTTTTTTTTTTTTTTTTCAAAATCGATTTCACTAAGGGCAAAATATGAAAAGAAAGAATAACATGGGGACATAAAATACATCGTCACTGAACATTTTTATTGTTGGTGCCGCCGTCCCGAGCTAGATTTGTTAAAATCTGTGCATACTTTTCTTATTACACTATTCAGTTAAGGCGAAACAGCGACATTGGTATATTTGCATATTTACCTACTGTACACCATGACACTGAAAACATGATATTTTTTAAACGAGATGTTTATACAAGTAAGTCGCTAAGCCAAGCTAATCATTCATTTATTGCACCGATTGAGTTTTTTCCGAGATCGAACATATTATCTCACAGATCATGGGATTTGCAGTTTTATCGGTTTAATCAGTGTAAAATGCTAGTATGTGTATATAACTATGGCTGCTAAGGTAGTTTACGATCGAGTTTTACAACAAACGACCTCTAACCTTACTTTGACAAAACCGTGCTCTTGAACGTGTCTGGTCTTCTATTGGTCACAGGTTATTTCGTAACACTGAATTATTCAGTCGTTATCATGTTTGGTTTTCGCTTGGTTTTATTGGTTTAAATGTCCTACTAACACTTGAGATGATTGAACGACAGGCTTCCAATTGTTTAATGTGCGCTGAAGCTGGATGATAGTGTATTTGTATAGCGTGACATAGAACGTTTACTGGAAAATTCCTGTTTTCTGCCAGACCGAATTTTTGTTACAAATTTTGAATTTCTTTTTGACACTACAATCTCTCTACAATTATGGACAATCAAAAACCTGTAGTTCTGATTTTTTTTTTAAAAATCGATCACCGCGGCAAATTGTTTAATTTCAAATTTACATTTCTGTTCTACGCTTTCATTCGTTTCATGCAATTAACATTTGACTTGTTGATAGTGGACCATTTAATGACTTTTTTCCTGATAGGCCGTTCAGCATTATAACGATAATAGCAATGCATGTGCTTCCTCCATGGATCTGAAGCTGAAAACAATCACACTTTGATTTCATCCCAAAAACACATTGCATCGTGAGTATCCTAGTAAAGGTTATACTGAAACATGTACAGATACGTCTGTCGATGTTTTACATCATTGCTATAAGCATGTATAACTTATAAAAAAAGATAATACAATTGTACCAAAGCGTCAACAAAACCATAATCCGAACTCAAAATCGATTAAACTGGAGGCAAAATAGGAACAAAAGAAATATTTACATGGAACAAGTAATCACACTTATGAGCATACTTTAAAATTGTCCATCTTCATATCCCTAAAAGATACAGAATATTTCTCAATGAGACATAGATGTCGACCATAAAACTTGCCCATAGTTCTGATCAAATAAAATCGATGAATCGGTAATACGTCGATTCTAAACAAACTATTAGAAAAGTAGAGATATACCTTTGATATACTTCAATGGCAAAAAGTCTATTTGAGTTATCATTTTGAGGACTTAATGTTTACTTGGATGTGACAAAGATTTACATGGTTGCTTTTGTCGATGAAGCAGGAGACCTCCGGAACATCTGGTCTTATTCTCTTGTACTTTTACAAGGGTCTCCACGTAAATGTTTCTTTTGTTCATATTATGATCGTAGTCTTTTTTTGGGCTCGAATTCGGGTTTTGTTGACGCTTCGGTATTTTCTGGTTTTATAAGACTTTAGAAATGAAATGGTGAGGCAATGCAAACCGGTCAAAGATTTTGCTATAATTCAGATCTTTGTGACAATTAATTAATATATGACCACTAATATTCAGATAAAATAATGGATAATAACAAAATATCTACAAAACGGACAAATTGTAATTGCAACAAATCGTTGTGGATGTATATATAACTTCGTTAAGGTAGACATGGAAAGATTCAAACGAAATTGCTATTATACCGGATATTCCACCATGAACAATTCGGCTGCCTGGCGTAAATTTACAGTAACACAATTATAAACCGTTTTGCATTCTACCACTTCAAGACAAGGGCCTTTTGTTCGAGTATATTTCACGATTTTCCCCACATCCAATTCAATTTCAAGACGGCTCTACGGTTGAAAAGGAAGCTGTAGCAACATGAGTTGCCGACAACATATCTTCATCCTGACATTAACTACGTAATGCCTCTGTTTTACAAATAAACAGATGCAGCTTGTATTGCTTTGAAGAAATTGAAAAGTGGGGAAAGGAAAAATAAATGTTATTGCTCGTTTTCATTGCCACAAACTTTTAAAAATCGGGCTTTTACAATATTCTCGTTCAAAACATTGGTTCTCGTATTAACAGGATTTCAGTGATCATCCTGATTTGGGTGCCGAGAATAACGAAGCGCCAGGAGTACTAAACTCAAAACTAAAAATCGATATAACTAAGGACATAGTATGAAAAAAGAAAATATGTTCACGGGGACTTTTGAAAAAAAAGTATAAGAGAATAGGACTAGGTCACAGCCAATCTGATATCACGTTCTAAAAGTGAGAACTTAAGCATTATTCCCGTTCACAACAAGCAGACATACAAATTATCATATCAAAAACGTCCAACATCATATCATACAGAATATTTCTCAATATTATCAACAGGGCGACCAAACATTTTGCTCATAGTCTTCCACAACCTGCATCTATCAAACGCCTGTGCCATGGATTCGTTCGTCATCATCAAATATCCATGACGGAAATCTCGATATTGAAAGAAAGCCTTAGAGCAACGAATCAAATGCGACATGTTACATGAATCCTAAAGCTTAGTAGTAAGCTGCCCGCTTTGGTCATAGTGTAAAACAACTCGAAATAAGCAGCTGATGTCGGAGAGTATGTTGTGTCTTTATTTTGAGGTCAGAAGGGATATACAATCATCTAGGTCAGCAAAATTCTTGTTAGTTTTAGAAACCACATCATCGATATACCTTTAAGAGCAATTAAACATATTGGCAAGGTTTTTTACCTTTCGTGATTAGCTCATTGACAAATTGGTTGTGTATGAAAAAGAATTTGAAGACATGTTATTTACATGGTACTAAAAGTGAACTAAATCTGTTAACATTGTATTATTTAACATTTAAGTAATTTCTGCCACAAAAACAGTCTGATGACTACTTTACGGTCATTTTTACATCCAATTTTACGGGGTTGGTTGTAATTTTTCACGTCTTATCGTCAATGCAAGTTCCTTGGGGCAAAACAATAGGCAATTACAAACATTAATACACAATACCATAGTTATAGGCTTAAAATGTATACACGTGTAAACATGTATATGTACCAAGAACTTATTGGCTGTAAATCATACAAAATTGTGGTTTAAAGAAGAAAAAAAACGTGTAAATACAGTCATTTATTGCTTAAAACTGTATTAAAAATAATGTTTTCATAGAGGGTAAATCATGAAATGTGTCTCGTATTTGATTCAATCATGTAAATACAGTCATTTATTGCTCAAAACTGTATAAAATGTAATGTTTTCATAGACGGTAAATCATGAATTGTGACTAGTATTTGATTCACTCATAAAAAATACTTAGATTTTTGTTTGGTGTGGTTTGATTGTTTTACGTCCTATACCAAGCCAAAGACATTTAAGGATGGCCTCCAGGTGTGTGCGTGCGATGTAAGTATACGCGGTATATTCGTGCCAGCATTCTTACGATAGTTCGGATCTTTTGCCGATTTAAAGTGCTATCACACCGAAGTAAACTGTCAATAGTCCCAAGCGCTGACCCCCAAATAGGTCACATTATACAGAAAACGGATGAACCAGTCTTTCAACTCCCATATTGCTGAGCGAAAAGCAGAGAGTAGGAAGTACATGAATGTACCATTTTTAGAGCCACTGGTATGTCTCGGCTAGAGGAAAGCACCAAAAACCTTCCTCACAGGGGCGAACGTTCAACTTAAAGCCACAAGTGAGGTCGTGTCAAGAGAGTTGCCATTTTTCTGATGAATTATTTAAAGACTGACTTAATAATAGAAAGCAAAGAATAATTAAGATATATGCACTTTGGACAGCGTTACTTTCAAGATCTGAGTGCCCAAGTTCTCGAAAGCGGGTCTCTTTATTTCGAGTGTACATCTATGGTATTGTTTCTGTTCTTTATTCTACATGATTTTATTTTGTGGATTTTAAGTTACGTTACGTTAAAGCTGAATATCTCCTAATGACACATGATCAATTAATGTACCACTCCATTGTCAGTCATAATCCAAATATTAATAATACTCTCGCATCTGTAAATCACGGTTTTTTTTACTTTTTTAATAAATCCAATTTTTGTAGTCATTATAATAAGGTGATATTATATTGAAAGTTCATTTTATTTCATGATTTATATTTTTTGTGTGTTGTCATAATGTTTGTGGAAATATTGCTTAGTAATCACTCAATGAAACCTTGATCTTTATATGATTTTAGGGACAGGTACACTGGATGTTGATCCATGAGTATTTGTGTATTCATGTGTATTAAACCTAATTTAAGTTCTTCCGTACCTAGAACTAAGTCTAGATATATTATACAAAAGACAATGGGGGTTTAACTTCGACCCAACGAAGAACATGTTTTTATGGAGAGTGAATTAACTAGTTTCGTGCAGTGTCACGTGGACTGTCTTCCAGGAAGTAGTGATATTTATGTGACTCTCCACAGGGCCTTATTAACTTGAAGGTAACGCAACACAATCTTGCATCTTTTGTCAAGGCCATTGTATGTTTTTATCTTGTGGCGAAATGTATAGAATTCCGCTTTTCTTATGATGCAGTGAGCTATACGTGGTTAGACGTTGGCGTTACAAATACTGGAAAACGAAAAGAAGTGCACATAGGTAGAAATAGCACGCCTTTAGATTTTAAGGTTGGGTCCCGTTTCCTTATATGGCGTACAAACACTATACACAATTTGTGCTGATACAACCATTTCATTGTTCGGTATTGACAGTCTGAAAGAATAAGGAAGTATAGGTTTTGTCTCGTCTACTTGTTGTTGGTGCAATAACATGTATAGTTTTAAAGGCATAGCCAGACAATTGTGCAGCAAAAATATAGAATACTATTGTACACTTGTCTTCTATTTTTCTTTGAATTGTTCAACCAAGTAATTGCTGGGAAGCTAAACAATCTGATTGGAAGCAGATCCTTGTTCTCGCCCCGTTATCCAATGCTCTGACAACATCCCATTAGAGGTCAGTGTGATGGTGTTCCTTTTTAGAATTCCACAATGCACCATGATTATGAAGCAAGATTCCAAAAATATCAGGTTATTCTATCAAAATTGGGACTATTTAGAATTTAAACCCTGACTTTGACATCGCCCCTAGCCCCAAAACTTGAACGATTTGACCATAAGTTCATATCATGCCATGACCACCAAACCCGCAAGTGTCCATATACAAAAAATAAAACGTATCGGTGATAGCTACCAGAAGGTCCAATTCTTTTAAGCATGAAGTGTCATCATGCATCTACCGTACAAGGTCCAACCATATTCATCTAGGATGTTTTCACCAGCGCAATTGTACAAACAACAGACGATTAAGTTCACTTCAACGAACAAATATAACAAGTCAGGCTTCCCAGTTCCAAATCCAATATTGAAGGCTACTGAAACAGCCTGTGTCACTGATTGAAATACACCGCCATAAAGGTTACAACCATTTTCAGCGACCTTGACCTTATAATCAAACGGGAGACCACGACCAACCATGTGCCGGTATTGTGTAACTGTTTACGTAACGTGTCGAACACAGTGAAAACGGTACCCTCATCAGCATGTTATTCATTAGTGTGATTGAGCGTTAGAAACTCCTGACATGACACCTTTTATAATGAATCGGTAATGCATCATCGCGAGACAGTGATATGAGAACGGTTCCGATGTACGTACGTCATACACTGATATTTATATAGTGTCAATTCACCCTGCAGTCCGGTGTCGGTAAGACACTACCAGCAATTGGCATCTGCATTTTACTACAGCAAACTGCTGTGGGACCGTTAGAAGTTGTGGTTTTTTTCCCCCTACCAAAGAGTGACTTTGGAATATATATTCCTTGTTAATGGCGTCCTATTTATATAGCTTAGATAATTTATTTCCATCCTACATCTATATACGTGTATCTAATTTGAAAAGCAGTTTGAATATGTTGTCCTGGTCTGAAGAAGAGGTGTTTTAAGGCACCAATATGTGTAGCATGAAATACGTTCACATGGACACGGTATATTATCTGTACTCTTAATAGGACGAAAAACAAATCAAACCAAAACAAACTGTTCAACATGTGAATAGATTGAGAATCATTGATAGATTTACCGATCAATTAATTTAGGTCAATTATCGCCGTTTCTCGGGTGGACACACAGTTAGCTCTGTAATTTGACAAGCTTGAGCATGTACGGGTAGACTTTAGCTGAAGTAATAACCAAGCAATCAATCCAATCAATGGGCCGTTCATTTATCACCTATGTTTGTACATTCACGTACAGACGATTATGTGTAGAATGTGTCAGCATTATAAACATTCAACAGAACAGCTGTATGGTACGGTTTAATTCATTTTTTTGGCACACTGTATCTATTACTGAATTTAAAAGGTGCAGCAAATGCGTGTGTTACGTCAACTTTGAAGCACATGACCTAGCAGTTCCTTGAACATTTTACATTTGTGTAACGCAATTAAGAAATAACTGTAGACGTAGAAGACTGAAATGCTAAAACAAACTATCACCTTAAGCAAAGAGACATGATTTTGTTTATGGAAGTACAAAAGGTCTGTTTATAAGGACGTATATCGACGTAGAATAATGAAATTATGTCGAATTAGCCGCAGGCTCCCCTCACGTGTCCCGTGCTAATGTGTACATCGTGACCACACCACGCCATATTTTCCTTTTCCTAAGTGAATGTCGACAGTCTGCTGACGTCGCCTGTTATTTTGATCGCAGATATTAAAACGTACAGATTTGCCCACCAGTGGTGTTATTGTTTTAGCATTGTAAGAGAACACCTGCGGCTCGGACGGGTGGTTCTAATGATCGAGAGCGTGGGTCAAATTGTGTCGCTCGAACGTGTCTATATATTAATATTATTATTGAAGTAGACATGCCATCGATCAATCAGTGGCGTGGGAGCAATGTATATTTTTGCATTCAGATGTTTTTGGCGAAACTACAACAAATCCAATTTATCCTGCCTAATAGTTTTAATGTTAACGCAATCTTAATTAAGTTTAGGTATCTGAATTATTAATCAAGTTTAAGTGTCATTAATCGACATCAAATTCCAATTCCAATCTTTTTTATACACCAAAGAAGGGTTTCCCGGGCATGCGTGTAGGGGTTCTCAAGGTCCCGCACTGTTTTATTGCACAGATAAAATCACATTAGAGGCTCCTGTTCATTGACGCGCAAAGGCACGTGTGCAATGAACAGTAAAACAGGCGGACCACGTAATTGATGATTCCATACAGCAACACAGATTAATTGGTACTGCGGTATGGAACGTTAGCGCGAGAGTGTCCAATACTCGATATTAATTTGCCGTAATATCGATCATTAGGTTAAAATACCAGACGTAATTGTATGTGTAGATCACAGGCGACCAAGTATGAATTGATTTGGTATACGAAGCGATCAACCGATGATTAATTTGACCAGTTTTTTTATACGAGTATCAAACCACTGATGGGATATCCATATGACACTGTTTATACGAGTATCAAACCACTGATGGGATATCCATATGACACTGTTTATACGAGTATCAAACCACTGATGGGATATCCATATGACACTGTTTCGGTTGATGCGTCATATTTCTAAGGAATTCATCATTCGTGTTTAAAGGGCGTCGGTATTCAACTCTGGCACTTTCCAACATTCATTTCCGAGTTATTTGGTTTGGCCCCTACAAGCTGATACATCAGATCAAATGCAAACCCTTGATACATAATGTCGATGAAGCAGAAGACGCTTATTCTTCCGGAATACCTGGTCTTATTCACTTGTACTATTACAATAGGCTCCATGTAAATATTTCCTTTGTTCATATTTTGCCCCTGGTTTAATCGATTTTGAGTTTGGATTATGATTTTTTTAACGCTTCGGTATTCTCTTATTTATTTAGTCAACTTGAAGGAGAACGTATAAAGCGTAGACATTTCGTGGTTTTATTGTGCTCGATTACTTGTACCTAAAACTCCAGGACGGCTCATACGTGATACTCTGTACTTTATTTTTTTCTACCACATGTCCGATTTTACGGCATGTTAAAACTGCAATGAATTCATCCGCGTGCGCGTGCCTAAGGGAAAATACTCTCCTGTATATTGTTGTAATAAGACTCTTCGTTATACTAACTGTAGTGATTCATTTTTGTAAGACGAGAACAAAAAATAACAGAAAATACCAAAGCGTGAACAAAACCACAATCCGAACTCAAAATCTGTTAAACTAGGGGAAATTTGAACAAAGGAAATATTTATACGTGTATCTATACCCTGATATTTAACAGCAGTACACCCTCTCCTTTCCATATCAACTCAGAGATTATTTTTAATCGGAATCCTCAAAAACAGCTTCATTTATGGTAATGAACTCTACCGCAACCAACTACTCTTACGATTACACAATACCTAACACATTATTGTACCCTAGATATGAATCCGACATGCAATTGAACCGTCCGATATAAATATACATGACTGATTTAGCAATATTGAATGACGCAAACAATGTTGTTAATTTTAGCATGTTGTAATTATTTTAATTAAAATGTTTGTATTTGTCTAAGCATATTATACAGATGGGAAATGCTCTCGTTGAGGGACGATCTAATACTGTAATAATGAATTACACGGTAAATTTGATTCGCTGTTTTTCAAGTAAGATCAACAAGGACTGTAAAATCGTATTTGCACGAATTTCTAAAACATACATGACTGACTTGGAGAGGTAAAATAACATAATTGATCCGATTTATCTAAGCATGATGTGTGTAATTTGGATTTCCGTTCGATTTTATCCACACCATCATTAGTCGTTGAAACGGATTGAAATTCTGCCTCAGTTGTAAAACTGTAATTACCATAGTTATTTGAAGGAAACCATGGATCTAGTTTTGTTTAATGATTGCACTTATTTTACCGATACTACCCGAACTTCTATTTTCTCATTCATAGGAAATTGCTTGTGGAAGGCACCGTTAATCGATCATCGGTGACACTTGCGCCGTCTAGGGGGATCTTTTCATTAGATGGTATTACGTAACAGTCCGGTCAATTAAGGATAGAACATCACCGGCTAATACGATAATACCATATCATTGCTAATAAAAACAAAAAATCCGGAGGTTATGTTCTCAACCGTCTAATTTCTGTTATATTGCACATAAAAGATTGAATATATAGGCAACAGAATCTCTCTTGACTGTTCTTTGTTTACAAAGAGTACGGACGCCTCACGTTCTGACGCGATACTTAATTTCAAATGTGATTAGCCGAAACGTAAAATAAACATCAGGAAAGAAAAAGTACCAACTGTTATAGCTAAACGTGATGTTTAATAATATACGACTGTGGCGATTTACCTGCGCATAGAGCCATAAATGCCCGTGGAATTACCGGCATGTCCATATTCCAGTTTCGTGAATAGCATTTTAGGTTACCAAAGTGTTACGCTGTAGCTATACCAATTTACTTTATGCTTGTTTGGTCAGAAGAAATAAGGGATCAAACAACAATAAAACGATGGCGTAACACGCACACATATGCAACTTTTAAATTAAGTAACAGATACAACGTGCCGAAAAAATCAACAAAACTGCATCATATAACTGTTTCGTTCTTCCAGGACTCGTCTTTGATTCTAGGGACCAAAAGTTGAGAATTGAAATTTTCAAAACTAATGTATCAGCAGAAGAGTCAGGTCAGTAAAAACCTTTTAATTTATAATTGTAGAAAAAAAATAATATTGTATGATTTCAAATCGTGTCCTACTAAAGTGTGTTTATTTTTAACTGTGCCACTACTCAAATAAGATAACTGGGTCTATGGAGGCTCCAGCAAGTGTTCAAAATTAATTTTGTGTCCAAGTTGACATGACGATCGTTATAAAGTACGTAATTCTATGTAAATTCGACCGCTGTAATTTTTTTTTTCTTTGTTGTATAACATTTTACCTGTTTGAGCGTCATTGTGAGATCTATTATGAAATCATATCATAATGTCGAGGATTCGTAAAGGATAAAACTAACATCCTTAATTAACGTTGTCTTTTAATATGTTGCAAAGCCATGCACACTAATCATCCGAGTATATTGCAATGCCAGATACCCCCAAACGGACTATTTATTGATGTCAAAGAACCGTAAATATCATAACAAAAGAAAATTGATTAAATACAATAAAAAAGAGATACATTTGAGCTGTTTGTGCAGACGATAAACGAAAAATTAAAAGATGTGTTCAAACATGTCAGACTTTGGTCCGATAATATTTTTTTGATACTTCAGAGTGGACGGTCCCGTTAAGACGAAGCAGATATGTAGAGTTGTGATATCAATACTTTATTGAGCGTGAATGAGAAGTTATCTGAGTTATTATTTTAGGTGAACGATATTAATATGCTTAATGATAATTTTAAATGTTTTGGGCTGACAATATATTATTTGTAAAGTTACACTAAAGAAATACCAAAAAATGTAGGTGGAGCTTGAAACTCAACAGGAAAAGACATATACCTATAACAACAACGCGTGGCACAGAAAAAAAAGCAAAGTGAAACGAGAAAAACACATTAACGCCATCGGAAAACTCAAAGATTAACACGAAGACAACCACAGGATTCTAGAAATGCAGTGCCCAAAAACACATGGCGAGGGTTTTTTCTTTAAACAGAACGTGACTGGTGCATGATTTAAATATTGTATGACTAAATACATGCAGCTAGGCGTGGAATTCGAAACTATCCTCATTTTTGCTTGAAGCAGTCCCGACAAAGATACATGTAAACATGTTAAAGGGACCATTTAGTCCAACGACAATTTTTCAATTCAACAAAAATCGAAAATATATACATGTACACTATTTATCCAGACGAAAACAATTGTCCTTGAAAGTCAGATATCACGTAGCCCATGGGCGGTGTGGTGATTTTGGTAAGTTTAAGGAAAGTCAGCGACAAATATAGCGACATTCCAAATACAACCCAAAATACGCGCGCCCTCTGGCACGACCAAAGTTTCTTGTAATCAAATCCACGCAATTGCGAACAGAGAGATGGCCATAAAGTTTGATTACATATACATGTACCTACTAAGGATTCTGAATGACGAAATACGTTGCAAACAATTATCTACCAAAAACAGGTTTTATTGAGAATTTGCAAACAATAAAGCCCTTCCAAAATGTGTAGATATATGATTGTAATATTTGTTTATAAAAAAGAATGACGTCTCCTATTATGTAGATATTATGTAAATACGTTTTCTGATGTGATCGCTAAGTGAAAAATTTTGCGTACATGTACTTTTATATTTTTGTTATTACCCAAACTGAAGTCTTACAAATGCTAGGCAATAATAAAAATTTCAAACAATCACCGATTGTTTTTGCTATAACAAAGCACATGCGGCATCAACTATGTTTAAGGCTGTGTGTCTTCTTGTTTTTTACCCAAAGCTGCCCGTCTTTGTTAAAAACAAACGTCGTGAGCGGTTTGCATTATCACGGACACTTTGGCGTGACCTGGTGACAACTATCCATTATCCTCTTAGTAAACATCGCAAATTGTAAGGCTCTGTGTCGTTATAGACAGAAATGGTTTTAAATTACTGCAATTTTCACTAATTCCACGCGTACATATGTCGTATTCCTAATCATTATGGTCTATAAAATGTTTTATTCATCCATAAAGACTAGCGTATCCTCCGGTTTTTTCTATTCTTCGCTCCTATGCGGATGCTATCAAATACAGTTTTAGAGATTTCGGGTACATTTGCATGAGTTATAATGCTATTTGACAAATTAAATGGGGGATAGTTGTCGCTGTTCTGTCATAAACAAGATAATGTTGGGATTAAAATCCGGAAATGACGTAAATATACTCTATACCTTCTAAATCCAACTTTTGTTATGTAATTATTAATACGAATCACAGATAAATGTAGCAATCCTGCATACGCTTGCATGTTTTGCAACTTTATTTTTTATTTATCGTTATCTCTTTACGTAACATCCAACACATAAACACGCCTTTAAAGTTTAGTTGTAGTTTTTAATACAGATTTATGTATCATGCTACTCCAAATTATATTTTAGTTCTGTCTGCTATACCTCCAGATATGTTTAAATGTATGATTATTCTGTCGTTTGATATGCCAAATATATGTTAACCGATATGATGTCTTATTTGTAAACCAGAATATTATTCTCTCAAGGGATCTGATGAAAATAATGTAAATATGATTTTCTTGTCCATGAAAAACATTAATGAGAAGATGTCGCATGGGGAAGTTTGTGTATATATCATATCTAGAAGAGTGCAAAGGAGTCCCCGATGATCACGGCTGTCACACTATTAGCGATGAGAGCCCAACCTGAACAATAGTCTAGGGATATATCATTACTTCACATCTCTCACAGAGATGGTCACGGCGCACTGTTGAGACGGTCGAGTCTACTAGAGTTTTGTTTGTCTGCAAACGGCTGGAGGAAACACTAGCCTACTTATAGCCCAACATATTCACTTCATCTCATCACATAATGACTCTTACTTTGTGGGAGTGAAGTGAAGACAATCATATGGTATTTAAAAAGGAGCTGTGTTAACAAGAGAAACCTTATGTCGCGAAATGAAGAGGAAACCTGCGTACATATTACAAACAAAATTTGTTAAAACGTAAACATGCCAGCATCACTCTCAGCCTTTTACTGTCGCGGTAAAAGAACACTAAACTACGTAGTTGGAATCTTATAATAGATGTTAATACCGTCAACATTGCTCTTGAAACACAAGCAAAATTTACATTCAAAACAACTTTTAAACAACACTTGAGGGTGTTGGTGTATGTCTACGTTCTTGCTGAAGTTCGTATATCGAGACTTCATGAAAACACTGTTATATTTATGAGCCCTTGTCTAAGTCATATCTTGAAATCATTTTAGAGACGTGCAATAGATGTCGCGATAATAAAGCAGGTGCTGTTCTATTCGACTACTCGCTGTTCGTTCCCGTGTTCAATACAAAAGACAAATTTTGAAAACAAGACCCGTTCCTTTAAGTTGACAGATTAGCCTTGTATTTATAGGCCAACTACAATTAGAAAAAAAAACAGAATTGGTTGTTCGCACAATTGTAACAAAGCGCACGTTGTGTGCCATTCATTGTTGGGTCCAGTTATTCCAGATTAACAGTGATTGGCTTCCCTTCTTCATTGATATCAGCTGTCCAATTGCTTCATCTTCGCATTTGTCAGCCGGGTACAAAAGACCGGCCTATATCTTAAGCTTAAGAATACATTGAAGCAAGCCAGCGCTTTCGGTCTCCCTGTTATCACCTAAATATTGTTGTGCTTTATATATCGACTTGCGAATGTATTTGTTAAGCATACACATAACTGATAGTGGAAATATTAAGTATGTATTTGTTAAGCATACAATGTGAAATTATAAATTGTTAAGCATACAAATAACTGACAGTAAAAAGATTTAGTATTCATTTGTTACTGCAAGCATACATTGGATAATAAAAATAACTGACAGTGAAAAGATTACATATGCATTTGTTAAGCATACAATTTGAAAATATAATTAACTGACAGTTGCAAGATTATGTATGTATGTGTAAAGCATACAATGAAAAATATAAATAACTGACAGTGGAAAGACAATCTGATCCACTGTTAAGAAGGATAGAATACTGCATGCACATCAAAGCTTTTATGTCAATAACATACTGCAATAAACTCTGATGCAACGGATATGATTCTTTCATTCCAACAATAATACTGACTAGTGGAGGTGATAGTGCTAGTCTAGACACATTAGTTTCAGAACTTATGTATTCATAATCACATTTTTGGATATGCAAATCTAGATGTTTCTTCATAGATATGATATTTGTTAGTATGCCGGAGACAGTTTGCAATTTGCTTACATTATTTCCTATAGCAACAAGAACTTGTTGACCACGTCGATCCAATACACCCTTCTGAGTTGAGGGACACAGCGGACGCTTCTACTTCAGCTGCTTACATGTACATCGAATTCTACTTAAACTATGACCAACAAGGATAGCTTACTACATAGCTATACGATTAACGTGACAATTTCAATTTTCTGATCGTGAACATTCCGTTTCTTGATAGTAACATCCCTGCTTCTCCAACATATGGTGTTTACATGTCGGAGTTGATTCTTAATTCTAGGGCTTGATGGACGTTTTTAGTCTGCTCATAAGTATGCTTACTTGTTGTGATTGACAATAATGACTCAAATGTCTTTTTGACGACTTGATGTTTATTTGGATGAGACCAAGATTTACATGGCGGTTTTCGTCGATGAAGCAGAAGACGCTTACTCTTCAGGAACACCAGGTCTTATTCTCTTGTATGCTCTAAGGGTATTCATGTATATTTTTCCTTTCTTATAGTTTGCGCCTAGTTTAATCAATTTGTGTTCGGATTATGGTTTTGTTGATGTGACACACCCTACATATGATTAACACACAGACATATTCTTGTCAATCTCTGATATTTAAATGAACGGTTATCAATGTTAAATTGCCTACTGTTATGACTGACATAAAAACACTTTTTAGAGACATTCAGTGTGAATGAGATACTTCTGAACGGCAAAATGATTTAATAACAAAATCAAATGATTAAATTGCAATGAAACTATGTCTGGTACGTTCTCTCGTTGGTTTTGGACCGAAAGTAAGCCGTTTTCTCTCATATCTCGCCATGTTGGATAGAGTTTGCCAATGTAAGGAAAATATGCCTTACATAGCACGCTCTGTGACGTCACAATGGCTCAACAATGACGTGACGTCATGAATACGGTCAACTGTGATGCCGGAAAGAGAAAACGACGGCGTAATGAAATTAAAATTTTTCACTAGAATTTAACCATAAACACCAGAAAGGTGAGATTACGTTTTCTTGGCAAACTTCGTTTGCAAATATATGGTAGCTTTATCTCGCTGTCTAATTCGTTTTCGTCAAAAAAGCTCAAGGGAAAGTTGCAATTTTCTTGCATTTTTATTTTTTTTAAATAACCGTTTTACGGAAAAGAGCAGTGTGTAATCCATTAAAAGAAACACATTTAATCGCACGAACCCAATAATTTGATTGTAACACATAATTCATATTTCCATTAACACATTCCCCAGATCATCCTAAATATCATCATAACGAGTGTGTTTCGTATCAGTTATTGGGCTTTACATTGATTTCTCGGTCATGTTAAGATCACTCGTATAGGGTCCCCATGGAGTTAGGTTGTCAAATCGCGTTAAATCACTTATCAGTTTTCCATGAAGTACCTAGGTCGCCGTACATTCGTGATGACAGTATAGCGAAGTCTGTGATGATAATTGTGTTAAACGAAATAAAATACACTTTTTTGTATGTTGATCGAAATTAAATAAAAAAAATTGGCATGTTTGAACCAGCATTACGTATCGCGTCCATTATTATGACCTACGTGGGATATCGACAATATCTGTTAAATGTCAGCGTGAGTCTAAAGATTAATCACACGAGTATAACAGGAACACAGAGCAGGAACTATGGTTTTATATTAGTACTAATGTACAGAACACAAAAGGCCGGGAGAGGATTGCATCTCCGTAGACATACCCCCGACATTTCCAGAATCAGAATTAAAACGATGTGGCAATTCAGCAAAGTAATTTGCTAGCAATTGCCAGGGGCCACGCGTTGCCTTGCAGCCAATACGTCAAATGGTTCTTTCTAGTGATACTCATGCGTTTCCAATATAATGTAACGAGATAAAAGAGTATGTTTGTCTATTTTGTAATGAGGTCCCATATCCTGAAGTAAACCCACAACAAGTTTAATACAATTATCACCACTTAATCTATTTCCATCGGGAATATTTTTTCATTACCCGTCCGAGTTTTTCTAGCAGAATAATAACGCGTTTATATTGCAGTCGCTTTATTGTTTTATACATTGTACTTGTCTATATAGATCATAGTACTGCTGTACAACAATGTTTGTTTTATAAATACAATTGTACTTCCAATAACGTCATGGTACATGTCAATTCCACAGGAGATCATCGCTCACCAAATGCATACATGATACTGGCAACCGATAGAAAATATTGATATTAGAATCCATGGAACGGTATTGTATAAGCGGGCGGATAATATACTTTAAGTAGGATCAAAGGTTTGTTTGTCTGTGTAGGATTTAACGCTTTGAAAATAGGTGCAAATTGAAGAAATACAAAAAATGTTGTGATATTAATTATTGAAATCAGGGCTAACATTAGTTGCATCGTACGATAAACATGCCCTAAACTTCCTTTTATTTGTCTGATCACATTTGGGATAGCAGGCATCTTCTCTTCACATAATCTGCATCGTGACACTATTCAAACCCTAAGGCCCCTTTTTCACAGAATCTGCACCGTGTCATTATAACAAAAATCAGTGAATGCCGTTTAGTCGACAAGACCATATTCCGAACTCACAATCGATCCAAGTAGGGACGAAATGTGAAGAACTTAAATATTTGCAAGGAGACTATTGGAAAAAAACGATATAAGACCATGTGCTCCGGAAGGAAAAGCGTCCATTGCTTCATGAACGACATCCACCATGTTATCACGTCCAAATTAATGTCACGTCGACAAAGGGAGAACTTTCATCTATTTTTAATCATAACAAGAAGGCATACTATATATCATATTAGAAAACGTCTACCCTCATATCATATACAGAATATTTCTCAATAAGTCCAATATGAAATCAATACCAATGTATGAAACGACGAAAACCTGCCAGACACTGCACGTGTTGGCAGTGTTACAAAATATATATGTCCCATTCTGATACCCCAGTTCCCGCTTCAAGGCTATGACACTAACTCGGATGTGACCTAGATTTACAAAGCGTGTGACGTCGATGAAGCAGGAAACATCTTATCATTCGTGTTTGCCTGGATGCAACACAATGTACATGTAGCGTGCGAAGGGGAGGAAACCGGAGTAACCGGGGAATACCCAATGTATTTTCACTTGCTGTCGGGAATTCGAATCCCAACCGCCTTTATGAAAGGCAAGTTCGCTATCCACTCCACCACCCGACCACCCTTACTGTACCACCCGACCACCCTTACTGTACCACCCGACCACCCTCACTGTACCACCCGACCACCCTTACTGTACCACCCGACCACCCTTACTGCACCACCCGACCACCCTTACTGCACCACCCGACCACCCTTCTTAACAGTTAAGGTTAAGTGGGGTTGCACCTTCAGTTCTTTACCTGATATAAGTAAAGTCTATCCTCTCATGAAGAAACATGTGCAATGTGTACTTGATGTTTCCTGCTTGACGTTAAGTTTTAGTTTGGTATTTATAAAGACATGTACTCGAGGTCAGTGTAATGTGACCAGCAGGGAGACATGTTCGCTGTATTCGGTGTGGTAATTCCTTGGGGAATAAATAACGTGTGGCTCTATTGTCGAGATAAAGAAATAAGAGTTATGTGTTTTGGTCCCAGGTCTTTGCTTTAATTGGTATTTGCTTGGCTTTTCCTGACAATCACCTTCACATATAACTGGTTATAATTGCCCGGGTAGTGTTCAGAATACCAAGTCTGTTTTGTTATATTTATTAACAAACTTTCATGTGGCCATTGAATAAAACCATCATCCGTTAAGAACCTCCTGATAACACATAAGCTGTTTTGAGGCAATCATAAATAATAATCAAAGAAGAAACAAATAAAACAAGAAACTAGAAAAGAATGAAGGTATATTCTGAACAGTAATTGTGTAACAACATGTCTGTGTTTTACGTCATCTTTCAGGCCATTTTATTGATACCATAGTCTATTGAAAGTAAACTGTATGAAACGTGAGCAAATATCAGTTTAGTTTGTACTGGCCGAAAGTGAAGAGAAACACTTGTTTCAATTATTGCATACTAACGCCAACTCATTACAATTGTTAGCCCAATATTGATCTTAAAAACATACAAGAAATATGATCTATTCTAGTATAATTGCATTTGGAATTGTCTGTTATCCGACGTGTTTCGAACTTGGGATAGAGTTTTCATAACAAAGTAACATAATCATGTTGCGTAATTGTTCGTATTGGTTTAAACTAATAGTACGCTTGCATGATAAAGAACAACAGAAGCATCTGAATAAGACCAAAACATGCCCCAACGGAGGAGAATTGTTCCTGGAGTCAATTAAGCTTCATCTCAATTATACTCCAATTTCGTTTTTCTGTAGCGTGCCCCGAGTAGAGCGCAGTAATGTTAGTCTGTAGTACACATTTGTATCTATGAGACAAACATTTAACACTAAAGTTACTTTATCACGGGAGGCTGTAGAATTGATGAGATATAACCTTAACAACGTTTGCAATAGTAGACGCGTGTATGCATTGTTCAAAAGACATTTATTTCTCAGATGTAAAATATAGGTGTAAAAGCGTTTGTTTAAGTTGTTTGATGTGCTATGTAGAGTTTAAACAACTCATGTTTTTGGTTGTTTATGTTGGGTTTTTTTGTAGTAGATATGTGTATCTACAAGACGCCGATGTATCAACATTGTTCACTTTGGTATATTTGCTTTCAAAAATCTGTAACATGAAGGTTGTGCTTTAAAGATGAGCTATACATTTGTAGTAAAGTATTGTTTCTCGGCGAAATTACTGTCATAACATGTTTTGAAGTAAACGTCCAAGACTAGAGGATATTGCGTACAAATAGTGTACGTGTATATGCCACTTATACCTAAACTAAAACTGTAACAACAGAGAATATCGTGAACATTTAATTATACATCTTCGCATCAGTCAGATAATGCCTTTGTGTAAACAAATGCACACAAAACACAATCAAATACAAGATTAGGGCCAATACAACAACAAATGGCGACCACTGTTGTTATTTATAAGTTTTGTACTTGGATTTGTCCTATATGTACTTGACGGAAGACGCTTACCCTTTCGAAACACCTGGGCCCGTATTCATGAAACCGTTCTCATGCTAAAGCATGGATTTCGTGCTCAGGCCTATTTTCTTATTCTGGCTATAATGTATTAAAAGACTCTTATTTTGTCAAAGTTTTGGTGATATATTGAAGATCCATCAAGCCGAATGCTGTTTTCAATAATAACAATTGGCTTTTAGATCATTACATTTTCTATACGAGTTTCGAGAAAGTTGACTTGAGCACAAAATCCATGCTTGAGCATGAGAACAGTTTCATGAGTACGTGCCCTGGTCTTATTATTGTGTACTTGAATACGGGTCTCCATATAATTCTTTCCTTTGTTCATATCTTGCCTCTAGTTTCGATTCTAGTAATTGATTTTGAGTTTTGATTACGGTTTTTTTTATTTCCATGTTATGTGCAAAACATCCATCTGCCATTTGTGATAGTGTAAATATGCAGTGCTAGCATTACTTGAGTTGGTTGATAACGTTTATAAATAACATAGTGTACATTTCTGTTCATCGTCAAGAATAGCAGTTTTATTACCTTAAACCCATTTTATTAGGAATAAGATTCATCAGTTTGGTATGAATGATATATACTAAGTTTGTTTTGTACACAAACAGGAATTGAAGACTTTAATTTTCCTTTGTCAAACAAAGAGTACAATAGCCGAGTGCCGGTGTTCTGACCGCTGAAATCAGCTCGCTACCCCAAAAAGGGCGAGTTAGAGAGGTCAGCTGTCAAAAACGTAGCGCGACATTTCGTCCAAATGTACTCTAATACTACAGGTAGACAGAGAAGATGTTTACCCGTTTCGCCCCATATTGGATGTTAAATAAGATATTACAGACCATGCCAACATACACAACCATATCATGGACTGGAACAAGTCCAAAGTGTTAGAGAGAGAGGAAAACTGGAGAATGAGGAAAATTAAAGAATCCGTATGGATAAGGAAGGAAGTGGAATCAATGAACAGAGACGAGGGACACCAGTTGAGACATCTGTATTACCCTTTTTTAACATCCTTTCACTCAAAGCCTTTTAATTCAGAATGCTGGTTAGTAAATATGTCATAGTGTAAAAATAAACGTAACAGGCCATGTTAAGTCCATACATCAACATCTTTTTTTTTTATTTATTTTGAAAAAAATGTAGGATTTTATCGAGCTGAATCATGTGAGCCCAGACAAGAGCGTATACATGTGGGAGAAAACATGAGTACCCGGAAAGCAGTCTTTGTCTTGCAGATAAGTTTCGCATATGGTACTAAATTCGCTGTTTAGCAAACATGTTTAAGATCTATATCTGTATGAAAACATTCTTGTACTATGCAGACATTGAAACAATCATCGATATCAATATATTGTATCAGTCGACATGCAACATATTGGTCTCGTCCCCGTTATGATATTTAATATTTATATAAAATCCAAGTGTTTCCTGTAGGGTTATATATCATGTTTCCGTCATAATGAAACTTATATAAATATCAGATTCCATATTATACCAGTATGGTTAATAATTTACATGATGCTACGTGAGTTCATAGCTTATCAAAATGAGTGTTTCCGCCATAGCATAACATTAATAAAATCTCAATTTAACAGTGGATGTCCGTATATATGATGGTGCAAATCAATTATCTAGACTATTCAAACGTGACGATTTTGATTTTCCGATCGTGAATGTGTCCTTTTTTGATAGTAGCATCCCTGCTTCTCCATCCAATGTTGTTTAAATGTCCCAATTCATTCGTTATTCCGGGGTTGCTCTGAATATCGAGATTTCCGTTATAGGTGTTAGCTGCTGACAGACAAAATAACGGTACAGGGTTTCGAGATACGCAGCAAGAAGAGGACATTGAGAAAGTGTTATGGTCGTCATTGAGAAATAGTATACACCCTTGAATGGATTTTTTATTATGCTCATCACAATGTCTGCCGGTTGGGGTTTTAATCATGTCTCAGTTCTCAGTTTAAGGACATTACATTTACTTGGATCTGACCATGATTTTAAATTAAAGGTGTCGTCGATGAAGCAGATGGCGCTTACTCTTCCGGAACACATGATCTTATTATATTGTCCCTTTTCAATGGTCTTCCTGTGTTAACCTTTTTCTTTGTTCATATATTGAACCTACATGTAGTTTATAAGCTATGATCATGGTTTTGTTGACGCTTCGGTATTCTCTTTGGATCAATCTCGGTTGATCTATCTCTTTCGGATTTGATACTATGTAATATTGTATTTGTCCAATAATCGTCTTCTTGAAATGCCATTGTTATTTGTATATTGCCATACACAACCATTGGATAAATAGAGGTTACACAACGAGTGGCTGTTTGATATGGAATTTATTTCAATCGAGTTAATTATTTTTTAAAAGTTACAAAAGACACGAGCTTTAGCTAAATTCCCGCCAAGTTGTGACGACGTCAACAATCGATGACTTCGTCAACAATCATCATTTCCGGTCAAAGTTCAACTTCTCAACCAATCAAAATTCCGGAAGGTCATATTCCACAAGTGGTATATAACATATATTTATCCAACAGTCAGCACGTTTATACAATGGTCTGAGAGTGGAATAACACAGGGTATTGTGGTAGAATTATACTTATAAAGAATGACCACTAATAAAAATTATATAAGAAAGAGTGAAAAACATGTTGCGTGAATGAAAGAACAGATGGTAAAGCCATTAGGTGCCATTTTAGAATTTAATGTCTTAAACTGTGTTTTTAAAAGCTAACGTTTTCTGGAGATCATAAACATGATTAAGTATTTGTTGGTAAGTTGCTCGTCAGTCATTACGTAGGCGAGATAAAACCTTTTATTGCACCTAGTTCCGTCTAATATACACAAGAAAAGGATGTAACAATACGTCCTTTCATGACGGAATGGCGTGTTTTGTAAATATCGAAATGTTTGGTTAGTGAACATGTTATTGGTGATGTTTTCCCGGGTGCGTTCATCATTTGCAGATGTTAATTGTTATATTACCGAACTACACAACAGTTAAAATTGATCTAGTGGGTTTTAGGCATACGGTATACATTATTGTTACAAATCGTGTTAGCTTAATGGTCTCTATATAGCTCCGCGGAAACATCCGCCCCATGTGCTTATGTAATTAATCTACAATCGCTAATTATTTAAATGTCTTACAGGTAACATGCGAACAACAAACAAAGGATATATTGTAACGAAAAATGCAACAAATACCAAGAATAGCGCTACAGCCAAAATATTCCAGTTTCGTGGTCATATCAAATATGTTTATGATTCAAGATTAAAGACGAAAAGGAAAGACCGGATGAAAAATGACCCTTTTACGGATTCCTGTAATTTAACCGAACATTAAAATTGTCATAACACAATATTCGGCAATGCTATAACATACGGTATATATAATAACAATGGTGGTTTAGACGAGCTCTACCTTGTAACGATCCTATTTACCGGATGATATATTGTTTATCGGTACGCGTTGATTAAGTCAGCTTTTATTTCTGGTGCATGACTCGTTACGGAATCTCTACATATTTATACGAAGATCAAAGCACCTGATCTAATGTTGATGTATATCTTACTACAATTCAGTTAATCGATCGTAAATACTCATTTATAATAATATCACAGCGGGAGAAAATGATACTTAAAGTTAATATCATAACCAAAGCAAAGCTTACATACAAAAATACAACTTTTTAATGATATATTATTTTTAAACAGTTTGTCCAGAACTTGGTATATTTTGCTAGTATACATACAAACATATATAATGGGGGAGGTCTTCAATGTTTAAGGGCCTTAACTGTTTGCGAGACCCTTATTTCAAAAACGTCAAAACCTTTGCCATTTCAGAATGGCAAAAGATCCACATTCTTTAGCTTAGATTAGACAAAAGCATAGCTGATATGTGTTTTCGCAAGCGGGTACGTAATTGAACGTACCGCGTTCAGCGCAACGACAAGTTTTCAAATGACTTCGGCGGTTAAAAGAACGTTTTACCAAATAATTCAAGTTTAACATGAGTAAAGCTCTTGTTATCCAATAATTTGACACCGGGAACCATTTGTATGCGTTGTAACGCATACAGAATTAACTTCGGAAAGCATCAGTCTGAACCATAGTGGAAAACAATTGAATTTTTCTTAATTTGCATCAATTTATATGTGAAACAGCATTAATCTATTGTCTGTAATGGAGTTCCATCACTTGTAGGCTTCGTTTAGATAGACAGACGAGAAACGTTCTGTATTGTAAAGCGATGACTCTGAGCTATTAATCTGTCTAGGTCGATAACAGCACCAGTGTACTAAAGGGCGTTGTATTTCACAAATATGATACACAATGTGTGAAGGCACCAAGACATCAAAGAATCTGGTTCATGAGGGTTTTTGTAATTCACTTTTCTTGAAAGCAAGTTTTATTTATTAATTTCACACATAATACACCAGAAATTAGCAAAATAATTAAAAGGTAATTGAGCTTATTTCGAAGATAAAAATACCACAGCTCTTGAATTGCAACACATGCCTGCTTAAACAGAGTTGTTTCCCCTTGCTTCCCTTTGACTTTGATTATTTTCGTCCAGACGTAGCCCTCTAGTGGGAAAACCGGAAACACGTCACAAAATAACGTTACGTCACACAATTGTTTTACATCACACAATTAGGTTACGTCACACTCGACCTTTATCGATTATTTCCGGAATTTTGAAATTAACCGGAATGTCTTTTAGCTGATGTCTGTTACATTTTTCTTTGCCGTTGCCTCAGAAGCTGTTTTATTTCGACTTGCCGACTTTAAATTATGGAACTTGTTCAACCCTTTCTGGACCAGTACATAAATGATTCTCTTCATAGATCTAATATAAAGCTACGCTCTTTTAATGCTTTGCATTTGTCATATTATGACTTGGGGGGAAAACTGAGTTTATGCATGAATGTGTTACCATTCAAGACCTGCGCTCTTATAAGGGTTTTTAATTAACTCTTTTCGAGACACATTGCGGAAATAACCTTTTTGAAAACAAGAAAACCATGGGAAGGAATAATTAAAATTTTGAAATATTCTGTAAGATGATTATTTTAAATCTATATTTCGATAACTTCAAACGAAAAGAAATGTCGTTGAGTATTTTGAACATCATTCCTTTTAGACGGGCATAGCCAAAACCCTTAACTTCTGTCACGGACATACTCATAGGGGAATTTCTCAGCATAGCCTCATCTCCCAAGAATACACACTTATATCTTCAACTAACTATCACCCAGTGCACATTTCCCGATACAAATTATCTTTCATAAGAACAAACACCCGGGACATTTGGTGTGATTCTTTATCGTTTTACAGTTTGCAGCGTTTTATCTCAAACTAAGAATTCCCGACATGCACTTATCTCTACTACAAACTAATATCCGGTATATGCGCCTAGTGGATATTCCAAACCGGAAATAACTCTCCTTGAGAAACTATCACCCGTGACACGAAAGATAGCACAAGTGTAGGCCGATGCAGCATGTAACTGCAAACATTCTTTATCTCCCGTACAACTTGTATGGAGTTAGATACTCTCGGCTATGCAATTCCATAACGGAAACATAGGACATTGGACACAGATTCAGGTGCATGTTGCTGAAGACTATGGGCAAGTGTTATGGTCGCAATTATGGTCTCATTGAGGAATATTATGTATCTTTTTGCGATATGAGGATTGGACGTTTTTGAGTATACTCATTAGTGTTCTCCCTTGTTGTGATTGCAAATGATGACTCAGTTCTCATTTTGAGAACATGAAGTTTACTTGGATGTGACCAAGATTTATATAGCGGGTGTCGTCGATGAAGCAGAAAACGCTTGCTCTTCCGGAACATATGGTCTTATTATTTTGTACCTTTACAAGAGTCTCCGTGTAAATATTTGCCTCTAGTTAAATCGAATTTGAGTTCGGATTATGGTTTTGTTGACGCTTTGGTATTCACTGATTTGTTTTTATTCTACTGAACGCTCCCGATTATACATTCAACAAAACAATCTTATACCCAAAGCATACGTGTTGGGAATTCAGACTGAATTAGAATGACACAACTTCTCTACAAATAAAAATAAAACACAGGACATATGCATACATGCCTTACCCGGAACTTTCGGCATAACTCGATTTCAATTTATATTAAAACCCCTCAGTAAAGAGATGTGAATACATTCCCGACAAGAAACTCCTGACATCACTTGTCTTCAATACAAATTAAAATCCGAGATTTAAGGGATGTCTATGCCTATGTTATAGACAACTCCATACAAATAGGATGAATGCAAGCCTAACTGGAAAGTCAGGATTCAAGTTTTTTTTCTCTTTAGTGCAAAATGAATCGTAAATACTTCCTGATGTATATTTTTTTGACATCATAGATGCTGTGTATTTATAACTCACCGGCAGTTTCACGCCCTACGATCCTGTACAAAACCGGAGGTATCATAGACCCGGGTACAAACGAAACGTGTGCCTAGGAATATATAGATGTATATGTAAGCTAGGCTTACATGCGAGTAGGGTGTACACTATTTCACTAGGTGTCCCAGCTGGTATAACCTCTTTCTGATACAAAATAGACAAGAAATCTGGATTCAGAACCAAATAGAACAAAGTTAGCAACGGCCCTGTTATCGCTGAATGGTGTTCTCGCTACTTGTCCCTCTCTGGATCAGTCATCGGTACATGGCATGCTCACACATATCTCTTCTTACGAAATTGCATTAACCTTAAACCAATGCAATTTGTTTAGAAATGCAATGTCTTAACGAAAAAGTCGAATATCACAGACAATCTGAAAATCGTTGGTCGAATTTCAAGTTGACGAATGTCATTAATTTTTCCTGGTATTTTTAACATAATTTCCCCAGCGGTTTTGGCCGTAATGATCTTTTACTGTGCTAAAAAGCAAAGAAGAATGTATTAACAATACTTAATTCTCTTCAATACATCCTGACGCTATTGATATAGGGGGTGTAGAATATACCCTACTTGGAACCTCACGGCGTGCTTCTTATCCAGATAATTCATCATTCAATCCTTTCCATCTTTAGAGTGATGTGTTCCAAATAGGAGTTTCCATTTGTATCAATTAAAGCCGATATTATGTAAATTGGCGGTACGTAAATGATCGTGCAAATTAGGAAGTAATTTCCAGGTCGAACGTTAATGGAAACCGGGATATAAAATACACAAAGCACATACATTATGCACGCGCGGCTTAATAAAGACACATCTATATCATCACCTGAATAAGTCATGTACATGGTCGGTTATTTTCTAGGAATTATACTTTATAAACCCAACATGGTGATTAGAAGGAAACATTGTCTTGATATTTTGCTGAACCGTTTCGGTAATGTTAAATTTGGTTACGTGCATATTATATCTACAAGTTCCTTATGCTCTTATCTCAGAACAACGTTTTCCTCTTAACATCTCCCTTGACATTGTCCACTTTTGGCCTGAGTTGAGGGTCCTGTCCCTTTGCCGATACAAAAAAAAAAGATTTTCAATAAATAGCAGTTTCTTCCTCCTGCTTGATGCTGATAATAATTTATAATCTGACCGGTTAAGATGCTAGTGGCTTTAGCAGTATAATTCAGTATGGAGATGCAATAAAATCGGCATCAGTCCCAATATATCGCAAAGAGTCTTAAACGAACATGCACCTACATTGCATACAACGGGAGGTCATTTTAAAATTAACTTGGATGTTAATAGGACAATAAACAAAACCAACGTTCTAAGTGTCATATATCATGACCAAACGAAGAGTAATGAGAAAAAAATTGAGGATATTAATCTTACCTGTTATGCTATCAACTGACATTGTCAAGACTTTTTACACATAGTATATGTTGAGCTTCCCCCGTTGAGTTATGGTTGGGTTTCATAATTTGAAAATTATACCATGAACGTTGGGTTAACATTGATAGCACACCATCACGGTTGTAGAGATTTTTTCTTCACAACCAAACCTTAAATGCGTCTTTGAAAATACGTTGTTTGTGTAAATGAAGTAATGAAAAGTACGAAATCATCATTGGATAAAAGTATTTTAATCAGTCCATATATACGAGAGTCCTTAAATAACGATTTTTATCAAATCGCATTGAAACTGCTTCGAATCAAAATGGATTGTACCATGTTTGTATTATTGTTAGTCTTAACCCTAACTCGATTGATAGGAAACTTTCACAGGTCATAAAAACAGGTTATTACAACAAGTAATATGTGTGTTGGATTCTGTTTCGGATCTTCCACCACGCTGAGACAGAAATACTACGATACTTGACTGAGGTGATATATGTGACCATCAGACTGTTTCATGTATCTGCCGTGCTTGCTAGAGACCGTGGAGCCACGTTAACAAAGTTACATATTATTGGTGGTATCACGAGATGTGACATCGATTTCAATGTACACCCAGATATTTGACACCTCTCTGTCCATGTCAAGGTATGTATGTGAACGTCAATCTGGAAGTGTTGTTTATCTGCCTTTGAAGATCACAGATGAAAAATTTCCTGTCGCGTCTTTAACCGTAGGTGACATCAAACCTAACGTATCTAACCTATCACGAAATCTCCGCGGACCGGTGGACGCGTCTCTCAGAAGTCACGGGGACAAAACCCTTCACAGGGGACGGGACGCTATTAGCATGATCCGGCTTACTGTCTGCGTTCGTATACATGAAACTCTCCGGAGTCATTTACGTACTTTATGTTTGATATTTGCTATTTTGTCGCGCGTTAATTATGCAATTAGTATGTAATGTGGGCAAGAGAATGGAAATTTCAACGAGTGATATCGTGGTTTATATTTAACCAAAGCTTAATCTGTTTGTACCGTACCTGAAGGTCTAGGTCATTAGCCTACAATGTGATGCACTTTAGCTGATGTATGGCCTAAGAGTTGCTGTTAATTGTGTCTTTGAAGATTGAGAATTTGCGACTTATGTAGGGTTGGAACTTGCGACGCATACTCTTACTTTCGAACTGAAGTTTGCTATAAATTAAATATTAGCAGTTCCGGCATTGCATCACTGTTGATTAAAATGTTAGGCGAATAATTGTTTTGATAATGGCCGCATAAGCTCTATATGGATTGTGTGTAAGTTCTTTCTAAATAATCATTGAACCATTCCTTTGGTACTTTCACTTTACATTCAATTTCAACTTCATTGGTTAAATGAACATTTGAACCGCTAAAGTCATTATAGAAAGTGTCCTGTGCATTTTATGTTCGTATTGGTGCATATGTGTTTATGTGTTTGCCTCCTTAAGGAATCGTGGTACTGATGTTTTAGGTACGTTAGACATGTATCAATTAAAATACATAGGCAGACCAATACTCTTCCCAAAACCAAACAAGGAAATCACCATTACCCCAGAAGCCATACTTAGCCAGACTTTTCGTTGGTCAGCTATTTCCACGCCAGAGTACACATGCATGTTGTGGCCATTGATCACAGCCTTATGATGGATGACATAGTCTAGAGATACAACGATACTAGATCAAACCGCTACAGACCTGCTATCTCCATCAACAATAACGTAGTCTATTGTCTCTATGCGGATGCGATATCCTTGTGCAGCATTTGCTGTACAATGGTACCTGTATGATATGTGTATATTGGGGTGCTGTTAGAATATTTGCCGTTGCTCAAAGTTTACTCCATTATTGCTTGTTTGTATGAGATATCCCGTAAAACATGAGACCCTGATTTTTCAACGTTCTTGGTATTTCGTCTACATTATAAACGCCGGGATACATTGTAGTACCCTACTCATAAACTAGCCATTCGGACGCGTAACAAATTAAGAAATGCTAAGAATGTATACGTTTTTGAATAAACATGTACTTATTAGTATGCATTTTTGTTGCGATTGAGACGAACGCCTCAGTTCTCATTTTAAAGCCATGATATTTACTTGGATCTAACATAAATTTACATGGCGGGTGTCGTTGTTGAAGCAGAAAACGCTTATTCTTCCGGAACACCTGGTCTTAATCTCTTGTTATTTTGCAAGCGTGAACATCTTTCCTTTGTGCATATTTTGCCCATGGTATCAATGATTTGTTTAGTTCTGATTATGGTTCTGTTGACGCTTTGGTATTTTTTTTTTACTTCGCGATTTTCAAATGCTTACTGTTACCACCCTCATTTTAATTTTACTAACACCCCTTTTGTTTTATTTGAAGTTGTGATCCCTCTATCGACCAAAAAACTTTACCTCGCTTACCGCCATTGAAAACTTCTATTTAGCCGCCATTTTGTTTTAAAAGTGCCCTAAATAAAGTCACGTGGTGATGAAAGGCACATGACTAAACCGACTGAAGATTGTATCCCGGAAATGGCGTATTGTTTTTCATTGTATTTTGATTCAGCATCACGTACCATGCCAAGAAAGTATTCAAACTCTGCTACTCATGGGGAAAACAAACAAAATGCCAAAGCATTTGCATTACCTGTACTGTAGTGTCTTTTCTTATATGCATAGTTTTATGTGTAACATCTGTTTTGGTATAGAAAATGACTAAATAAAGACGCGAATTCAAGTAAAAAGTGTTATTGAAAGAGTGTTCTTAAGTAATTGCTGTATGATTGATTACAAAATGCACATATGAAAATCTTTCAGCTTTCCGCTGTACAATCTCGATTCCTAAAAAAATACAAATGCATTTTCATATGCCATATTTCTACATAGAAAAAAGAAAATTACCTTTAAATCCGTAAATGACGCTGAGTTATTACGTAATATAAAACGTATTAAAGGTTAAACGTCACATTCTATGAGCTATATTAAGGGATACAAGGATATAACATAATATATAAAGTCCGTGTCCGTCACAACTGCTCTTATAAAGCTGGTGGTAAGTGTTGTTGTCATCTGTACACTGCGACAGGTGGCAGCCTACTACCTTGTACGACAACTCTAGGTAGCGTGTTACACGGACGCTCGCCTCCCTCTGCCCACACATACAAGGAAAGGTCACCGTCTATATTCGTGTAAACATGGACGAACATACATGTAAAACGCAGCAAATGTGATATAACATGCTCCACCGTCTGATTGACATCACGTGGGTATGGTGCGATTAAAGTCATCATGTCGAAATTATTTGCTGCGCATGTCTAGAAAATTGAGTTATCACACCGACAACTTATAACGATGCAAATCGATGCAAAATTTCAAACATGAATTGATGTACATATCTACATTGTCATTGTAAGCTGTGTTTGGAATTGGCAACCGTGGTGAATCTTCTATTCTACCTATTTCTGCATATATTCGGTAAAATGGGCCCAGGAGAGACTGATGGTCAAATATAATGTATACGTTCACTTCAAAGGAAGGTTATTATCTAGCTTATCCCTAAAACCATAAGGGTCAATGAGTTTATAGCTTGTTCTGGTGGAAGACTACCGGTTAGGAGTTTAAACCGTGTTCCTGCTGATGATGTGTACCTCGGATCTACACCGTGTTTAGCAAGTAAGATAAGTGCGTGGAAGATTTTACCGTGTTCCTATAAATTCTTTTTGTGGGAAAAGCTTGCAAATTGGAGTGCACCTTATATCTGTTTACGTGATAGTATTAGCGGTCGGAGGTCGGGGACATCAGTGCGCACGATGTTACACCTTTTCCCTTGGAAGACAATTGCATAAGTATTTACTTTGCTCCTTTGGAAAATTAGAGCATACGAGTGTTCCATGGACAAAAGAAACAACCTTGTTTCGATTGAAAATTGCCTATATGTATATATCTGGTTTCGTTGGGTGATGTTTGCCCACGGGTTAATGTCCTTTTCTGTGGGAGGATAAGTGCCTATAAATGTATACATTATTGTAATACTTTGGTCGAGGTAAGATTAATATATGAAGCTATTTAAGTTCTGTATGAAATTGATGCTGATAAAACTATACGTTGTGTAAGGGACTACATGTACTACCTGGCCCTTCTGCTTCTTCATTAGTTCAGAAAATTTCGATCCCCAACTATTGGCCACTAACATCACTGACGAGTCCTAGGTGGACGAAACAGCTGTATGATGATGTTTACTTGATGTTTTCGAAGAATGTTTATCGACAGTTTACGGACACTTGATAATTTATATATGTTAGCAGGTACAGATTACCAACTTCTATCTTGTACTTTTTCAATGGTCTCCGTGTAATCCTTTGTTCAAAGTTTGCCCCTACCTAGTTTAATCGATTATTAGTTAAGATTATGTTTTGTTTTGACTTTTCTGATTTTTGGATTTTTTTTTTTCGCCATAGTTTTACTTAATCATTATTCTATGACTGGTGCCAGTTCAAAGAGTTCTGCCTTCAGTAAAAGATTCAATAGATCAACCAATGGAAATGTCGAAATACTTTTAAAAATTATCCTTCACCCTCTGTGTTTATTTGAAAAGAAATGGATTAATAGACTAACCTCAATTTGTAATGATCGCCTATCATAGAGAACATCACCAATATTAGAAGCGGTAAAGGCATCATCCATTATAGCTTTGACATACAAATAATATGTGATAAGCGATCATGACATGTTTTTCATATATGATTTTATTAATTTGATCCACCACTCAAATATATTAGAGACTGTGTCTCTTTATTTTTCCATTTTTTTTTCTCTTAGTTTTCTTTATCTATTTCAATTATAAAATTTTAATAATTTTGTTTAAGCTGCAAAATCAGTTTAGCTTTACAATTATACATGATTGGTTTTTCTGCCAATTTGTATACATCATTTATATAAATTTGTATTTAAACAAGCCCGTAACAATGACAAAAACACACGAAAACTCATAAACTCAATTGTGTTGCAGATACGTGCTTGCCAGATTGTGTAGCTAATAGACTAAGTCCTGTTACTGCGTTTTTGGTGATGCTTTGCCTTCCCTGTCTTCTGGATATCCCTAAATCGTCTCACTTCCCGTTACTTCTCTCTCTGTCTTGTCTCCCAAACATCTAATTAACGACACAGACAGCTTTAACAGATAGGATTATTAACATTCGCGGAGGGTATTCCAGTCTTGGGCGCAGCATTCAGAAGTAAAAAAAAAAACGCTAGGAAGGAAGAGAGTTTCGACACTTGTGTCTTTACTAATGGCAGGCTCGAGAAACTTGTGATTGTGAGGTGATTATTCCTCATAAAAACTATTTTAGAAGTGCATTTAGTTTTTGCTTTACACCTCCACTTTGAAAAATGTTGATATACCAGCTGTGTTTAAATACGCAGATTTGTCCATTACGCTAGGACTTTGTTTGAAAACAAAATATGTATATATATATCATGAAATTTATATTTCAGGCTTACAAACACTAGGATGACGACGTCGGACTTTGGACACCTGACGGTGACCTTTCAACCCCCAAATGTTACGTCACAAGCCGTTGATGGGAACATGACGGAACCGGAAGGGGAGCTTACCGCGGACGGTATCATAGTTCCAGTCATCTGGGCGTTGCTAGTGATCACAGGAACAATAGGTAACGGAATAGTGATATACATACTGAGTCGATACGGCGAACGGACAGTCACCAATATATATGTGGTCAACTTGGCGTTCTCGGACCTCACCTTTATTGTGATAGTACTACCCATAACGGCCATACACTTTGTGATACCAACGTACATGTTCGGGGAGGCGTTGTGCAGAATCAGTATCTACCTTATTTATGTAAGTATTGTGACGTAATTAGTGTAATTGTCCAATTCCAATACAAAATACAAAACTTAATTATCGTCTTTCTCGATATTCATAGGGGTTATGTTAATTTCCATTCTCTGTTTCCGGGGGAAATGTAATGACCGAAATCAGGAACAAGCTGTTAGCAATTTGATCAGTTTAAGGTGAAAAAATGAAAACCTGCTAGGCTAAAATTTGTCGTTTGAGGTGTTTTGCTTACTTGTATCATTCATAAAGTGGCGGACATTTGTACAGTGCCCTCTATTCCAGTTATTCAAACAACAACAAAATACGTTCTTCCCGCAGCTAGTTTGGATATGCTTTTTATTTGATGTCACAAAAAGGAACTTTAATTCAAATGTTCAGGTGTTATATCCACACCTAGGTAACAGGGTATAAGATATCTCTAGAACCCTCGGGCACTGGTGTTTACTGGTTAAGGTTAAAGGTCACAGGTCACGGTTGACCTCTTTGGGAACAATACATTTGAGTAAAAGATATATCATGAACCGGTACCCATGACACATTCACAACATATTCACACAAAAGGATGACCCCCATTACGTTTCTGATATTAAAGTTTGGTGGTCATTGGCAAGGTGCTCACGTGTGTGTGTGTTGCATGATAAGTTGGTGGACTTGCCGATTTGTGATAGCGTGAGTCTACCGCCGACTTTATAGTGCGATCTCAATGAAATGTTATGCCGAAGACAACTAGCACAGATCACATTATACACTATACTGACAATGGGCTGGAGATAGCGTGTACCATGTGTTTTCAATCAACATAATACCGACAGGTCAATATGGAATATCATCTACAATTTCTTTAGGAATATCGGTATGCCAGCATCACAGGGCGAACGACCACTCGGCCATAAAGTCAAACTTAAGACATTGCCAAGGAATGCGTTAGGAAATATGGTGTGGTTAGAAGTACAGAATGATAAATATCCCGAAAAGTTGTATCGCAGCTTTATTTTGGTGTTGATGTTGTGTCCCCATATAAAAGGCACAAAGCAAATCCATAACTACGAAGGGTTGTCCCCCTTATACAGCTCTTATGATGCCTGCAGTGTGTAGCAATACGCTTATTCCTTTCTTGATCGGATACCTGCAGAGATGAGAAAACACCAAAATACCTGGCTTTTACTGTCATCACATCGTTGTGGCATGCCCCTACATGTATATCCGTGTACAAGATAAACCTCGTATGATACATCTGTAACTGTATATGTTAAGGTCATTTTGACATATTTACTTCATATTCATCTTGTAAACGGCCAGTGGTAGTGATTTCGATAAGGGATTATTTACACTCGCATCCTGTATTATTTCCAACCGTTTATATCGCATACTACCTACATAATCAACGTCGGTGTTCAATAAAATATTGTATATATCAAAGAGATTTATTAAGGGGAAATGTGTTCATGTAAGCCTATCAGGGGTAAACTATACGCCGTAATGGTAACCATCCTACCGTATCTAATACAATATAGTAATGAAATGCTGAGATAATGATTAATGGATGGCAATACTAACCCCTGTGATATTTAAATGTGTATTATGTTTGGAGTCGAGCTGATCTTTGATCGGAGTAAGTGATACCGTTTCCACATGTTTTACCTTTTCTTATTGACGCTTGAAAGCATGCTGTATTATCACCAATTCAAACGCTTGTGTTGTAGACTTGCTCTCTTTGATCGAAAGAACACGTGGATTATATGTTCTTCAGAGAATTGAATTCAATTATTAGGCATGAGAGTTTTCTATTAAATAACTGTGTTAGTGTAGACTAGCTACCACGTGGTTTAGAGGTCTTATTTTAAGGATGTGACTATTTCTATTTGAAAAAGTCTTAGGCGGGCATTCACCCCTAGACATTCAAAAGTTGGTTTAAATTAGAATACAGGAACAACATGCGGCAGGCTCTTTCAATGTTACACAGAGAGCAACGGCATATTTACCAAACTGAAGACCCTCGCACTGTCCTGTCAATTCACTGCTGTTTTATTACCCCTGATGAGGAAGTCTTTTGGTTCCGTCCCCTGGCCTAGGCACATTACTCCATGTTTGACGTTGAACACTCGAAGTGGGATGTGACGGGGATGAAGTGATCTGCCTGATGGCCTTTGGTAGTACACTTCAGTCACGAGGTGGCTTACACATGTACACGAACATACCGCGCACTCACAAATACACTCGATCTTAACACATACAAATGTACTCTCACATTGCATACACCGGGAAACCGCCCTTTATTGATCACGGATGTTCATTCAATATAAAACAAAATAACAAAAATCGAAATGTTTTACTGTGTTCCCTGTTATGCATGTAAATAGTAACATACTTAGAAATCAGGGAATACCAAACCGTCAGTAAAACCGTAATTCAAACTCAAATTTGAATAAACTAGGAACAAAATATGAACAAAGGATATATTTACACAAAGACTCTTGAAAAAAACACAAGGGGAATGACACATGGCGTTGGAGTGTAATTCATTCTGCTTCATCGACGACACCCTCAATGTAGATATAAGACACATAGTGAATGGCATGTCCTCAAAGTTAGAACTATGGCATCATTCTTAGTCACATCAAGTAGGCATAGGTAAATGTATATTTACAAAAACGTCCACCTTCATATCATATAAGCATACTTGATATTTTTCAAAGATTCCAAGGTGGTGACAATAGAACTTGCTAGAGCAAGCCAAATTGATTAAACGGTTTAACAAATAGTTAATTACGAGGTCACTGTTAATAGCCTTTGTGGAAGCCGTCTTAATATGAAGCCATAAATCCCGTAAATATTCAACTTAATATACGTTATCAAGCTTTAGCGGATTTGCAAAACATGTCAAATAAAACAATAGAAATGCCTGAGTCTGACAATATAAACTATCCGATGCCGTCATCATTATTTGTTAAATAAATCATGGTTGACATTAACAACAGAATAAATTACCGATGTTGACATGCAGTGAGAAATTACCAATGTTGACATGGAGTGAAAATTACCAATGTTGACATGGAGTGAAAATTACCAATGTTGACATGGAGTGAGAAATTACCGATGTTGACATAGAGTGAGAAATTACCGATGTTGACATGGAGTGAGAAATTACCAATGTTGATATGGAGTGAGAAATTACCAAAGTTGACATGGAGTGAGAAATTACCGATGTTGACATGGAGTGAGAAATTACCAATGTTGACATGGAGTGGGAAATAACCGATGTTGACATGGAGTGAGAAATTACCAATGTTGACATGGAGTGAGAAATTACCGATGTTGACATGGAGTGAGAAATTACCGATGTTGACATGGAGTGAGAAATTACCGATGTTGACATGGAGTGAGAAATTACTAATGTTGACATGGAGTGAGAAATTACCAATGTTGACATGGAGTGAGAAATTACCAATGTTGACATGGAGTGAGAAATTACCAATGTTGGGAATTCTAATAACATTTTGTGAAAGGGGAAATTATTTTATTAACATGCAATACATGTATGCTTTTTACTTCAAAAAACATCAATTAATATTTCATATACCTTTAAGAACGGCAATTAATTTGAAGAGGAATTGAAACCTGCCATGTCAATTCCTGAAAGCCTCCTGCCTCCGTATGATACACTTTTCCGCTGAAGGATAAAATTATATTAATTCGGTCATATGATATTTGTCCAGCGAATAGTTTAGGTGTTAGTAAAAAGATATTAACTAGAAATGTCTGTGAGACATAAATGCCCCCTTCGCCATATGAAATAAGTTCTTCATGCTTATTACGTATGTGAAGTTTGATGACAATCGGATCAGTAGTTATTTAAATAAGCTGGTTACATTACCATGGGATGGGACGCAACGCGACGCGACGTGACGGACATGAGTAACACTATATGCCCCCCTTACATTTGTGTATGTGAAAACTCGTTGCGTAATCGTTATAAAAAATACTAATTTATAACATTTCTGACAAGCTCCGACGCTGAAAATCATTCTCTTTATTAAAGTCATGTCGACAATAAACTGAACACGCAATGGCTGTGATTGAAAGATTCACGAATCTTAACTACTTTCCGATTGTCTCTTTTTCGACAATTAAAACTCAAAACTAGTAATTACTGTCTAGATCCATATATACCAAAGTGTAGACAAGGGATTAATGTGTACATCTTTTGACATATGATATATATTTAGACCGAATACGTCAATTACCAGAAATTTACCAGCGAAACAGGTGGCGCAAGATGGGAAAATCCTGGAACTAATTGTCAATCAACCTACAATAACCAAAATGCGTAATAACTGCGCTTTGCAAAATTCAATAATCAGTCATGAATATCAGAGGCATGTTAGTATTCGTGTGTCAATTGGTGTCAGTATAGTTGCGTGTGTTTTATTATCAATGTTTCTAGCGATTTACATTCCAAGGCATCCAGCGATCCCCGCCGAATGTGTGTAGTGTAATGTGTGCATATGTGGATCTATGCGCATCCCAAACTACATGTATCTCTGTAACAAGTCTAGTGCATTATATGTGTGTTTCCTGAAGTATATAATGGACGCTTTTATAATGCATATATACTATCACAGATCGTCCGAGTTTTAGAAATAGCAATCCAACTTCTTCCCCAAATCAATTACAACTGCACAAACACATGGCGATGTGACGGCCCGCTCGCGACCAGAGGTCAGTAAGAATAAATCTCGGGGGTTTCTTCGGTCTGTGTCTGAGTGAGAAATGAAAGCTCGCGCCTTCAGAAGCCGAGTTACATGAGTAAATGGAATTAGTCTAGCTCCCCACGTGCTCTCGCGCCAGATATTATAACTTCCGCGGTTAGGTAGAAATAAGAGCGCCATGAGCATGTCCATCACAGACAAGCGTCACTGGTCGAGCATGTTTTTTGGAATTGCAGGGGGTACGCTCACTTTCGAACCCCTAAATGTGATGACAAAATCGAAAGCGCGGTTGGCTATATAATTGGATTCTGGTAAAAAAAAAAGGCTTGTACATTTGTACTAGCCTTTACAGAATACAGAAGTGACTTTTTTTATGTTATAGACAGAAGGTTTTGAACACAGTTGCACTGTAACGGTAACACGGAATTCTGGTAATATTTTTAAGTTTCTAGCTAGACTATTATTCGGTTACCCACATGGTCGATTACATGGTTTTCTAATTCGTCACGAATTATTCTGGGGATGTAGAGATCGTAGCAAATTGACAATTGATAATTGTTTTGTTTTTTTTTCTAAATGTTTAAAACTTGAACACAGTTATAAATAAAAATCAGATCGGAACGACCAAAAATTGAATAATAGAGCTCGCATAGAGACGAGGAGCTCATAGTTTGGTTTGATCTGGTTTGGTTAGATTGTGTTACGTTTCATACGAGGCTGAATTTGTGGAAGAGCTTATCAGGACAGGTAAAAAACCTTGCCAAATCTTTTAATTTCACTTTCAGATATATCGACGATGTGTTGTCTATAGTCAACAAGAAGTTTACTGACCACGTCGATCGTATATACCCTTCCTAATTTGAAATAAAACACACAACAGACTCTTCTACATCAGCTGCTTACCTCGATCTCTATTTAAAATACGACCAACATGGACAGTTTACTACTAATCTATACGATAAACGTGTGCTTTCAATTTTCCGATCGTGAACTTTCCATTTCTTGATAATAATATCCCTGTTTCTCCAACCTATGGTGTATTCAGTTGAACATGTCGCAGATGATTCGATATTCTAGGGCTTGCTCTAGGTATCGTGATTTTTGTGATCGATGTCGACTGCTGACAAACAAACTAACAACACAAGGATTCGAGAGATACAGGTTGATCAGAACTATGGGCAAGTTTTATGGCAATCATCTTTGTCTCATTCAAAAATATTCTGTATCTTAAAGTGATATGAAGAAGTACGTTAGCTCATTAGTATGTTTACTTGTTGTGATACAATGATACTCGGTTCTCGTTTTCGTTTTGAGATGTTGATGTTTACTTGGATGTGACAAAGATTTACCTGGCGGGTAAATGCAGAAGACGCATACTCTTCCGGAAGACCTGGTCTTATTCCCTTGTGCTTTAACGAGAGGCTCCATGAAAATCTTTCTTTTGTTCCTATTTTGCCTCTTGTTTAATCGATTGTGAGTTGGGTTATTGTTTTGTTCACGCTTTGGTATTCTCTGATTTTTTTTACAGCCAGGGTCATTAAACAGCCTCCCGGTGTATATGTGATGTGTATGCGTGTTGAGAGCGTGTGTATTTGGGAGGCTGCAGTATGTTCGCGTAAGCCTCAATGCGATAGCCCGAATATTTTGCCGATTTAAAGTGCTACCACAGTAAAGAATACTGGCGAAGGTTCTTAGCGAAACACTATGTGACCACGAACATGGCGGGTGTCGTCGATGAAGCAGAAGACGATTACTCTTCTGGAACACCTGGCCTATTCTCTTGTACTTTTACAAGGGTCTCTATGTTAATCGTTCTTTTGTTCATATATTGCCTCTAGTTTAATCGATTTGGAGTTATGGTTTTGTTGACGCTTAGGTATTCTCGTGTTTTTTTTTAACAGAACGAACGCTCGGTTATAACAGTAGCATACAGTTATATTCGCTATATTCTATATTTCCTCTTTTCATCCATCATGAAATCAAGCGTTTTTCCATTTGTATATAAGTACATATTCAATAAAAAAAAACTTATTCAAGCGTTTGATAAAAACTCGGACAAGCACTATTTTGATAAGAGTAAAATTCCAGTTGTATGACCAAAAATAACAGTGGACCATTATAATAAAATTCGGAGTAAAATACAAGAATTCACTTTTATTACCTATATCGCGGGATAACCTTTAGTTGTGATGGCAATTATGACCAATATTTTCATATGTTAGGTTGACACATTGAGAATAAACATGAACGATAATAATCCATAATCGCATCTCATTGTCAGACGGCGGAGTTATGTCCATTTAACTAGAGTTTCACGTAAGTATGCGAACAATCGGTGAATGTTAATAGGTTCATTTCAGAAGTTCATCGAACACTTATCTTATCTAGACAGGACTTTTGTGTGATCTGTCGTTTCTTTGGTGTGTAATACATCGCCGGCTTGAACAATTACCGTTGTCTCCGAGGAACCATATTCTTACAAGAGTACATGTTGTATAAGAACACTCCGCTTTTTATTATCTCGTTGATTTGTATTTCCTCTCATTTAATTTACCCTGATTCCACAAAAAATAACATTTATCTGCGTTTTTGGGGTTAATTCTTATTAAATGCATTAGCGGTATTGCTGCATGCTAGGTCCCATGTTAGCCCTAAATAGAATTGATAGTCGCCAGTCGATAATTAATTGACGTCGTTTTAGGTAAACATATCGGAGGTGGCGGTGGTATTGTTGGCCGAGGTGTTTAGTGCTGGTGGCCAGGGATTCTTTAAATTTACTCCAATATAGTGTAAATCTAATACAAATCGAATATAAAAAGTAATTAGAAAGTTCATGTTTGTTTTTTTTTCTATTGAAGATTTTGTTTCCTTTTCCTTTCTGTTGAAAGATATTTGGGCACAAATGTCATTGCAGTATTTCGTACGGATTTTCTTTTGAAATATTTGTTCCTGTTTCTATTTGAGATATTTTTCTTTGTATCATTTGTTTCCGTTTCAATTTTTATCTTTATTTAATCCAAGGATCTTTGCTTGTAAATATTGCTTAACACGCTTCTGTCGAAAATACAGACTTGTTTTTCTATTAAAGATGTCGGAACATCTACACAATTGGAGATATTAGTAAATCCTTTCTATTGAAAATGTTGTTACATTTTTTGGAAATATGTTTGCCTATTTTTATTCAAGTAATGTGCGTTTTCTTTCTATTTGCTATGTTTGTACCTGTACCTCCTTCTTACTGAAATATATTGTTGCCACTTTTTCTATTGGAGATAGGTGTACACCGTTTCTAATGAAGAATGTTTTCCTTATTTGTCTTAGCCTCTATTGAATAAACCTTTCTGTACCGTGAATAATACCATAGGGTCCACTTCAACGTAGAGATGAAATGTTTACCTGATTAAATATGATTCGCAAATACAGAAATATTTATTAAAGGTTGAATAGCCCTTTCTTGAATAAGATAAGAACACGCTTTCAACGTCGATTAGACAGGTAGGTAACTCAACTATATAGATATACCAGAACAGCACGCGATGACAGCTATATGCTAGCTGTACTTTAAGTCTGTACTCTGTAACAATGCGCTTTCTTTGATAGATTCTCTGTGCTGGAATCAATAGCAAAACGTTGTACAAAGCATTAATCCACCAACTTTTATCCAGATTTAGATCATTTTCTTAATGCGCCGTTGCACCACAACGCCAGAGTGCGTCGGGTCGAAATCTAATTCAGATGCCGAAAAATACCAAGAGTTCATGCTATAAAAATGCACAATTATTCAATGTGTTCACAACTTTTCATGATGTGTATTGTGTGTATATAATTCGCTGGACGTTAAACATTTGTCAATGTCTGTACTTCTGCAAAAGATAGGAGAAACACACTTCTATTCTTCATTGCCACGTACCTCTTTGTATCTAAAACGTCCTTCGTGTGTTCTGCACACTTTACACTTCTACCTGTTTAATATTCGCATATTTCACAAAGTGTTCCGGAATGTGTATAATTCGCCCTGTTAGCTGAAGAGGCGTACTTTTCCGGATCACCTGGTCTTATCATCTTGTACTTTTTCAAGGGGCTTGATGTAAATATTTTCTTTGTTGATATTTTGCCACAAATTTAATCGATTTTGAGTTCGGATTATGACATTGTTGACGCTTCAGTGTTCTCTGATAATTATTATTTTAGCGGTGAAGAAGATGAATTAACTCTCTTTCAAAAGATCAGGTTGCAAAAAGATGAATGCCTAAGATGATACCGGCAAAATGAAGGGGAAAGAAAAAGTAAAGATTCTTTATGTTGCTACGCCGGTGGCGCATTAGTTTTGGCGAAACCGACGTACACTTAACAGAAAACTAAAAGAAGCTTTCGATTCTTAAGGGGGTGACACGTGAGTCGCCTCTTGTTATAACATGCAATGGAATACAGCAGCCTTTTCTTCCTCTAACCTGAGCCTTATTTTGGTTATGTACTGTATGTAAATGATGCATGTAATTCGCGTTCAGTTCTGACTCTACAATATCATTTTTGTGTTGTATGTATTTCGTGTGTTCTTTATATTTAAAACATATGTTTTGCAGTTCTAGATTGATACGTAATCCCCAGTGTATATTAGACATAAGTATGGTCTACACTCTGGCCACCAGTCTAATGAATCCGTGTTATACGGTAGGATTTTGATATTTGACAGCTTCACTTTTGATAATGATATATTTGTTGCCGGTATAATTATCAAATAGTATTAATTTAAATTCTACGGAAATGGGCTTACTGAATCTTTAACTCTGAGGGGTAGAGTTAGGGTTCGGGTTCTTTCACGGGTTGTGCTTAGTGGGTATTGTATCAGCTAAAATTGATCAGTTGCCGTAAATATAATAACATGTATTTTTGTGTCGTTTCTCCCCACTTTTTCCTTCCAGTGGTGTTTCCCAAGGCACCCGTTTCATATGACCTTAGCCGTTGCCAGTACATTAACCCCGAACGAACCAACAAAATTCTCAAAATAGATTTGATTTACATGCAGTTACGCCATGGCCACATATGGTAGAATCCGCAATGCCAGCCAGATTGAAACGATGTAAAACGAAACCACTATATTGAAATAGATTTTGTCTTTACATTGCTATTACACTTTTTATTTATTTGTAGTTCGCCACGTGAATTTTATCATCTTCGGTGTACAAAAGTACGACAATGCACAATGTTGCAAATCAGGCGATCTTAAGATTTAAGATTTCACTATAGCAATGGATATTTGCCCGTGTCTGTGTCTTGTAATCAGGGACGTCATTAAAGGTATTTACTTTCTCCCATGGCAGATATATTAGTTCTGCCATCCCACGCACTCGTGAACACGCACGGAGACTGATGCCATAGACATGTTCCCCTTATCTCGGTAACCAATGCAATGCCATGTTGCGACACCAAGGCGATCATCCGCGGAACGTACACGGATTATCGCTGACAAGGGCCACCGTAATACCTTTATCTGGCCACGTAGCGAACGATAGACGTCAATGAAGATTTGCGTTAATGTAATTTAAACGTTATTTTAGCTCGGAGTGGCATTTAGGGGTATTTTTATATCATTTTAAAAGTGTAATATACAGCGCACGTGCTATATAAACATTGTGCCCTACCCATGGACTATGAAGTCCATGATAAAGCAATTCATGTTGCTTTATTATTGTCAAATTAAATATTTCCACTGAAAAGCAATTAACATTAAGGTTGGCATTTAAGTGACCTAAATGAAACATTAACAATGAGGTTTAACAATCGTTTTTATCTACAGAACGGACACGAGCGGCACCATTACATATCCTGCACTATGAACATTTAATGATATACGACCAATTCAAATACACGCGTAGATGAACGTGTTTCACGCACACATAGTGTGAATATACAGCCCACTTTTAAAGAAGAGAAGATCTATGCATACCTAGCTTCGTAAGAGGACAGTATCTAGTCTGCTGGGGGGGGGGGGGTCACTTGTCACTTTACTCTCAGTTTTGTAATGTAGAGAAGACTAGCATGAATCAACACAACCACGTGTAGGAGAATAAAACATTTAATATGTCATAACATGGAAAGTCTTCATCACGGTTTCTCAATAATGTTGAGAGGATATTGACGTTTCTTCCAGATATCATAATCAGACGGCTTCTTCTATTTGCTGTACAAATAGGATATGTTTTAAAATAGGTTATCTTACCTATCAGATTAATATATTTCATATGTGAACCCGCACATAATGTTTTTATTGATTAGCAAAAAGAAGAGAAATAACACCAATGATAATCACTTTCAATCTTCAATGATCCCTTGTTGTAACAGAAGCATTTACTGAAAAAGTGATATGCTGGACCATCAGAGGAGAAAGTTAAGATTTTGTCTTTACGTACTTATATGCGCGACCATCAGGAGAGAAACATTTGCTGTTGTCTTTACGTACTTATATGCGCGACCATCAGGAGAGAAACATTTTCTGTTGTCTTTACGTACTTATATGCGCGACCATCAGAAGAGAAACATTTGCTGTTGTCTTTACGTACTTATATGCGCGACCATCAGGAGAGAAACATTTGCTGTTGTCTTTACGTACTTATATGCGCGACCATCAGGAGAGAAACATTTGCTGTTGTCTTTACGTACTTATATGCGCGACCATCAGAAGAGACACATTGGATGTTGTCTTAACTTTCTTCTCTCAAGAGAGGAACCGTCGTGTTTCCGTAACGAACGGCTCGAGAAATGTATACGTACAAGCAAGGCTCACAAGGGAGGTTCACTGTCTACCGTTCTTATAGTATGAAACAATTCCAGGAGGGGGACACTAGCCATCGTTGTTAGTTGCAGGGCCCTCGAGAGAGGAAAACTGTCTGACATTGAAGATTAAATTTCGTTATACAAATCTCTTTATTATATTTATACGAAAAGATTCATTTCTGATATTGATCGAAAGGACGCCTTAAAGATTTCCACAGGTCAACCTCTGGGGATACAAATTCCATTAAAGTTTGCTTATATAGATATATATAATACACGTTTTATACATACTTTAATACAAACAAAATCTTACCACTGTGAAGATAGATGTCTCCGGAATACGGGTAACATCATAACTGGTAATATACAATGAATAATTTATTTCAGACGAAACCATAATAATTCATCAAACATTTTAAACCAGTAACGTCGGCGGTGAGCGTCTCCAGGTAAATGGATAAAACCACTTCATGTCAACTCGACTTTCTATGTAACTATTACCAACCCTTAAATGCCAGGCAAAACGTCTACAAGACGTAGACCGTCTACTTCAATCACAAGCTTTGCATGTTTGTGGTCGGAAACAATTTCCAGTCCTAAATAGGTATTTGATTTCGTTACAAGCCTTCCGTACATTGAAGCATACGACACAAATTAGTCAGCCCGGAGACTTAATACTTTAGGACACGTTGAATACCTTTCTACATATATAAATAAAATAAGAAACAATCAGAAAAGTGGAAACTCACAATACTCTTCAGAATATGTCGCACAGCGTTTGGCTCAGTAGTAAATGTATAATGTTTTGTTTTCACATTTGTTCCCTACTTTAAATAGACATGTTTATTTCAGGTCACTCTGCACGCCACCTGTCTGACGTTGATGGCGATGACGATAGACCGCTACTTCGCCATCGTCTTCCCTATACAGTCTATGAACTGGCGGAACGCTCTCGTGGCAACCATCGTCAGCGTGGCGGTATGGATAGGTGAGTACTGTACGTTATGATAAACATCGAGACATTGTCAGCGTGGCTGGATGGGTGAGTACTGTACGTTACGATAAACACCGAGAGATAGTCAGCGTGACAGGATAGGTGAGTACCTTACGTTATGATAAACACCGAGAGATTGTTAGTGTGGCGGTCTGGATAGGTGAGTACTGTACGTTATGATAACCACCGAGACATAGTTAGTGTGGCGGTCTGGATAGGTGAGTACTGTACATTATGATAACCACCGAGAGATAGTCAGCGAGGCTGGTTAGGTAAGTACTGTACGTTATGATAAACACCAAGAGATAGTCAGCGAGGCTGGATAGGTGAGTACTGTACATTATGATAACCACCGAGAGATAGTCAGCGAGGCTGGTTAGGTAAGTACTGTGCGTTATGATAACCACCGAGAGATTGTCAGTGTGACGGTCTGGATAGGTGAGTACTGTACATTATGATAAACACCGAGAGATAGTCAGTGTGCCAGGATAGGTGAGTATCGTACGTTATGATAAACACCGAGAGATAGTCAGCCTAATTGTATAGATAGTTGTGTACTTCACACTAAAATAACCACCGAGAAAAATGCGTCATATCGACCAAATGGTCAAAATCAGCATTTCAGTCTATAAACCTCATGCAAGTATTGATAAATAATCATCAAAGGCATTGTACTGACGCAAACTTCAACATATTTCAATATGTTTTCCTTTTAATTCCTCCCATCGATATTTTTGTATCCAAAGTACCTCTTTGTATTCCCCCGAGAAACAGTGTTAACCATGATGTCCATCTAAACCACTTGATATATTATAGAAAGTTAAAAGCGTCGGCAGCTATCATGCACACGTTACATGGTGGCTAATGACTTGTGGAGTTATTTGTGAGGTCATACATTTTGTATCTGTTTGGTAGACTCCAAGGTCTTTACTTATCACGAAGTGCACAATAACCATAATTTTGTCAGACTAATGCATTACATATGTTATGTAATATTTACGATTTGTCTTAGCCGAACATGTAAACACCCTGATGACGACTGTACGAAGTTGATCAATGGGTACTTTTCAGTCTTTGCAATTTTTCCTTTGTCCTAGAATACAATCGCGTATGCATCAGACGACATCCAGGTTGAAGCCATAAACTACTTCTCTATTTGTGTCGAAGGTTATTCATAGATCGAAAGCTCAGAGTGGGGTTTGGATGTGTTTCGTTAAGTAACTTACTGTTAGTTATGGACACGAGACACGTTTAATGCAAACAAGTCGATTAGGCGCTAAAAGCATGCTTCCTTAGACGTCACCAGCTTGTCTACGCTGACTTAGTGTCACGTCCACAGAGTTTTACGCTTAACATTCACTAAGACATGTCCTGAACTGGTCACCTATGGTTCCGTAAAGATGCCGACTGCTACATGCACAACGACTATATTAAGAACGAGGAAAACGACATTAGACAAGGCTTTTACAATAATCTCAGAATATCAGGATGGATAATGAGCAAGGACGTGTAATTTTCTACTTGATTTAGGTCAAGAGTAGAAATCACGACCTTAAGAAGGCGCCACGCATTTTTCAGCATCCTTGAAGTATTCTACAACTTAACGTTGTGACTGACTGGAAAGATGTTCTTGTCACCTTCGGCATTGTATTTTATTAGAGAGGACTCTAATCTCGATTTAAGTAGAGGAATACATACAAACGTACCGATTTAACACATACAAAACCGTGTATGTATTCCTTGATATTCTGCCAATTCGTACCAACTTAATACGTACCCGTACACTTCAACCTACATTAAAGATGACGTAACACACACATATGCTGCACATTTTAAATTTAGTAATAGATACTTCCAATAGGAATTAACATTGGAGGGTGTAAAGGTTGCATAAGTATACTTGGTTACATCGATTGCCACCACCAACCCTAACCCCCACCAACAAATAACCGAAACTTATTGCTATCAAAATGGCACGTTGATACATGTTACGGCGTCACATTTTGCATTTTCGTAAAACCAAACTGTCACGATGTCAAGGCGTCACCATGGCAACATACCAACTTTCACGGTATCACCATATTAATACCAAACTCTAATTATGACAATGTCTACTATCGAAGTTGAACGTATCACATTTTATTACTCATTGTCAATGTTGCATTTTGTCAGTTGTGTCACATTCCAACTGATACCGTGCTATCTCGGTTAAAGCCCACTATCACTATGTTACTTCGGACATATCTGTTAACTCGATGTATGTCATGATAATGACGTAAAATGTCGTGTTTTACTCATATACTGATTGTTTTTTAATCAGAGAATGTCGAAGTGTCAAAAAAAACCTACTCTGAACTCAATATTGTTTAAAATAAGCGCAAACTATGAACAAAAGAAAAAGGAAATATTAACATGGAGACCCTTGTAAAAGTACAAGAGATGTTACGGAAGAGTAAGTGTATTCTGCTTCTGACATCGACGACACTCGTCATGTAAATCTTGGTCGTCCAAAGTAAAATGTCTTGCGTATTATTTATTTAAGCACCATGATTAAGTGTTCATTTTTACGCAACAATATTTAAGTGCATTTCATATAAATTTGTCGTATTGGAAGATTATAACCATTGCGTAATATTCATTTTACATTCTGTTAATGTGTTTGTGAAACAAATCAAATCGACAAAACCTGGCATCTGGAGAGTCTAGAAGTCGTCAGGAAATCTAAACTTTAATGAACAATATCTTATTGCCAACTAATCGTCCTTATGTAGATAGGATATACTTAAACTTTTTAGAATGTGCAATCAGTGGAGATACATAAGTGGCATTTCTACAAATTCACCACGAGAAAAAGATGTAATTCGTTCCTTTACAAGATCTGTAAACAAGCATATTAACACAAGTAGACAAGACTGATAAAAGTGCTGCATTTAAATACAGGAGTCTTGAAAGTGCATTAGGTAATAGCAGAGATTTAATTGTGCTGTCAGAGTTTCTTTCTAACGAGCTGTCTCATCATGTCTTGACAAATACTTGATGCCAACTGATGTAAACGACCCTGCTTAGCAGACTACTGCCAACCTATTACCGATTTTACTGTGGCTTTAAACTGTAAACATTGTCTTGGAAGCTGGGTAACGAGGCGCATTATATAATACTTAACATGTTTAGTGATTAGGCTAACAGATCATCAACACAGTACAGGGTCAACAAATATTCGACTAGACAAATTCAAAATAAGAACAAAACTAAAAACAAATCTGAGAATAACCCAGCGTTAACCAAATCATAGCCCGAACTCAGAATCTATAAAACTATGGGCAAAGTATAAGAAAGGAAAAGTTTACATGGACACCCTTGTAAAAATTAAAGATAATCAGACCAGGTGTTCCGGGAGAGTAAGCGTCTTCTGCTTCATCGACGACTATATATTATAGCTGTCGATTAGAATATTGAAAGTGGCAATATTTCGTATTAACAACTTTCAGAAAATTTAAGAGACAGTTTAGGTTTTTTAAAAAAAAAATACATGTAACGTTAAAATAGATATTTCTCTAATTGACTTACATTGTAGTTCGATACAATTTTATAACAGGTAATTTACTGTGAATGTTTTGAATAACATTCTACTTTATACCTGCCAAATAAATATTATCAAATGATTTAAGCAGTCTTCTTGAGTCCCTGCTGTCTTAATGTGCCATCCGCCGTTCTAATCTGTAAATGTAAAACACGGAATACGTAATTATATCCGGAAATTACTCATCATCGTCATACATAAAAACGGTGGAATATACGACGAGGTTGCGAAAACGGTTGACAAATAATTAACAATGGCTGATAGGCTCAAGTCAATTACTCTTACCAACACGTTCAATTCCCGCGTTGTGCGTTCTACCATAATATATAAAAATGTTTATTATACCCCTTCCATGACGTTACAAACTTGAATATGTAGATGGGAACCAGGGATTATATATTTTATCAAATTAGGATATAACATATACCGACGTACTTAAAACGAACACATGAAGAACCCTTTGAAAGTTGCACGTGTCGATGTATTTCCTTTACTTGCCCATACCAATACTGTACAGCATTTCGCTTTAACTATATATGCTGCTATACAAACACCAATAAAGTATATATAAATCAAATAACAAATGGGAAAACTCCCTATAGCTCGAAGGTAGAAGGCGACCGTTGGAAGCCAAAGATTGGTTTGGTTCGTTTAATATCTAACGTCCTACCTCATGTAACATCTAAGGTCATTTAAAGACATGTTGTGTAAAAGCACGTTAGTATATCTGCCTGAGAAAGGGTATGTTGGGTACTTGCCTCCTAGCAATAGCTGATCCAATGCTGATTTCCATAGTGCTACGTCGCTGAAACATCATGCCAAAGCCAACCTGGTCGCATTTTATTGACAAAGCAACAATCAGTTTTAGTCGTAACTCTTAACACTGAACGTTTAAGCAGGGAACCGAAACTACGAAGTTTAAAGACGTCGTTGTGTCTTGCCCGGTGCTAGAAGTCAAAAGATTCAAATTTAAAAGTCGGCTTGGTATGCCAAAGAAGACCGCTTAAACAACCCTGTTTTTACAGAGTGCTTACGTATTAGATGTCTTTTACAATCATGTATTGTGTAACAACTGATATGCCAACGTACAACTCTGTGGCCAACATCGCATTTTCTAGACATAGGCAGTTTTTTAAAGTCTCCTTCCTATTGTCAATTTATCGTTGATTGGCATTTCTTGAAATCAATCTTTTGATTACGGATTCATTAATGAATTTCAACAGTATCTATTTTATCAAATATACAATGAAAGTAACGGAACAAACAGAGATGGCTGCACCTTCGAATTTCGGCAATATATACGGTATACCAAAATGAATTATCTTAGTGCTCACAGGAAATGATAAATGTGATTCGCTCATCGGGTTCAAACGTCCTTTACACTTTGGTCAATAACGTATTATTGCCATTTTCTACCCGAGTCTATTTCCTTAGGTCTGCAACCGCTTTGATAACTTAAAACTGCCCAAGTGATCTTTTCAATGCTTCTGAATATACTTGCCCTTTATATCAGGATTTTTGTTAAACTGATTTCCTCCGTCTCTGAGACGACGCTCGATTATCTCGGCGATTCGTGCAGTTCTCTTGACCTTCTCCCCAGACAGTATTACGGCTTCACACGTCGTTAGGCGTAGGGCGGACCTATCCGTCTTTCAAACAGTCACTGGCAGTTCATCGGGAGATATTGACGCTTCACTGACTTACCGTGCATTCGTGTCTGACCTTGTGCTTTGTCATTGAAAGATATAAGTACTTCGTTCAGGGAATTTTCGAATTGTTCGTGTAAATTATAGTATGAAATATGTCTCTTTCTGTTGATGTTCCCATTGTTTAATCGACGCCTCTACACCGGTTTATGTCTTCGGTACTACTCTCTAGCATTGGAGAGGTGTTTTGTCAACTAGCTTGGTGAACGCATTTGTCAGACTGTATTTTGACACAAATTAGGTGCATACCATTTATTCTAGTGTGAATGGACTTTTACAGGCAACGACTAATGCGTTTGGAGAAGATACTTCCGAAGTGATGTACAATTTGGAAGGAGTAAAAGCACATTTATGTTTCGGCTATATTTGGTACATATCGCGATGAACTCCCCTTTAGATACATAGATTTCCAGTACAATAGCCAGTTGCAGCTACAAACAGTTGATTAACGACTAGACATTTGGACAAGTAATGGTTTTGCACATCTTAAGTGCAGTTATTATCAATTTACCGGATACTAGACAAAAATATGAAATATTCATCAGAAGCCTTCTCCAAAACGCCTACGGTATCGAACTGTGTCTAATGAGAAAGCACCTCTAGCTAGGTTTCCCGTCCGATGACTTTGATCCTTAACCGAAGAAAATAGCTACTGCTGCAAATCGATCCCTAGCTTTGAATTTCGTATACCCGGTGTCAGGAATAAGGAATTTTCCTCTGCTGTTCATACCAAAACACTCTGCAATTGTTTATATGTATGTTTATTTATATTTCCATCAGGTGTCGTCGAGAGCATGATCTTTGCACAGAAACGGGCGTGCGTAAAAGGGGCTTTGAATATCCCGAGTAATGCACTGGTTGCTACGAGGATTTTTTTTCTCGAAATCCACTTATTTTATATTTGCCTATCATTTTGCTTCCAAAATCCTTAATCGAACGACAGTTTTCTGATCAAAGCTTTTGAGGTCACACTAATCCTGTTCCATACATTATAAATATAACGCTGTAAAGGTATTAACATGATTGATGCACCAGTCATGTTAAAAACATATACATATAGTCGTCAAAGCAGATGTTTTAATCGACACGGAACAAAAAATTGCATAATTATTTCAAGACTGTTGCTATATCTACACTATCCCTGATAGTGTTGCAGTGTAAAAGATTTCTGTACTTATACGTTATTTTGGCCTCAATAACAGCGTTATTTGCTGTTCATGTGTAGCAAAGTTATTGGAGGAGTATTCAACTTCAGTTTTTTGTAGAGTTCCAAACATTCTGTCATTGCTTAATGAAAGAACACCAACTTTTCAAGATTACCTGCATTGACGTAATGATCAAATGGTCAAATGTCAATATTGTTAAACTGGTGATCTGTAGCCTTGTTTTCGACCTTTGTGGTAGTTATTGATTGATAAATTGTAGTAACGTATGAGTTATATACATAACACATAACATATATTTAAACCGGTCAAAGATGATTTCTCTTCCACTTAGATTGGTTGACAGTATATAATGTACTAGTTACATAGTATATAATGTACTAGTTACACAGAATAAAATGTACTAGTTACATAGATAAAAATGTACTAGTTACATAGATAAAAATGTACTAGTTACATAGTATAAAATGTATTAGTTACATAGTATATAATGTACTAGTTACATAGATAAAACTGTACTAGTTACATAGTATATAATGTACTAGTTACATAGTATATAATGTACTAGTTACATAGTATATAATGTACTGGTTACATAGATAAAACTGTACTAGTAACATAGTATATAATGTATTAGTTACATAGATAAAAATGTACTAGTTACATAGATAAAAATGTACTAGTTACATAGATAAAAATGTACTAGTTACATAGATAAAAATGTACTAGTTACATAGTATAAAATGTATTAGTTACATAGATAAAAATGTACTAGTTACATAGATAAAAATGTACTAGTTACATAGTATAAAATGTATTAGTTACATAGAATAAAATGTACTAGTTACATAGAATAAAATGTACTAGTTACATAGTATAAAATGTATTAGTTACAGAGAATAAAATGTACTAGTTACATAGAATAAAATGTATTTGTTACATAGATAAAAATGTACAAGTTACATAGATTAAAATGTATTAGTTACATAGTATAAAATGTATTAGTTACATAGAATAAAATGTACAAGTTACATAGAATAAAATGTATTAGTTACATAGAATAAAATGTATTAGTTACATAGATAAAAATGTACTAGTTACGTAGAATAAAATGTACAAGTTACATAGAATAAAATGTATTAGTTACATAGAATAAAATGTATTAGTTTTATAGATAAAAATGTACTAGTTACATAGAATAAAATGTTTTAGTTACATAGAATAAAATGTACTAGTTACATAGAATAAAATGTACTAGTTACATAGAATAAAATGTATTAGTTACATAGAATTAAATGTATTAGTTACATAGATAAAAATGTACTAGTTACATAGTATAAAATGTATTAGTTACATAGAATAAAATGTACTAGTTACATAGTATAAAATGTACAAGTTACATAGAATAAAATGTATTAGTTACATAGAATAAATTGTATTAGTTACATAGTATAAAATGTACTAGTTACATAGTATAAAATGTATTAGTTACATAGTATATAATGTACTAGTTACATATATAAAACTGTACTAGTTACATAGTATAAAATGTACTAGTTACATAGAATAAAATGTACTAGTTACATAGTATAAAATGTACTAGTTACATAGTATAAAATGTATTAGTTACATAGAATAAAATGTACTAGTTACATAGTATAAAATGTACAAGTTACATAGAATAAAATGTATTAGTTACATAGAATAAATTGTATTAGTTACATAGTATAAAATGTACTAGTTACATAGTATAAAATGTATTAGTTACATAGTATATAATGTACTAGTTACATAGATAAAACTGTACTAGTTACATAGTATAAAATGTACTAGTTACATAGAATAAAATGTACTAGTTACATAGATAAAAATGTACTAGTTACATAGTATAAAATGTTATAGTTACATAGAATAAAATGTATAGTATTTACATATGAAAAACACTCGATATTAAATCGATGAATGTGTACAGATTTGTCAATAATGATTATATCTTAATACTCATGATATGTTAACAGGTACATCAAGCTGAATTCTAGTGAAATTTAACACCAGGGCCCTATATCAAAACTGTGTTGTCAACATCGTAAACTGTTAATTACGTCAACATCTGTTATTTAACGTAAGAACACTGATTTAAATAGAAACTCTGATAGAAAACATTAATTAAAAGCAGTTAATTTCCTAAAGGTCTGGTACTAAACGCCAAGACCCAATTAAAAAAGCAACATTCGGTATCACAGGATACAGATTAAATCATAAGGATTAACTTAAATCTATTTTATGTTATGGGGTTATAACACAAAAAAGGAGTTTACTCTCATCACGGTTTATTTAAAGTACCCTCCGGTATTTTGTGTTATACCTCCATAACATAGAAAATAGATTCAAGGTAAATCCATTTTTAAAAGTATAATTGCTAAGTTTTTTTGTTTGTTTTGTTTTAACGTCTTACAAAGTATTGTCATTTTTGGACTGCCTCCTGCTGTATGTAATGTATGTGTTGAGTGTGTGTATTTGGGAGACAGCGATTTGTTTGTGTGAGTTTTCCTACGATAGTGTCGAACCGATTGCGATTTTTCAGAACTACAATGTATCAGTTCACACTGAAATGTTAACATATCTTCCTTTCTGAGTTAATGAATTCTGGCTGCGTATGAAGTAGTGTATACACAATGTAAAAAGGCTCGGCGCATTGATTTATGTTTCAAATATGGCGCCGTTCACGCTTCAGAACAATAAATATCCGATGGCAGTTTTATTTGGTTCCTTCAAAATCTTCAAACGTGGAACGCATTAGGAAACCATAACGTCTAATTATGCAATACATGTGTACTTGGATGCCGGTAAACTTATTCCGTTCATTCATATTCGAAATTATTTCACGTGTGCAAACAAAGGACTTGATAGATCTTTTCAAATTTCATATGTAACTTCACCATGGTTGCTAGGTGTGCGTGTGCCCTTTTGATTTTGGGACCGATAAGAAAAACAAAATCGGGGAAAGGCAACTGTCTTGAATTTGACAGTGACAGAGAAGACATCAAAACGTAAAACTTGTTCAGAAAAAAAACATCCCAAAATCAATAGCGTATCAGTGAAGCATGGGATGGCGTTACACAACATATGCTGCGCCTTTTGAATTTAGTAATAGACACAGTATGCCGAAAAAATGAATTAAACTGCAGCATACAGTTGTTTCGTTCTCCTTGGACTCTTCAGTGATGTTAGGAGATGGGCAGAGAGATGTGAATCCAAAACGTCTAAATTAATGTAGAAGAAATTGAAAAGGGGGGAAAACAAAAAGAAAATGTTACATCCAAAATTTAGTTGCCTCTTACGATCACGCAATGGGACAGCAACTTTAATTCATACTCTTTTGTCTCATTGAGAAATATTCTTTATCTTTAAGTGATATGAAGATGGACGTTTTTGAGTATGCTCATTAGTGTGTTTACTTGTTGTGATTGACAATGCTACTCAGTTCTAGTTTTGAGAACTTGAGGTTTACTTGGATGTCACAATGATTTATATGGCGGGTGTCGACGATGAAGCAGAAGACGCTTATTCTTCCAGAACACCTGGTCCTATTCTCTTGTGGTTTTAAGAGAATCTCCATGTAAATCTTTCCTTCGTTTCTTTTTTGCCTCTAGTTTAATCGATTTTGAACACGGATTATGGTTTTGTTGACGCTTTGGTATTCTCTGAATTTCCCTTCTATCTGCAGGGCACAAATAAAGCAGGGCAAAAACATGGTATTGCATGTAAAAACTAAGTGTCAAACATTGTACCTAGTTTCAAATTGCCGGATCCGGTAAGGGCATAACGTAAGAGCCTGGCGTTAAAAGTTGGAAACCGGTGTAAGCAGTCAGGGCGCTGTTTTTAACAAATATAATTCATCCGTTACGTGAGCATCAGTAACATTACGTGTGATAGCAGTATAAATCGACGGGAAGCTGGGTGAAACGTCAAGACAATGTGTTTACCGTAAGGACTCGGAAAGATAAATTTACGCTCGTTATTGATTGTCTGTTTGTGTTTTACGGCCCATCGACAGCTATAGTTATTCAGGGTCATGCGGTATTTGTGACCTGGACAAGGTAGTCATTCCATAAAGGATGTCAACATATGAAATCGAGACTTGTATATGAACATACGAAAGTTCATAAGGATAAAACAAGGCTTGTACATGTAAAAAAATCTTTTAAGATTTGAAACGATTAAAAAACGCGATGATACATTTGGTTGGCGCTTCGGTATTTTCTGGGTTTTTTTCAAGGGGTCATTGATATATTTAGTTAAAGCTTATGATATCTACTCTGACGTTTCAAAGTTTGGGATCACCTATCCGAGCACGCAAAATTTCTCTTGCGTACTCTCGTTTTCACCACATAAAGACCTTATGTACGTTTCATTTAGGAGCTACAAGCTGATGCTTTGTTCGTCAAAATCTGGTGTTAGCATGATCAAACGATATTAACATTCTGGACATGATAATAAATCTTTTGGATCCGGAATCAAACGACATTTCCCGACATGAAACGTCTGGATCCGCCACTAAACGTCGTCTAACTAATAACAAGGGTATACAGTTACTACATACATGTATAATCGAGTTCTGGTCGGGTATTCTTTATTAACGCAACAGCGTGTTTAAAATAAAATACCTTGAAATTGTAAAGAAACAGCTAGGTATTAGTTAAGAGCAATAGATGGCTAACAAAAAGAACTATTGAATGGCGTTGGCAGGAAATTTTCCTTGGACTTTTTACTTTAAGAGTGTATGTACTTTTTACTTTGAAATTGAATGTACCATACCAACTACAATGTAGCATATATTCACCAAATGGTGAAGGGGACATGCGAGACTAATTGGTGTACCTACGGGGAATTATATACTCGGCATAAGTTGAATTGAAGAGCAAAGAGTGTAATTTAGGTAGACTTTGAAATAATTAGAAGTGATCTAAATCTAAAGAAATACATGATAAAAATCCAAATATAGCCTAAAGAGGCGGTCGATTATTGGTCTGCCCTTTTCAAAGTATATAAACAGACATAAAAATGCATTCTGGGTACTGTACTTATAAAAGGCTAAAGCCACATCCTAATGAAATAACCCATATAATTGGACTAAATGTAAGATTTGAATTCCGCGTGAAAGGTCAGGTAAAACGCAGGCCTTGTCTTTTCAGTTTCATTTACATATGCGTCACTGCTGACCGATTCTCCTCAAAGGAATGGCATCTGTGATAATTTGATATCGAGCCCATATCTGTTTAGATTTGTATGTGCCCTTTAAATACAGTATAGGGCCAGGATTTATATATTTTATTGGAAGATGTTGAATTAAACAAGCTTGATCGTGACAGTGCCTACCACAGAGCGTGCCTCGAGACATATCTTGAACTACAAGCAATTGATCAGAAGCTCAAAGTCTACATCCATAGTGTCTGCAGTACGTACCGTTGAGCCAGCACAGGAAGAGGTGTCGGGAAGAACTAATTGTAGGTAACATGCCATAAAATTACTAGAATTGCAAATCGAACATCCATTTCAAAAATAATGACTGAGCTGAACGTCGTGAACTCATTTTTACATAACGCCTAATTACGCCAAGATATCAGGACACCATTTGCGATGTAATCAACGGATACATGTAGGCGCATTGCTTATAAACGGACGGTATTGTAACAGTTAAACGATTTTAAACCTTATGATAGTCAAGTATAAAAATTAATTAGAGAATGCGGAAACGTTAACAAATCATAATCCTAACTCAAAATTGATTAAACCAGGGACAAAATATGAACAAAGAAAAGATTAACATGGGGACCCTTGTAAAAGTACAAGAGCAAAAGACTACGTGTTCCGGAAGAATAAGCGCATTCTGCTTCATCCACAACACCCGTTATGTAAATCTTTGTCACATAAGAATTGAAAGTCATTTTTTAAACTTGCATAGTGCTATGAAAGGTTAGTCGTTTCATCCATATTGAATGAAGCCCGCCATTTATTTACATTTTTACTATAGAACCATTGCCTAATTTCATTTATATTTTTTCCAATTAATAGTGTTATACATGCGTTTGTATATGTGTCGTCACTTAAACGACATTGGCGGAACAGTCAAGCTTGAATAGAATTGGCGCCAATGATAATAATTAGTCATTTGAGCGTTTGACGCAAGGGCATTCTCCATGTTATTCGAAGCGGCGCAACAAGACTCTCATTGAACAAGCTTGATATATGACGTCATGATTAAATCACGTGCAACGTCTCGAGAACCATTGTCTTCGTACTTTTATGAAAGGCATTTTAGCTGGTAATGTTCACATAGTTGGTTGCAGCGCAAATGTAAATATATCCAAGTAAGCATGAAGTTCTCAAAATAAGAACCGAGTATCATTGTAAATCACAACAAGTAAACAAACTAATGAGCATACTCAAACACACCCATTGTGTAAATATTATTGTGTGAAGTTACTTTGTTCCCTTGTTATGAGAATTGATTTTGGAACAAAGGAAGAAACGGTTAATGTTTAGGTTTACAACTCTGAGAACATATACTTGTCACAATTATCATGACAAATACCTGTCGTATAAACACTTACTCATCCAGAACACCCTGGTCATCTGTTACATGGAAGGCGAAGCGGGTGATATCCTTCCGCTTGTTTTTTCTAGTCTCCTCCATTTTTGTCATAGACCTTTTAAAATTTCGCTGTAGGTCTCTGTGTTACGTCATGTTTCCATGTGTCAATTGCACGCCATGGTAATGCCTGAGACCTGACAGAGAAAGAGAGCTTTACAAAAATAGTAATTAAAATTGACCTAATAAAGTTTACGTATATCAAAATATAGTTGAACTTATGTTTTTTATATCATGCCGAACGGAATATGATAAAATCTGTCACGATCATCGACTTACGAGGTCAATGTTTCATGTCCAAAAAATTCCATCGACTTGACAAATAGAGAGCTTTACAAAAATATTGATTAAACTTGAATTGAACTTTGATATATTAATATATAATTTAAGTTAATGTATGGGTTTTTTTATATCATGCCGAGCGGAATATAATAAAATCTCCGTTCACTGACATGCGCGCGGTCAAAGCGATCTTATCAAATGACTACGAATTACGCAAATAATTCGCGTTATCACAGTTTATGTTTGACTCTAGTAAAATTATTTACTGACATTCTTAATAATTTTGTTCTTGCTATCCATAACATCTGACACATATGTAAGGTTTACTCAATGATACATGATAATGTCACGGTGACGTTTAACGTTTATGATTAAAATATTGGTTCTGTGAAGCAACACTCGTGGTTATCCGAGATAACAGCAGACCTCTAGCAGACTAAATGACGTTGAAGACGACAATTGACCAAACATTACCAGTTTTAAATGGCGTCAACTATCCAGAAGGTGTACTTAACTCAATTCTTTTATTAGATCAGTATAGGATAGCCAGAATGTATTCCCGGTAAATAGGCGTCCCTACAACGAAAACATGTCTGCTTCGCGTAGGCTTAACCAAGGGTCTTCGTATAAATTTTCCCTTGTTCATTTTTTGAACTTTCCTTTTTTCAAATGTTACCCCTAGTTTAATCTTTTTTGAGTTCGGATTTCGGTTTTGTTAATGCTTCGAGGGGGGGGGGGTAATAAATTAATGCTCAATAATCATAATGACTCTAAAGGCAAAATAGTAAGAAATATAACTAAACTGCTTCAAATGTTTCAGTAAAATAGTAATTGAACGCATGCTTACAAAATGAAGTATTCCGTTAATATGCCAGTAATCGAAATAAATAAAACAAAAAAATGAGTTGAAATACTCTTCTCATATAAAGATAATGATTTGTGAATTGTTGTTTTATAGGAATTTCCGATAATATTTTACAAAACGTTTACAAAGCCTATTTGTGACAGAATTGGGTATCGACAAAATGCAGGTGCATCATGTAGCAAAAGCTCAGTATCTTTCCAGAAGAAACTTTATGGATTATGAAAGATTGAGTTTTCCTGAAAACAAACGATACTCACAACCCCCGTGATCAGTCTACAATTTCCATGGGTCCTTTTGTAATTGCATCGCTAAACGGAATTAGTCCTACGATGTTAAATTCAAGTGTTTCCAGGAAATCCAGAAACCAATCGTAAATTCATGAATACAGGACAGACTCGGTATTCGCACGTAGAATGATCCCTGCAACTCCAGCAAAAATAACAATTTCATGTTATACGCCACACATTTGTTGTTATTCCAAAACGACTCTTTCTTTCTGTTTATTACATTCAGCGAAACTGTAGAAGTGCAGACATATTGAAAACATGTCTGATGTCGAACAAGAGTACAATGTTTCCGATTTCCATTCTTTCATATCATCGCAAAAAACAGCATAATAATTTAAGTTAATCGATAAACAATATATATTTACTCTTGGTAATAGAAGGAGTGGTGTCTTATAACAAGAGACAAAACAAATAATTTACTATGGGTTTCGTATTAAAATACAGCCCAAAGCGTACGTTCTATTTATGTTGTGCTTACATTCTACAACCGACAGACAGCCGACTAAACAAAAAGTCAGACAATACGAAACATCAACAGAAGCGTAATCAAAACTAAAAACCGAGATTAAACCTGGGGCAAAAATACACGGATGTCCTTGTGAAAGTACAAGAGATTAATATCTAGTGTTCCGGAAAAGTAAGCGTCTCCAACTTCATCGACGGCAGCCGCCATACAAATAGTGCGTGACATCTAAGTAATGTCAAGTCCTCAAAGTGATAACTTTGGCATCTTTCTCAATTACAACATACACGACTCTCGGATGCTCTGTTGTTGTTTTTTTCTTTATTAACGTACATACATACATACATTTTGTACCAAATATAAAGATTGTATTTAATATGTTAAGAATCAGCTTTGTGAATGAATTGTTTACATTTTGTATTCACTATAATCTATTCCTCTATTTTGTAAAAAACATATTGGAAAACAAAGTTACATGTAGTATTCATGACGCCGACATGTGTGGCGTTATATTCAACATACATTGTAAGATGTCAACTATGACTATTTGTAAAATAGTCCTTTTCCGATGTTTCAATTAAACTTCGGTCACGTTAAGACATCTGACAGTCTAATATTACTAGCCCTACATCAACATTGAAATACCGTTCCGAGAACTACGGTTGATCGTCGCAATAACCTGGCCGTATTTTCTTTTTCTACTCCGGTATTCTTCTGCTACCGATTACAATAACCTTGTACGTCTACATTGTTAGAGGTTCCTAAATGAAAGCTGTATGGCTTGTTATCTTGGTACATGCTTTAGTCTCAAGACCTTAATTACGGAAAACCTGGTATTATTCTCTTTTTCTTTTACGAGGGATCTTCATGTTAATTTTTCCTTTTTCATATTTTGCATATAGTTCTATCGATTTTGAGATCGGATTATGGTTTTGTTGACGCTTTGGTATTCTCTTTTTTATGCAGTATCCTTTTTTAATATATACATGTATGCCAAATCTTACACGAATATATATAATACGATAGGCCAAGTTAAAATCTCTCATACGACAGAAAACTATTTTTGTGAAACGAATCATTATTATTATAAATGATTTACAAATCTGACAAAAACACACTAGAGTACAAGGGTCGGGTTTATTGTATATTTAGTTTGGCACCAGGTCCTGCCACGGACGCGCGTCATCTACGTGTGGTGTGTGAACCGTTGTAAGGGCTATGGTGTCTAAAGGCAGGTTGTGTTTTCTCTCCTCCAAGACACATTCGCCAGGTCTTGGTGCTGAGTTCAGTAGGTATTTTATTCTAAAACATGTAACGTTCCCTTTAACCTTCTTAATTATTGATAACGTCTTTCTTAACAAGTATACACTTCAATAGTGTACAGAAATAGCGGAGACTGTGAAATTACTTAAACTAGGTGTAAACAGTGATTATAAAGTAGAGTTTGATAAATTAGGTATACCTAATTGAAAAAGCATTTAGTTAGGTACAGCTGTTTCTTGTTAGTACACACAGGAGTGGACGCTAACACAGTCAAGTGCGTATGTCTCGTGGAAACTAATTAGCGAACCTAAGGAATAAATACACCTTATCACCGGGCGATATCTGATATATATGAGGTCTTTTAAACTGATCTGATGAAAAATGTGTAGTTTTTAGCACTGAAACCTGCCGCTTAAGTGATAATATTCTGAGAGATATGATAATGATGGCCAAACAAATCGAGACTTAAAGATACAACAAAGCTTGCATGTGTGCCATTTAAATGTTTTTAAAACATTTGAACGATTAAAATGTTTCGATAAATTCAATATATTGAATAAAAGAAAAACAATCAGAGACTACCGAAGCGTGAACAAAACCATAATCAAAACCCAAAATCAATTGAACTATTAACATAGACTTGTAAAAAGTACAATATATTGAGACCAGGTGTTCCGTAATAGTAAACTTCCTCTGCTTCATCGACGACACTCGCCATGTAAATCATGTAACGCCAAGTCCTTAATGTTAGAAACAAGTCATCATTCTCAATCACATTAAGTAAGCACACTAAAAAAAGTCAAAAACGTCCACCTTCATATAGTACAAGGATACAATATATTTATCACTGAAACCAATTGGCAACATTAATATTTCCATTTGGAAACGATGTTTTACGAAGTCGCGTCCTTATGTAACGTTTACTCTTTTCAAACTCGGATTTAGTGTGCACTGAGTGATACTGTAATGTTTTTGCTAATGTTCAATATTCTATGCTCTGTCAATTAAAAAAGTCGAAACGATCATTTTATAAAAAATCAAGAGTAACAGACACGCTATTTTATACAAAATTGGGATAACAGTACGGCTCACCTACGTTAGAATAACATTAGACAATAAATTTGTATATGGTACGACTTTTGACGAGTGACGGAGTTGAATTATTAGTATAAAATAGTGTTACAGCTATACTTACAGACTGTGGTAATCCTGATATATATTATTCAACCATACATAGAAATGTAAGCAAAACGAAGCCATTCGTCATCTTGTATTACATGTTACATGTTAAGCCTGTGACTATTTAAAAAAATGATGACACTCACATATGCTGCACCTTTTAAATTTAGTTAAAGGTACAGTATGCCGAAAGCATTAATTTGACTGCCTCATACAGCTGTTTCATGCTAGGGGCCAAAAGGTTGGAATGAAAATTGTCTAATATAATGTAGAAGCAGAAGGGTCTGGCGCGTAAAACTCTTTAAATTGATGAGTTTAGAATAAGAATTAAATAAGTAATCTATAATTTCAAATCGTATACTAAGTATATTGTTTAACCTTACCGTAAAATCACGGAACTCCCGCTTTTCAACAAAACTCTCGTTATTTTAATTTAACGGACCCTGATGAAATGAATTGGGAAATTACAACAACGTGTATGACAGCAGCAATTGATTTTAAAGTTTCCAAGCTAAATATGAGATAAATATCAGACGCTGCTTACATTGTTCAATGAACTATATTATAAAGTTTTATTACATTTTTGCCAGTGAAAAATCGCAAATAATTCATTTTATAAAAGTGATATTTTTCATTTTTGAAAATTATCATATTTTGCACTGGTGAAAATGTATCACTTTTGCTGATTTGATCAAAAATAGCTTACAAACTAGCTTGGGAAAAACCCTTCTATTCAAATGCTGGTCAGCTTAACGACACATGTGGCTAATATTTTGATATTTTTTACTCGTGCTGCGTACTCGTGAAAAATATCAAAATATTAGTCCCACTCGTGAAATATATTTTATATTACTGAAGACACTGTGAGATATCCTCTCTCGTCACATGCTTAGAATTCGTCCCGGCACTTAAAAGCAAAAAAATATTAAATAGGCTATACAAACATTTAAAGTTAGAAACAATGTCTAAGTGTTCCTTCGGTGTTCAAGTCTGGGTAAATAAAAATGTTGAAAAGCATCTAAATTCATTTTAAACGAAAACATCTTAAAATACAATATATTATCCATTTCAAATCTTTTAACTGAAAATTGACTGACAGGAAGACTAAATGTCAGCAATGTACTCGAGTATACTGATGTGATGTACAAAACTCAAAAACTAGTATTTGTTCAATATTTGCATACTATTATGAAACCCTTTAACTCTTTAAAGCATTATCTTCTTATGAAGACACTACAACGATCGGTTAAGAAAAATAAGATTCAGTCCCGTGTTCTGTTTTTACGTTACATAAAAATTTCATAACGAATAACGGACTGGGCCCCTTTGGCATAACTGCTACCGACCCTCATCGCCTAGACAACAAGAACTTATAGCATGATATTTAAAGACTCGGATAATTTAATAAATTACCACCTTTTCTATTTACGTTAAAGAAATGTTTTGTGTCAAAAGCTTATCCTCGATTAAAAAGGGAAAATATGGGGAGTGTGTAGGCGGCTTCCTTCTATAAACTAAGTTCAGCAGGACTAATACCTTCGCGAGGAGTGTTGGTGACACACGAGCAAATAAGTGCTGACAAGATTGGACTTCCACGTATGTCAATCGTGCGCCTAGGCATTTAAAGTAACTTTTATTTTTCTCTCTAAGAAGACATTTTCGTCCTTTTTTGTCAATTTCCGTAATGGATCAGACAGCACTGCCATATCCGGAATACACTTAGCAGGCTAGTGCACAGGGGGCAAATAGTTGTGCGTATTTCAATTGCAGTAGGAACTCTAGAGGATGAAGGACGTTCCAAATACTGACTTTTGCCAATGCAAAAATCAAATTCAAGCAGCACATTTTTCATAAATGCCAGTTGTTATATGTTTAACCCGCACTTTGCCCTTTTAAGTATCATTTCAAGTTGACTCACTCATAACTCCACTTTGCAGTCTCTTATGATAACGAGACATCATCCACGCAGAAATACATCTGTTGTATGTTACTCTTGTTCAACTCCTTAAAATAACTACTGCGTGATATTCTGAAACATTTCAGACAACTCATACCTGTGCGGACCAAACACTTTTGTACATCTAGAGAACCAAATAAATTGTGCAAGGCGCAATACGCTGTATCGTAATATCGTCCCATCCTCATACATAACGCTAGGTCCGAGGTCTGGTATCCTAAATTGTCCATAATACGGTTGCAACAGATCGAGATGTGTGTAAAATCGCGTTGTCCTTAATCATTTTTTATACAGCAGAACAATTCTTGTCGTTACTGCGTTTTCGTTAAATACGTATAATCTATGATATGAACAGGAATATACAATGGTCTGTTTATTACCTACTTTGAATGTCACATCGTCGGCTTTTTTGAAGGCGGTTACTGTTTTGATGATGTTAAAGAGTCTACGTTTGTGTCATTTTGAACACATGTAAAAAAAAGTATATGATAGCACCTTGGCCCATATCTGAAATTCAAATTAAATTGTGCGCTTACATGTTACGACTGACAATGATGACTCGGTTCTCATTCCGAGGACTTGATGTTTACGTGGACGTGACCAAGATTTACCAAGCAGAATACGCTTACTCTTCCGGAAGACCTGGTCTTTTTAATGTGTTCTTCTGCAAGGCTGCAAGAATCTCAATGTCAATCTTTCTTTTTTCGAATTAAAAACCCTAGTGTAATCGATTGTGAGTTCAGATTATGGTTTTGTTAACGTTTCGGTATTCTCTAATTTGTTTTTCCATGCATAATGATGGCGTATACAATGAATATAATATGTCAACATTACCTGTAGGCATGAACCTTGTCACGACATGTGTAGATTCACGACTTTTATATTTTGATTGTTTGGAAGGCATTTTTCATCTTCAACATTGTGCTCTTTACTAGTTCTCTCTTGATTTTTTTTCTACTCATGATATAGTAGGATATTAAATGTTTCCCTTTGTCACCATTCGCAACTTATTGTTCCGCTCATTACACTTTAACTGGTGGAAATAAACAAACACTCGTTTAGAGAGTTTCAATCACGGAGTATTGTGTTCAATCTATTTAGGTCACGTCTGACCCAAGAGTTCACTTTAAAAAACTTTGGCTTCCATGGCTAATTTGATAATAAAATGACACACTTAAGTGCTGGCTTCGGAAAATATGTTGCCTATATTTGCACTTCTTCACACAGCCATTACTGCAATTTGCATTCTCGAGAAATAATTTTAGGTCAATGGCATTCGGCTTGTTTCCATAGTTACGAAATTTAGATCAAGAGCATGAATAGCAAAATATGTTTATACTCATTCTACGCTATTAATTTGTTTTTGCTTGACAATCTTGTTTAAACAAATCAGAGAATACCAAAACGTCAACAAAAACCTAATCCAAATTCAAAATAAATTAAACTAGAGGCAAAATATGAACAAATGAAAGATTTACCTCGTAAAAATACAAGATAATAAGACAAAGTGTTCCGGAAGAGTAAGCGTCTTCTGCTTCATCGACGACACCCGCCATGCAAATCTTGGTCAAATTCAAGTAAACATCAATCCCTGAAAGAGGACCGAGTCATTGCCAATCACAACAAGTAGGCACATTAATAGGCACAGTCAAACACGTCCATCTTTATATCACACAAAGAGACAGAATATGTCTCGATGAGATGAAGATGGCAAATATATAACTTGCCAAAAGTCTTCATCAAACTGCATCTCCCGAATCCCTGTGCCGTAAGTTTGTTCGTCAGCAGCTTACATCTATCATAAAAATACCGATATTCAGAGCAAGCCCTAGAATAACGAATCAACTGCGACATGAGAACACCATAGGATGGAGTAGCAGGGATGTTATTATCAAGAAAGGGAAAGTTAACGCTCGGAAAATCGAAATCGTCATGTTTATCATACAGTTTAGTAGTAATGCTAGCAAGAGTGTGAAAAGTTATGAGCACACGTACAGTGTATAACAAAATCAATGAAACAAGGAAGTCCAACCTTCATCGAGGGCATTCGTGTCACACTGACACACCCTGTCTCAGTATTGGAACAAGCCTCAGTCCCTTTCAGGACACATCTTACACTTAACGTTTTATTGATTTATCCCTCTCAGGACACATCAGATGCTGTGTGGCTTTATTATTTATTTCTCTAAGGACACATCCGATAGTTGCGCCTTTATTTAGTAACACCTCTCAGGCCATATCAGACACGTTGCGCCTTTATAATTTACCCTCTCAGGACACAGACATTTTGCGCTTTTATAAATGTAATCCTCTCATTACTAATCCGACACTTTGCGCCTTTATGTTTTAACCCTTTTTTGCTATGGTCTTCAGATTACACTTAGCGTTAAATGTTAATGGTCGTTTTTGATATATTTTAAAGTTAACATCATGATGCCATGGATATATTTGGATCTAACACTGTGATATATGTTTATTGTACATCGATGTTTTGGTTGTATAATTATAGATACAAATGCTATGTTTTTTTTGCACCTCTTGGTTCTCATTTGTATTACTACCTAGTAGGTGTTATTTAGATTTAACTTTCATCTATATGCTGGGTGTCATTTTGCTTTTTATAGGTCTTCATATTAATATTCATATTTACTTCGTGGTAAATGTTATTGAGTTTGTAATTGGCATTTGATTTGGTTTGTAGTTTTGTTTTAATGCGATAGACAAGTATTTTGTAAGCCGAAATGTTAAGTATTATCATCCTTCCCAATATTGACATATACCTTCATACCTGACTGCTAATGAGGATGTTGGTCTAGCGCATGAAATCTGCATTCGATGACGTCAGGTTTAAAAGCTATACCCTTCTGTGATCTCTGTCATTGTGACATTGTCTTTGCCACTTGGACTTCTTTTCCACACGCACTATGCGTCCTTTTCCGTCAATTTCCGCATTGGCGCTGACAGCGCCGCCTGATCCGGAATTGATCCAGCAATGTAGTTCACACGACCCAGGAAGCCGGGCTCCCCACCACTATCCTGTCCCTAAAATTTAGCACCTGTCGATAGCAATATCGGTATCCAACGCGAGACATAACAAACATCAATGAATATTCACCAGCATTACTTTTATTACCCACTGGACAAGTGTAATAATTCAATTACATCATTGATACGTGGCTCGCGATAAACCTCGACATGATCTATCAAGTGACCTCAATGTATAGCTTCCTGTAATTCTGACCAAAGAGGTGGGCGAAATGACTGCAATGTACTGTACCTATGATGTATTTATGTGAACATGTACATCTGCTGGTACTTTATGATATTAAGTTTATACATTAAAGGTGCATTTCCGCTGCATCTTCAAATTTAATGTTGAGCATTTACCTTTGTGAGCAAGGTACTGATTTTGTTCCGAGGCCGTAGCATACTAAAGCCCTTAAAAAGAGAAGCTGTTATTCCTAGTTTAAATAACGGTATTTAGGGCCATGTTAACAACTAGTTATCTGTTGTGTAAGTTGACAGGGCGACATGCTGTGCTTGGTGGCTCACCAATGCTTTCCCAAAAATAATGCAATGGTAGGACATGTATGCCATACAATGATTTTAAGTGTTTTATGAAAATCTAATTCATATGTTGGAGGTCTTCGATGTCCTTGGATTTAAAAGGTCATGCTCTTAATGCATGTCAGTATTATTTTACGATAACACCGAGTGAGTATGATAAGTATACTGTATTGCAATACTATTGTAATGAAAGCAGGTCTTGAAGCAAAATATAAAGTCTAATAACTTTTCATATTTATATATGTAGTAAAGATTAACTGATATCAGCAATATTCAACATGAATTCTTACAACAGCAGTTGAAACTCGGTATTTGTAAACACAATACATGTACGAAAGCAAAGCAGTAAATAAAAAGAATCACCGACGGTAGCATTTGAAGATAAATTTATAAGCAGGAGTTATATAATGAATATTAGTATGATTTTGGACATTTTTAGTAGATTTTGTTCCTAAATGTTATGCCCCCGCCATGAAATGGGGGGGGGGGTATATAGTATTACCCATGTCCGTTCCGTCTCATCCCGTCCCGTCCCGCCCATGGTAATGTAACCAGCTGGGGGCATTTATGTCTCACAGACATTTTTAGTTATAATAGCATTATTTATAAATAGCTTATTTTGCAGAAACAAAAGCATGTCTAAGGAAATATTTTCAATTTTGAGTGGACCCAAATATATTTGACAACAACACAAACTGTTTTGATATTGACATACGATGTAGAAATATAGCTAATTTCACCTTGTAGCCTAGTTTGTTCACGTATCTTTCCTTCTGTAATTCCATTTATAAAGCTTTGTGTCAGTTTCCTATCAACCGATATCGTAGTTCGTGACCCCTTGTCCATTATGTGGCCCCCTACGTCCCAGAGAGGTCCGTGGAGTCAATCTAGTGGACACGCGGCATACAGATGTAGGGAAATCTAGTAAGGAAGTCGGCCCTGTTATTGCACTTTGTAACAAAGGAGCAACAGGAAATTATTTCCCGGCAAGATATATTTACAAACTTTGTAAACATATTAAATATAATGGAGGTCGTTCGGATCAATTGGCGTACTCGGAACAGGACAATAAAGCAAACGGCTCAAAATGTAACAATATACGGCAAACAACGGGCAATGGACCGGACATCTAGCTACAGCGACATGGCTGTGTCCGATAGACCGGTGTGTGTACGGCTCAAATAAAACGCTATGGCCGCAAATGTGAGCATGGCTTGTACAACACATTCTTCATTTATTGCAGTTTTCCCAATACGAATCACAATCGTTACATCGTGGAATAAACTATACGCGTCCATATACTAGGCGTGTAGTCACTGGCGCCGAACACATTTGTTAATCTGTAAAAGACAAAACGCAATGAAACTCATAGTATGATCACCAGGCTTTTATTTACTTTATTGTGAAAAGCGACAGTAATACAAACATATAGCGTTGATATGTCTTTGATGCTTTTAAATATCAACACTGATTTATTTTACTTATCAACTGTCGTAGAAAACGTGAAATACATAGGAATCCGTCATATTGTGTGTGCCGTTATGTTTTAATGGCATAATTTATGTATCCTGTAGTCATGGTAATTTCCAATAACAACGCCATACAAGTGCATACTCTACATTCGACATATCATATACGGTATTCATAATACAATGTACCTGAGAATAAAGCACATGTAGTATCAGCACAACGACGTGGAAATATTGTCTTTAGCATTGTAATTTCTAAGTGTGTATTGTATTCGGTTTTTTTTTTCAAACTCTATGATATTGATTAGGAAAAACTACGGACAGCTTTGCTTTATATATATGTTTTCCAAATTGTACACATGAAGTTCATTTGCACTCACCTTATTCTAATATTATAACGCATTTTAAACAACACTGTTATAATTGTACTGGCAGAGTTCTAACAGTTCTAACGAATTTTTCAGAAGGGAAAACAAACCAGAAGTGACACTGTAGAAAACTACACAGGTATAATATATATCATCCAATTGACTGTCGCCTAAACAATGTTAGCCTTTGTCTTTGGCCGTATCCCGCACACCGTGTGAGACAACCTTGATATCTCATTAACTGTAATGGTTTCTATAAGGCTGTTACATATACAACGCAATGGCCGTTGTCATGGACACCAATGATGTCACTTAGTGGTTCCGATCGCTTCGGGAATTACCCGGATGTAGCCTGCGGTATACCATCTTATAGACTACAATTAAGTGCGGTTGTATAAGTGTACCCATGCGATGTCAGTTATATATACGATCATAAGTCATAGACTAAAAAACAGCTATTTGAATATATTTGTATTGTAGACATGTGCTTGGTTGTATTATGTTTCTCAACCTATTTACTGCTAAGGTTATTTAAGGGCGGGCGCCATTTGTGTTGTGTATGTATGCAAATGTAAATTATGTGCTTGAGGCTGGATATGTTGGTGTACAGCTCCTTCTGATACCGACTGTATATTGTTATCTCACTGAAACATCATGTCGAAGACACCTGTACAACAGCCCGCCCGGTCACACTATACTGAAACATCATGCCGAAGACACCTGTACAATGACCGCTCGGTCACACTATACTGAAACATCATGCCGAAGGCACCTGTACAATAGCCCGCCCGGTCACACTATACTGAAACATCATGTCGAAGACACCTGTACAATAGCCAGCCCGGTCACAATATATACTGAAACATCATGTCGAAGGCACCTGTACAACAGCCCGCCCGGTCACACTATACTGAAACATCATGCCGAAGACACCTGTACAATAGCCCGCCCCGTCACACTATACTGAAACATCATGTCGAAGGCACCTGTACAATGACCGCACGGTCACACTATACTGAAACATCATGCCGAAGACACCTGTACAATGACCGCCCGGTCACACTATACTGAAACATCATGTCGAAGACACCTGTACAATGACCGCCCGGTCACTATATACTGAAACATCATGTCGAAGACACCTGTACAATGACCGCCCGGTCACACTATACTGAAACATCATGTCGAAGACACCTGTACAATGACCGCCCGGTCACACTATACTGAAACATCATGTCGAAGACACATGTACAATGACCGCCCGGTCACACTATACTGAAACATCATGCCGAAGGCACCTGTACAATAGCCCGCCCGGTCACACTATACTGAAACATCATGCCGAAGACACCTGTACAATGACCGCCCGGTCACACTATACTGAAAATGGCTGACCCTGTTATTACCGTTACCTTTAAATGATGAACGTAAAGCAAGGTGCTATAACTCCTAATGTTATAGACTTTGGTTCATCCTTGCCAGGGACAGAACTCATAAACTCCTCCCCGGGGCGAACGCTTAATTTAAGGCCAAATATGAGACAGTGTCGCGGGAGCTTGAGACATTAGAAAGGGGGAATGTTGTTAAGAAAGAAACACTACTTAAGTGTATGAAAGCAATGATAATAATATTCTCATTATTATGGGGGAGAAAGAAAAGAAACATTATGTTTCTAAAATAAATTTCATTTTACTAATTATTCAAGAGAAGCAGCAGGTACATTGTTTACATATGGGACAACGTGTCGATAGGACGCTTAGAGTATGATCATGAGAGATTCAACATGTCTACTGTACTAAAAATTAATGTAATTACGTCTAAGGTCCAATAGGATGTCATGTTCGTATCCGTAAAGGTTTACCGCTTTATACAATGTAAAAGTTTCTTGAGTATAGAGTATCAACATCGGATATTTTCATTTATCGCTTCAATATCCTTTCCGGGATGATATTTATCATTTGCCATCAGTTATTTCGTTTAACGTTCTTGAAATCATCAGTTCGTTTACTACGGCGTTAGAGTTCTATTAATTTTATAATAGTAGGTGGCGAGATGAGGATGTCTATATCATCATACATAGGTACATATACTGACTATGGAATATTAAACCAATTAATCGAAAGTGTCCGCTTAGCAATTCATTACTGCGTGTACAGCCTGTGAAGACTGCAGCAATTTACTAATGTGTCCTAAAATTAACACGAAGTAATCTGTAGTCACAAATGAAGACAAAACGATTCCAAGTTCCTTTAAACCAAATTGAAAATTGCTTTTGTATGATATACAACATGTGATGAAAAACGTTATTACATAGCTGTGACGTGGTTGCTATTCCCTTTAGAGTTTTAACACGTAGGTTGACGTGTGTTTGTTATACTACATTTAGTTATTATATTTACCCAAATTCAGCAAAGACATTTTGTTTGCCATCTGGATTGACATGTACCGTAAAGCATGGATGACAGAATTACATGAACAGGAGCAAATTATTTCAAATTAAATATATTTCTATGTCAGATTGGACCGGAACGTGCTTTGTATTGTTTTTGCGTGTTTATAAAGGACGCTTGGCTTCCTTTGGCAAAGTATCTATGATAGATATTGCTGATTGTAATTCAGCCCTAGACATCGTTTTCATCTTCACAAATTCGTAAATTGCATTTGAAATTTGGTTTATTTCAATAATATGGGTTGCTGTATGAGCCAGGAACTGCCTGCGGTACACTACGGCAATATGTTCATGTACAGCTATGTATAACAGGACTGCCTCGACTGAATTAGTATGTCAGCTGGGAATGACAAGATGTTGAAGCAAGCACTGGTAAGATTAATCTCTCTCCTTGTCAGCTTCCAAATCGTTATCAAAACAAAGCGTGACCATACATAACGTGGAATTTCGTCCCCAAAGAGGTATGACGTCATTGCTTTCTCTTCTGTACTTTTGTCTACTGCAGATATGCGAGATATCGTAAAAACATTACCCGTTTCGTTTACTTTGTGCTATCAGACTTAAATGGTACATTGTATTCTGTACGATCCCAACATTTCTTTCTTAAGCACATTCTCAAGTTGACAATGTATAATTAACTTTCTCATGTTTGCTTGATATTTGATGCGTACACTCAAAATACATGACGTTGTATAAGTGATAAATGAGTGGGTGCTCATGCAGAAACAATTGCAGGTTCTGTCTTCATTATTTAGCCACAAAATCATACAGGCGTGTCGCTGTTTGTGAAATTCATTGGCTGAATTTCCATCTGCAAATCTAATTTCAGATTTGAGATATTAAAGTCTACAGGAACTGAGACACCGCACACTTCGTTAATTCCATAGTGTCATTCCAAATGACGAGCAACTGTCACATTATTTTTTTTCTAAAATGCAATTTGTATTAAACTAAACTGACGAGGTAGCAAGCGCTAAAGAGTTGATTTTCGAAGTTTGCATTGCTAGGAGCCATATTTTCCTTTTAAGAGACGACTTCATTCACTGTTAAAAAAACAGTGTTTAAGGACGCTGAATCAGCTTTCCTTATAAAACAGAATGAGTTGATAGTTCCGATAGTGACACTATGTATGCATTAGAGATATCCTAGGCGTTACATCTGATTCCGGATAACATTAAGACGGGGTCCACGTGAATTTTGACACAGAGTGCCGAAGAATAAAGCACTTTAGACGTGTGGTAATGGACGTGTAGCCTCACGAAAAGGCGTGCTCTGTTTTATTGGAAAATTTTAATGACGCTAAAAAGAAATTGGGTTTCCAAAATTTGCAAGTAGGGAATTGCCATTTGAGATCAATCGAATAGAGTTGAAACATGTTACTTGACTATAACTCGATATTAACTGTTACAGACGTGGCACTGCGAGGTTCATACCCTGTTGTAATTAATCGATATTTGTGAAGACATTGTGACCCTGTCTTCTTTATCAAATTCCTGCCATTACGTGAAAACACATGTTGCCATCTGCATTTTCTCTAAATCATCTTTCTGTAATGTTGTTAAACTTAATTATGTTTTTTTTCTGTTGTTTACATTTCCATAAGTTTCCGCTTGAACATATTGAATGCAATCTTATGTTTCTCTCATAGCATTCCAGTGAACGGTACGTACGGCCACAGCAGAATCTAGACTGATATATGAATTCCTCCATTCTTAATGAGTGTATGTGTTGTGTGACTGTGAATTAAAGATGATGTGGTAGTAAAAATAAATTAGAGAATACTGAAGCGTTAACAAAATCATAACCCGATCGCAACATCTACTAAGCCAGGGTCAAAATATGAACAAAGGGACGATTTACAAGGAGACCCTTGTAAAAGTACATGATAATACAACCAGATGTTCCGGAAGAGTAAGCGTCTTCGGCTTCATCGACGACACCCCCATGTAAATCACCTCCAAGTCAACGTCAAGTTCTCAAAATCAGGACCGTGTATCGTCCGTGCAAGATTCCGTGGATAGTGCGCAATCGATGCCAAATTTATAGTTCTACTAATACTGAAGTATGCTGCCAAAAGTGTTCTGGAGAACATCCGACTCTATCGCTTTACAAGAACAACTCATACAATGCTGAAAGTTTAGCATGGTTGAGTAACTACAATTTTGTGTGAATCTTACGTGTCTGGGCAAGAGGGCAGAATCCAAAGCCTTATTCATAGGGTCTAACTCTCAACCGAAGACCAAAATTGAGGCGTTGACAAGGGACCTATTAGGAAAACAGAACATGAAAATACCTTCGACTAGGCAGTATGCTCGTCAGCAAGCAAGGAATTCGAGACAAATACAAGACTGTCCTTTCCAAGAAGTAGACAGTTAGTCCATTATCTTCCACACAGTTGGAGGTGGTAGTTCAGGCTATGTCTCCACGATTAACTCCTTGTGTAGTCGAGATTGTTCATCGAACGATGAACCCCGTTTTGTCAACACAACACCACCGTTCAGTACAGGGTAATACTGTCTAAGCTTTTACCTCTCCTGAGAGTCCACTATCTAATGCCGGCAAGTTTCATTGTTGTAACTTGACCCAAAGTTTCTTCCAAAAAAAGGGCAGTAGATGTTTTTGGGTGTGAATGTGTCATCTGCAGAAAATTATTGACAAGAATATATCGACTTGGGTCTGTTTTTTATTCAACCCCTCACCATTCAATAACGAAAAACAGTTTTCACTGCACAACGCCTAGCTAGAAGTAAGAGCAAAACCAATACTCCTAAAAATTGTCGACTTTGAAAGATCAAATTGTTGTGATGATTTTGATTATTATGACGAACCATTAAGATCAAATAAGGCACAGCATCTTTCCATATTTGGAATGTGATAGACCAAGAGCTGTGACTATTACATGAATACATGCATTGATGTATCACAGCTTTATCAGCACCAGCTAAGCTTTTTTCTCGAGGGAATCTTCGATAAAAAGTGCTTTGGTTGTAACAATTGTAATTGTTCCAGGTAAATTTGTATTTACAGGCATGCTGTTTTAGTCTGCTCGAGCAATCACATAACGATAAACTGTAATTATATAGCTTCTCAGAATGATTGAACCATATTTTGTTTTTGTGATGGTCGTTAACCAGAGGAATGGATAAATTCAGCGGGCATACAATGTAGGACCAAACCCCCAGTGGAGACTGAGGTTCATGTCTGTAGTCTCACACAAATATACCATTAATTAGAAAATTAATAACAGGGTTTTGTTCAGGTATTGATATTACGCTGAAATGAACAAAGAATACTTACAAGCTGTGGGAATTACCAGTAAAAAGAGAAGATATAAGAACCCTAATTCTTCAGGAATTGCAGCATGTACATTTTCTTATTTCCCTTTACCTGTAGGGCGATTACGCTTACGTTATTCGCACAATGCACCACGCATAGCGAATTCGCACTTTCTAACAGCAGTGCCATCAATCCCATAACATGTAATACGAAAGCAGGTGATAGCTCAGAGAATACCAGAACGTCAACAGAACCATAGTCCGAACTCATAATCGATTAAAAACACCACCACATTTATATCATATAAAGCTTAACGATATATCTCAATGAGTCCGAGATGGTGATCATAAAAATGTCCATAGTCTTTATCAACCCACTCTAGAATCCTAGGGTCGTAAGTTTGTTCGTCAGCAGTGTGATATTTATCACGAAATTCTAGGTACCTAGAGTAAGTCCTAAAACTAGGATGCAGGGATGTTACTATCAAGAAAAGAAGAGCTTTGTAGTAGGCTGTTAATGTTGGTCATAGTTCAAGTCAGGATTGAGGTAAGCAGTTGATGTATTCGAGTATGTTGTGTCCTTGATTTTAAATTCAAAAGCACAATCGACTAGGTCGGCAAGCTTCGTCGTATTTATATACAACACATCGTGGAAATATCCCTCATACAACAGATGTTATAGTTCCGGTTCTTTATATTCGAAATCAACTAATTCATATGTTTGTGATATTGCTATTAGATTACGTTACTTTCTTACTTATGCATGGAGTGAAACAGTTTTCTTAACAAACTTTAAGTAGGATCTTTTCTTTCTAACGAATAGGTTGAGTTAAATATAAATCTGGGATGTTAGATTAATAAATACTTACTTTATATCGGTGTTCGAAGGAGTTTTGTTAACACATTAAACTATTTTTGAAAGTGCTGGACATTACGTGACATTTTTATATCCATTTAGCAGGTCTTGAACGTTGCAATCAACCGCAAATATCAGGGATTGTGTGGAATATTGATTATGGAATCCATTTTTGTTTGTGCCACTTGTTCATGTCGAACAAACAATAAAAAAAGAAATATTAGTCATTAAGTTGCTTAATTCGGATTCAAACTTCAATTTTTTATCATAATAATCGAAATCCATGTCTAGTTCAAAGGATATGGAATAAGAAAAATGATGTAGATGTATGATGTATCTAAGAAATCAAAATAGTTAGAAAGGTAAGATAACTTTCTAAAGAAAACATTCGGAATTAATTTCGGAGACACGAGGTTGATAAGGTCATATGCATTGGAATGATGTATTGTACATCGACTAATCTGAGACCAAGTAGTACGCTATAATAGTAAAGGGACCCCTGATTACTTAATCTAAATTATAAGATATGATACGTTTAAATTATTTGTTTATTATTGACGCATATATTCAATTTTACGGCCTTTAATCATTCTTGATCTGGTTTGAAGTATCATGAATGTTAATGTGTAGGGCTTTTTAACGTATATCTTGATACATTTTTTTCGCAAAAATTCCATTCCATTCATACAATTAATTGAAATTACATCAACATGTGCTTTAATTTGACAATGATCACAATCCTTTCAGATATTCAAAATCGCATAAACATATGCATTCTGTTTTTCACAACAATCACATTCGATTCAACATCGATATTACATAAAAATATATATTCTCATTTGAAATCATGTACTAGATTTTTTTTATAACTTAATCACATGTTAAAACAAAGTATCGAAATAAATAATGGTACTTGGAGGATTTTTTTGTAGACGTTTAGACCCACACAATGGCAAATAATTATAAGCCTGTCTATATTTCTAATATTTATAACTTTTAAATCATACTGAAGATAGGTCATAAAGTAATAGGAAACATCAATTATTTTTCGTTCTTTTCAAAATAATGAAGACTTGATATAAGTCCTACTGGATAGATCTTTACACAAGAGTTACTGTCTGTAACAAATTGCAAACGATGGTAACATAATGATAAAAATAAAAGAGAATACCGAAGCGTCAACAAAATCATAATCCGAACTCAAAGCCGATTACACAAGGGTGAAACTATAACAAAAGGCCAGATTTATAAAGAAACCCTTGTAAAAGTACAGGCGAATAGGACCAGATGTCCATGAAGAATAAGCGTCTTCTGTTACATCGCCATGTAAATCTTTGTCACATCAAGTTCGTAAAGTGAGAACCGCGTCCTCATTCTCAATTACAACAAGTAAGCACACTGATGAGCATACTTAAAAACGTCCATCTTCATGTCACACAAAGATACAAAATAGTTCGCATGGAGACAAAGATGGTGACCATAAAACTTGTTCATAGAAATATAGCTCATGTCTTATTTGGTTGATTTGAACTCCAGTGCCATGAAAACGAAAATTTTTACATATAAATCAATCTAATAAATGCGAATTTATTCTGAAGCAAATGGTTATATTTTAACAAATGTATGCACATCAGATAATGTATGAAAAGCGTTTGAAATTGACGAAATGGTTATAGCAGACAAGCAATACGGTTTTTATGATTCCGCTTGATCGAAAGACAATGCTATTGTCGTACTACACAACCAGAGTGCATTGTTGAAATATTAAGAAGAACTGCATCATCCCTTTCACTTTATTCACCCTGTTTGACTTTTGCGGTGTGCATGTTTTCCATCACCACATGCCGTTACCATAGTAAACGACAGTTACCAATGGTTACCAGTGTCGTATATTACTAAAAGGTCGATCGTGCAATTTCTCATGAATCTCTAAACATCAATATTTGATTCCAATGCATAAAGGGATTCAGTGATCACGTTGTGTCCCCTCCTCCAACACGTTCACAGTAATTGTCGTTCATGTTGTTTTAACTAAAAATGCCAGCGTGTAATTAGAATATAATGAATGAATAAAGAACGTTCTGCTAGAATTTCTAGGGGCTTTTCTTGGTTATCAAACACGTACAACGTGGTTCCAAACCATGAAAAAAAATGCAGCAATTACTCGTAGTGCATAGTACATCTGTACCTGAAACTAGGTACATTATGTAATTAGGCATAGCCATGTACAATGTAGTACTTCATGTACTGCAAAGAAAACCTTTTGATTTGATCCAGATTTCTTCAGTTGATCAGCATCACCTAACATGTAGGAATCACATTGATATGCCTTTAAATGAAATTGTTTCTGAACATTATACACTATAGTATACTATTGTGTACTCACTATAGTATTTGAGCATTTATACATTATGGCAAACATGCAACGTTTCCTAGTCTTCGTAGACTAGGTAACTGCATACCAGGTGTCTCAAACATTGTTTGTTTGTTTGTTTGAATTGGGTGTACCGTTCACACAACAGCTTTATTAAGTCAAATGAAGGCTGTTGTTCAGGCTAAAATCAAATTAAATCAAACTGATGCTAAGTAGTAGCCACACTGCTAGGGTTATGGTCTTGATTTAAAAATAGCTGCGGTCATTTAAATACGTCCTCCCCATGTATGTTTTTTAAGCTTGCATGTTCGTCTGTGTGCCAGATATAAGGTATTTTGTTGTGGCTGCCACCTTGTGATCGTGCAGTTTTCACAGACATATCATGCCAAAGGTACCAATCAGGTGAAAGAATACTGAAAATGGCTGACCCATTTGTTGCCATTTCCGTGATGCTGAACGTGAATCAGGGACTACCAGCTACAAACATTTAAGGGCCTATGTCTGAGTAAATTTCCTTCCTCACTGGAGCCAACGCTCAACATTTAGGAGATGACGTAGCACACTCAAATGCTGCACCTTTTAAATTTAGTAATAGATAGAGTATGCCGAAAAAATAATTAAACTGCATCACACAGCTGTTTCGTCCTCCTAGGACTCTTCGGTAATGCTATGGGCCAAAAGGTTGGAAGCCAAAATGGTTAAACTAATGTAGAAGCAGAAGGGTCAGGTGCGTAAAACCCTTTTAATTAATGAATTTAGAATTATATTTGAACTAGTTCTGTATAATTTGAAATCGTGTGTATGTTACATAACGTGCCACTACACAAATGAGATAAAATGTTGCTATTGAAGTTGCAGCAAACCTCGGGGACTACAAAATCCACCAGCAGAATCTAAGAATTAGTAATGCGAGAGAATGTAAACATCGCAATATTCATCATGTATACGTATAGCTTCGTTTAAATTAATTCATGATTGTTTGCAAATCGACATTGTTAGCGACATAGATATTAATTACAAAGTCACTTGGACAGTTCGTGAGGCGTTTTGGCAATGGTGTACTATGCTGATGCAGCAGTTGTGCTGATCCTGTAGAAAACCAAAGATACTGTTAAACAGATAACAGGCTTTGTTCATTTCTCGAAAGAGACATGGTCGTATCAATGGGCACTGACAGAACATCAGTCTGACAAAATAGGATGCTACACTTAAATACCCCTTCGGACCTTCAGACGAACCATGATGAAAACTATATTCGACCTACCTACACGGAATTTTATTTTTATTATTTTTTATCAAAAACACTACCGGGAAGATTCGGCAAATCGAATTCATGTTGACCTTTGGATTTTTTGTTTAGAGACAAAAAAAAACAGGAAGGAGTTGGGGAAAACTTCGTATTGATAGTCACGACATTCTCGTATTTCGGCCTTTTTTCAAAGCATAATTGAATTACTGAATTCCTAGTAGTGATAACCTACTCAAGTCAGTCCGATTCCTTGCCATTATGTGTTATAACGTACAAAAACATATTTTCACATTTCCTACATTTATTCTAGACTATTATTTCATCTCCGTCAAGATAAGTTCCATTAAGGTGGTGATCCAACATACCATCTATTATGTCATTGTAACAAAGTTTGGTTGGTTTAAGCTTAACCTCCTTTAGCAGGCAACGAGTACTTCATCCTTCCTGTCTTATTGTATCGAAAAGGGTATACAGTGTGTAGAGTATTATTTTACGTTATGATCATTGGCTTCCCCTCTTTACAATCCAAGCTCTAGAGTATTGAAATGCAAAACTCACCAGAAATTTGTTGTAAAGAGTCGGCTTAGAGAGAAAGCCAAACCTTGAATAAAGTTGTGAAGAGTCAAAAAGATTTTAGGCTGTGAAGATTTATTTTCAGTCAGGACAATACCTTCCTTGAAACGTTACTCCCTGAAAAAAAATAACATTTTCCCCATTGTATACAAATGCCTATGTTTTCTTATCTCGTTTAAGAAAGTCCTAGAGTTCGATACGTCACTGACAAAATGAAGAAAAAAAATAAAATTTTGTATAACTCCTCTTAATGTGTGGTATTTCTTGCTTTCTCATTTGAAGGTCTCGTGGAACACACATTTTCGCTTAAAGTGAAATAAATTAATTTCCTTATGCTGTTAGCAGATTCAAGCAAAACCTGCCTGTTTTGTACATTTTATAAACGTATTTCGCGAAAAGCGACAAATAAGGTGACGATAGCAGAATCGGGTTTTTACTTCTTTGTTTCTTTATAAGAAAACATTGATGAATCTCTGCTCTCGCCAAGAGGCAACTTTAGGGATCTTCAGGTTTCCTCACTTACTTAACCCATTGCCAGTATAGTATGTACTGTTGGCAAGCTATGGTAAGGTCATTGACATGGTATTATATTGAAGTAGCTTTAAGTTGTCGTCGATGAAGCAGAAGACCCATACTCTTCTAGACAGAATACGTGGTCGAGTCTCTTATACTTTTTCAAAGGTTTCGGTGGAAATTTTCCCTTTGTTCAGATGTCTCTCCTTGTTTAATCGATTTTGAGTCATAATGATGGTTTTGTTGACGCTTTGGTATTCCCAAATTTGCGCTATCGCAAGGAGTATACCCCAATATATCTTACACTCAGCACAACAGCATGGATGCATTGCGCACACCTTAAATTGTCGCTTCTTCGTCTGAACGTTTCGTCGTTAAAACAATGTTCCAACCGTATTAATCATTCTGATCTGCACTGTAGTAATGCAACGTTGTTAATTAACTTCAATAAGACTTATACAGACAAACTAAATTGTTACACTCCCGTTTTAATTGGAGGATATGCTCCGATTTAAGTTATTTGATTATACAATAATACATCTTAGGTGCTTGACTCCCGCGAAAGAATAAAATTAAAAGTAATGCAATGGTTTGTTCGAACAAAAAAAACATTCATGAAATAGTCAAGAAATGATATGTATATGACCTGCTAAAACTACATTAACTTCCTTGACTTTACCTTGCGTCAACCCGTGATTAATGCAAAAATGAAATGCATACCGCTTAATAACATGGGATTGCAAAGCAATCGAAATCATAAGAAACACACCAATCTGATCTGTCCAAACTATTTTGCAGCATTTACAATGATGTCAGGTATGCTTGACTAAAATTTGGAGAGGAGGGCATCATGTGTTGCTCATGTCCATTGTCTGTCTCGTTTAGTTGTGTTTGTGTCTTACACAAGCACCCGTTCACGTTGTGAGTGCAAAATGTCTGTTTTAGGAAGAAATATGATATCGTCACTATAAAGTATTAAATGCAGAGTTAAACACACGGCTAACAGGACGCAGTATTTTAAATAATAAAAAATGACGGAGCCCTTTAAGTCAACTGATAAAAACAAGCACTTAAGGAGATTCATCGGAACCGCGGGACAGAATTATTGCGTTCAAGATATTTCAGAAAATGGCTTTCCTTTATCGGGTAACAAGACAGATCATTCAGCGACGATATCGTCCGTCATTGTAGCAATGTTCGGATTGATACAGGAAGCTTTTTTTCCCGGAAACATGTTGCTGTTGGCAAGCTCGATAATGCCATAGTTAACACATAATTGTGGCGTAATTCTGTCTGTAAGGAAGCGCGTACAGGAATATTCGCCTTTGGTTTCATCATTTAAAACTCCATGATCCTACCAAGTAATACAGGCAATTTCCTGTAATAATGTACTTGTTTTCTTTTTAATACCTGAAACGGTTTTCTTGTTCTCCTTTTCGTTTCGTCGTTAGATACTCCCTTTCACTTTGGTGTGAAATCTTAACTGTCTCTAATTATAGCATTGCTTGTCATACTTGTTGATATCAGCATTTTCAGAGTAGAGCATAGCTATAAGACCCTTTAATGACCCGGGGGGGGGGGGGTAAGATCGGGAAATTCCATCCGTTGCGTTTTTTAATTTGGTAAAACCCGAGACATTGCTGAGGGTTTTGCAAAATTTGAAACCCCCAAGGATGGAATTGGTCTACCTTACATCTTTGAAAGTGTATATTTCTCTCGTTTTAACTGCAAGAATAAGCTCAATAACGTTTTGACGAAAACTAATTAAGCATACCTGATATTTGCAGACATTGATTTCTAAGAAAAAGATAATCTCATCCTTCTAATGTGTACGGTTTTAAAATTGTGTATATTTAATGTCTGTATTGTGTATAGAGTAATAGAATCAAATTATTTATTCCATGATGACTATATTATCTAGCATGTTCCTGATCTAATATGTTGTACATGTATATATGGATTTCAAGTGATTTTGTTAACTTTCATACTGCCATGCAAATGCAGCGGTTACATCCATATCGTATGAAGCCTTTGCGTTCATACTTTTATGAAAAACATTTCTGTTGGTAATGTTCATATAATGGATTGCTGCGTAAATGTAGACATACATGTATAAAGTTTATATAAGAAATGTTTGCCAACCAATGATTACTCCTGCATTACTGAAAATAATGTAATGATATAATATTTTTATTTTTCAGTGTCATGTCTAATATCGCTGCCATACGTTCTGTTCACGAAGCTCATAGAAGAAAATGGCGTTAGCGTGTGCACCCAACAATGGCCACTGGAGGGCATGGCAAAGGGAATGGCTTTAGGCGTTGTCATTACGTCATACATCCTGCCCCTTGGCGTCATACTAGGCTGCTACGGAAAAATTCTCCAGTACCTCTGGTGGGGAAGCAAATTAAAGAAAACTGATGTAAGTGTTTTTACATTGTTTTAATGTTTTCCTCACTTAAATCTTGATATCAACATTAAGAACACGCTGTACAGTCAAGTAGGACACGCACTGATACTTGACAAATATGGTCATCGGTGTCATCAAGCTACTTAAAGATTCTCTGTCCATTAACTATAATACGTCAAAATGAAGAGTTTAATGTACTTCAATGTGCTAGGATCTTAGCATCTTCCGTGTCAGGGGACATATCTGTGGCTGGTAGAGTGCTAAAGGGTATATTTAACATGGACCTGCGTCATTACAGCCGTTACATTGTTATACAACCTATGATATCCACTCAATACTTTAGGTGACGAGAGGACAAATGATATCTTTACTATCTTCCAGTTTGCCCTTATACATGAATACATGTATGACACATGTACCATGTCTATGTATTTCTCAAGATATCAAAGTTGTTATTGAAATGAATGTATGTGGATTATAAAAGAAAAAATATATAAAATTGCCAAACCTGTGAAAATGCCATTTTCGCTGATACATTAGAAGCAAATCAAAGAAGTGGTCAAACACAGGGCAAATTATTCACATGAGACATTTATTTTACCAAGATGACAATAATGAAGTAGATATTGGTAAGGAAAGACGTTTTATTTTGTGCTGAATCACCTTCCAAAAGTTAATTATCATTTGAATATGAAACAATATTTTAGATCATGAGTTGTATCTATTGCGCTAAATAATTCATATTAATTGTTGATTGCTTGATTCTTGGAAAATTACATTCATTATCATTCAGTATATTGAACAATGCAGATTACGACATCGTTTAATTAATGTTGATTATAATTATTGTTCCCAAGATAATTATCAGTATCATAATTGTGTCTGTTTAAACACGATCAATTAATAATACACACTCAGATGATGTTTATCAAATCAGTTACAAGGGCACCTATCTAAAAGAGAGAGAAGCAACAATCAATTCGTGACGTTTTAGCGATAAAAATCGGCCAAGTGCTATAATCCTGGAATTGGTTTAGTTATATTTCACGGCCTTGAGATAAATGATCGCGTGATTACGCTATTCATCTGTGTTCGGTACAAATAAGACGAATCAGTACAAAGTGAAATTTATGTATACAATCAAGATTTATATGAGATGATAGACACGGAAGTCGAAAACAATTAAGCTTTGCCGCTGTGATTAGTGAGGTTCTAGCAATGTCATGAGTGAGCTTCTACCATAGTGAAGAGTGAACTTTTCCAATATCGATGAAGGAATGTCGACCATAGAGAGGGACGTGAGTGTCTAACATTGAGTGTTTCTACTCAAATAAGTAATTTAGTTTAAACAGTAATTTATTCAATAATTAGGCAAGTATACAGTCAATACATACATAAACTTAAGGATTTGAAAACAAGTACAAAGTACTTATATTAATTCGTTTCCTTATCATGGAATTTTTCAGTAGAATGACAATGAAACAACATTAAGATGGTTGGCAAAAAAAATGCTTAAAGGGGAAAGAAAGTCAGGGAAGGGAGAGTGGAAGGAATCGGGGTAATTACAGACATTAGAATAAACTGAATTTGAACACGCCATAAGTGCAAAGAAAACGGATTATATGACAGACACACATACACATAATAATTATAGATATATACTGCAAAATATTAATTTATGATAAACACTAAAAACGTTTCGACTTACTGATGAATTGTTGAACAGCGTCAAAAATATTTACATTGTATTCAACAGGCATATCAGGATTACCATACAGCAATATGTTAACATTATACTCTGGAAGATTTCCAAAACATTGAAGTCTTAATTGTTGGAGATTAGGACAAGAAATGAGAAAGTGTTATGCAGTTTCAGCAGACTGGTTACAAGTGCACATAGGGCTATCGACTAGATTACGGGTAAACAAATGACTGTTAAGGGAACTACAGTTCAATCTAAGTCGAGCATGATGAATTCGACCCAATCTGTTTTTGCAGTAATAATAATAGGATGGAACAAAATGATCATGATAATTTACATTCAAAGACTTCTTGAGATTTTTAATTGATGGATTTTTCTTAACGTCATCAGGAAGTGCATTCCACAAATCAACTGAGGAAGGTAGAATTAATCTTTATATAGTTTTGTACGGCATTTTACTTGACAGAAGTTAGTTGCGTTTCTAGTATAGTGAGAGTGAATGTCAGAATGGCGAGTGGGAAGTATGTTGGTTAAAAAAGAGTGACACTGACCATGAACAACTTTATGGAACTGTATTATTTTATGTTTACTTCTTCTTTCCGAAAGAGGGTCCCAGCCAGTTTCTAAATATAATCTCGCATGACTAGTTAATTTTGTTGCCCCAGTTACAATTCTGGCTGCCTCAAGTTGGATATTTTCTAAATTTTGACTTTGGCCTATCGTGAGATTATCCCAAATGACATCACCATATTCTAATAAAGGTCTTATAAAAGTAAAATAAGTAATTTACTTTCATAATGACGAGTGAACGTTTCAAAGATGATGGATTTCTATCACAGTAAGAAGTGGGCGTCTAACATCATGAGGAAGTCCCTTCTAAAATGAGTGTTTTCCATTAAAAATAATGACTTAGCAATCATAACACGATGAGTGAGTCACTACAATAGTGAGAAGTGAGCAGCTAACATCATGAGTGAGTCCCTACAACAGTGTGAAGTGAGCGGTTTACATCATGAGTGAGTCCCTACAATAGTGTGAGATGAGCGTTTCACATGATGAGTGAGTTTCTACAATAGTGAGAAGTTGGCGTCTAACATCATGAATAAGTTCTACTTCAAAAGTATGAAGTGAGCTTCTAACACCATGAGTGGAGTGAGTCTCTACAATAGTAAGAACTAAGCTTGTAACATCATGAGTGAGTCCCTAATATAATAAGTGATTTTCTATCAGTCATAACTTGATTTTTCTACGGCGATGAGTTGGTTTCCACACCAAATGACGACTGAGCCTCCGTCAGTATGAGTAGTTTTTTCTAATACAATGATTAATTAGATTGTACCATTCTTATCAGTACTTCTACCACTTTGGTCTGTGAGTTTTACCGCCTTCATAACAAGGTTACTTCGTCTGTACCAGGAAGAAATTGTAGCACCAAAATGAGCGAGTTTCTACAACAATGATCAAAGAGCTTCTACCAATGTGATACGCGAATTTTCATCATTCAGTCTCCATCATTGATGTATTTTTGCCATCTTGATCAGTGAATTCCTACCACTTTGATTTGGCAGGATTTTAACCATTTTCAAAAGTTGGTTTCTATCCCTGAGATTAGTTTTTTCCAATCATAGTCATTAGAGAGCTGTTGCAACTGAAATGAACGAGTTTGAATAAGTTCTTTTCAAGGTGACGAATGAGCTTCTACCGCTGTGGCCACTGGTCAGTGTGCTTCTTCCACTGTGAGCAGGGCTGATTTTCTTATTTGTATGACAATCAGAAATAGTATTAACAATATGATGTCTGTGTATTTACATGTAAATGAAATAAGTGTGCAATCATGCATGAATGTTTCTGTATGATAGTAGGAATTGAGTATAGTCTTCTCTTCTGTCAATAAGTCAGGGCTGTGATATCCTTACCTCATTCCTGAAATAAAGATAATCAAACGTAGATACATTCTTTAAATCTACATAAGCTTTCGTAATAAGGCTGGAGTAATTTCCATTGGCCAATTTGCTGTTTTCCTCACATATACCTGTCAATGAGTAACCTGTTCGTGCTTAAAATAACTCAGCTTGGAAATTCCCCCGGCATTGCATACCTGTTTGTGCAAGTTTTAGATCATTAATCCTTGCTTTCCTATTATCCAATCACGCAACGTGTATTAATTTGGCAAACAGCATATCAGAATGATGGAAACAAACAAGTAATCGGCATCACTTTGTTTACAATATGGCAGATGAGATAAACACGTCGCTACAATATACGAGGAAAAATTAAAAAAAAGATGTTTTGAAGAAAAAAGACTCATTGAACACCAGAAAACAAAACTTTTCTGAACATTGATTAAATGAATACTGATTTATTGTTACTGGTGATAAACTGCTGTGTTTGCCAGAAATTCTATCAGTAAATTATTAATTTTTTATTCAGTTGGCCATTTTACAAAATATGTATTGCCTCTTGTTTTCGGTGTACACTAGACTATACGGACCCCGTCAAGAGATTGTTTGACCTTCGGCCTCGATTAACAAACTCTTCACCTAGTCCATAGTCTCATGTACACGTCAGGAAAAGTCAATCATTGTATATGCAAAATTAAAAAATAACAGTAACAACCAACTAAAAGAAACATCATTAAGGTAGGCAACACAACAACAAAAAGAGATACACCATTATCTCTTGATATCGGGAAGTAAAAGTAACAGGAAAATCAGCAACACTGCTGCTACACTATCCATCGATTCTACTAGCACGCGTTTTGAGACTCAATAGAAAGGAATGATCATGCTAGACAGCTCAAAAGATGGAAAAACCAACATACACTTATAGAAACCACCAAAGCCCCTTATACTAGCTTCAGATGTTAAATTAGATAATTTTAACACACTAATGAAAAACAATGTATAAAGCTTTGATGAGTTCGCATCCTGTCCAATGACCCTAACGGCAAGGGTCAGTTCGGCTACGCTATGCTCAGTTAACGGTAGCAAACGACTGGCGATTCTCTTGCCGATCAGATTGCTTGTTTCACGGTCAATCAAATACTTATGGTTGACCCTATTGTACCCTAAGTGCTCGTGAATCCTCTCCTTTGTCGTCATTGTGTTAATTCTAGATACAGCACGTCGCTCCATTGCTTGTTAATACCTTCCCGTATATTCGGTATCTTGTCGGCTTATTCGATTGTTGAGTGACTTCCAGGCGGACAGGGAGCCGGCTATCGAATCTTCGTCCTCACTAATGTTAATATAGGTCAACTGTGTTAGTGGTAAATTGGGTAATGACAGACAAGAAGAAGATGACGATCCTGGCAATATAATGAGAATGTACCGTGTTTCCTTGAAAGTAATCCCAACGGCAACCAGGCATTTTAATGATAGAGTGTGCCTTTCTGGGCCCTATACATACATATTTATTGAATTGTCTCAGAATGAGATCAGACCGATTAAATCGTGTTGATGCTTAGCTGAATCGATATATTTTATTTGATTAAGGTTTAAACAAAGTTGCCTCCCTGGTAGCAGTGTTAATAGTTAGTTTGTCAATGGCGTAAAGCAATCACATTCACGGTGTTTTGCTACTTATTTAATGTAACATGTTAGCCGCCGCTTCATTTTGGATGAAATCTTTTCAGTGAAATTGAGAAAAATCCTGTTATCAAACTTGCTTTAACATATTTTATATACCATCACATATGTAAAATGTATTTACTTTACAACAATTTTGAAACACGTTATATTAATCACTCTTATTGGTCCAGCAGCATATAATACGTTATGCTTCACAACTATTATGAAACAAGTTATATAACTTATATTAATCACTCGTGTTGGCCGAGAAATGATACGTTATACATTATTTGTCACCCCGACGATTCTTGTAGTAAGGTAACCATTCGTATCCCGTAATATGTTATCGCAAAAAGATCTAACTTTGGGTCACTTGTCGGGTGTGGGACAATGACGATAAAAAGTAATATGTCTGTCTGCATTTCATTTTTCCAGTGTTCCTTTACTTTACTTTCCTTTACTCAAATTGCATTTGTAGAACTCCAAGTCGATTCAATTAGGAACAAAATTTGAAAAGGGAAATATTTATAAAGATTCCCTTGAAAAAGTACAAGAGAAAAAGACCATGTAATCTGGAAATGTGAGCGTCTTCTGCTTCATCGTCAACACACGGCATGTCAATATAAGACATATCTTAGTAAATGTCACGTCCTCAAAGGGAAAATTGAGGCATCATTCTTAATCACAACAATTAACATTCAAATGAAAATATTAAAAATGCATCTTAACATATAAGGTTGTTCAATAAGTCAACTGGTATATACGTGAATGAATTTTTTTTCTATATTTAGCATTGAACGTATAATTGTATATATTAGCATTACATTATTCTCTCAAGACGATATCCGCCATTACAATTTTTGTATCGCGCACTTGTACGATTCTTCATCATTATGCATAATTACAATCCATGGAAGCATAAATACAATCTAAACGTCAAGAGTTGCTTTGCGAACATATAACTTTAAATATCTTTACTTACATTTTATTTAAGGTCTAACAGTTCTCCAGAAATCGGCACAAGTCGGTTCAGGTCAGATACTATGTAGTTGGATGATGTAGAGTTGGTATTGCCCTGAACAGTGACATATAAAGTCTACATGACTGACATTTATAAGTCCCTCAATTTAAAATTAACATATGTACTGTTAGTTAAGTATATGCGTGTTATGTTTGTCGTTATTTCAAGTATTGCTTGATAAATAGCATTCAATGAGCAATAATAAAATATCGTTTGAAAGAAGAACCTACCATACGCAAATAAAGACGAGCGCACATTTCAGATGTGTTAATAGACAAAGAGGAACAAAGATGAAAGCAAAAACAAAAACACTGTAGCAGATAGCACACACAATGACCTATAGTTTCGTAAATATCGGTCATTCTGTCTGGATGTATGTATAAGTAGAAAAGACAAAGTGGTAAAAGATTTGATAATGCTTTGTCTACCCCACTTACTCATAAAGCCAGACCTACATTGTTAGAAATTCTGGCTTATAATAGGACATTCCAGGCCAACGCCCGCCTGGTAATTGAACCACTATCAGTAGTTGTGTATAAGTGTTTATCGCTGTTTCTGTGTGCCTTATTTTAGAACTTCATGAATATCTGTCTCCTCGTGAAACTGTCAAAACGTGCCTGGAAATCTTCACTTAACCCACAAGACTATCTTTATTTCTTTATGTGGATGAAGTAAAACAATAGCCACGCGTTGCTGTCTGTAGGGAAACATTGATAGACCGAAACGACGACTCTGTGACGTCAAGTGGTCATTAGTTTGTTTATCACTTGTAATAGCACGTTACAAACTCAATTTTCTTTGTTAAAGATTCAAAACAAAAGATACAGAGTACAATACATGTTATAGTAACTTTCTGATACCAGTACAAACGCATTTGCTACATTCGATTAATCGAATAGAAGTGGAGACTTGAGTATCTGTATGGAATGACGTCAAAAATGTTAGAAGTACATGGGTATAAGGTCAATTAAGGTGACACTCAGGGAAAAGGATTTAATTTAGGTTCACGCCTTTTAGAAACCAAACAATTTGAGTATCCAGCAGTTATACTTTGCTGTATAGTGGAAAAGTCATTAGAGAACACAAAACTGCCTACATTGTATGTGTTTGAGTTATCGGAAGACGCGATTTAAGTTCTGATTTCACGAGACGGTGTTTAATTAACTGATATTACCAGTCGTTAGCCACATTAGACAGGTGGTCGTTACACAGATGGTCGTTATATGGTGAAATCTCACGGGGAATCTGAAAATCTATCGATATAGACAGCCAGTCGTTAAAGGCAGTCGGTCGTTAGAGCAGGTTTGACTGTATGTCCAGTATTGGACGGACCTTGTTTCATTTTCTATATTTATGTTCAGTTAATCACACACGCGTTCAGTGTAAGAGAGTATTGATTTCTACTCTCACTTTGCCACACACACTGGTGAATTTATTGTAATCTAAGTTAAACACAGTTAAACACACGCTGATAACATGTTTTGGTATCCCATTCATTTAGCAACAAGCACTGATAAAAGAATGATATATTCGTTCATGTGTCCACACACTGTTTACGGTATTGATATCTAAGTTACGTTTGCCTCACACATTGATGAATTAATTCATATATTTACGTTCAGTTTGCCTCACACATTGGTAAATAAACAAAAGAGAATATCGAAGCGTCAAAAAAACCTGAATCCGCACTCAAGAAAGATTAAACTAGGGTCACAATATGAACAAAGGAAACATTTACATGAAGGCTCTTGTAAAAGTACAAGAGAATAAGACCAGGTGTTCCGGAAGAGTAAGCGTCTTCTGCTTCATAATGTAAATCTTTGTCACATCCGAGGAAGCATCAATTCCTCAACAGTTAGAACCGAATCATCATTCTCAATCCCAGGAAGTAAACATACTGATGAGCAAACTCAAAAATGTCCATCTTACCGAATCCTTTTGTTGTTAATTTGCTTGTCAGCAGTCGACATCTATCACGAAAATCTTAATATTTAAAGCAAGCTCTAGTATAACAAACCAACTGCGACAATGGAAAGTTCACAACAGGGATATAGAAATCGTCACGTTTATCGTAAAAGTTAGTAGTAAGCTGTCCATGTTGGTCGTAGTTTAAGTAGAGATCGAGTTAGCAACTGATGAAGAAGAGTCTGTTTATCATTTATTTCAAGTTCAGAAGGGTATATACGATCGACGTGGTCAGAAAACATGTTGTCGTTTATAGACAACACATCGTCAATATCCGAAAGTGAAATAAAAAGATGTTTTGTTACCTGTCCTTATAAGCTCTTCCATAAATCCAACCTGTTATGAAGACTAAAACAAGTCAGTTTAGAGTGGGGCATGTGAATGCCAACAGTCTGCTGGAAAATCTTTCGTCCAAACTCAACAAAAATAGTGTTTACCAGGAATTCAATAATTCGTACTATATCTTCTTCAGTATATTTCATAATAGCTTTTGTTGTTTTTTCAAACAGTATGTTCCAATATAGCTCACTATTATATTTGTTTCGTCGTTCGCCTTTCTTGGAAAAGAAAGCTCTCAAAACGAGAGAATGGAGACGTTCTATAAGTAATATTTTAGGAGATGGTGCTTAAGATGGACCAGAAGATCTTTTGAGTTTTTCAAAATCCACATCCCGTTAACTCCACTTCTGGAGTATACAGTGTCGCATTATGACTGAACCCCTCATTTAATGGTACTGCGAATGGTAGTTCATTTTTATAAAGGCTTGGTCGAGCAATTAACTGAGCCAGCGATAAAACTTTGCTTCTGAGGATCCTTGTGTAATTTAGGTATCCTATATAGACGAGGAGGTTCAGCGTCTTGCTCATTAACCGGTATCTTGAAAGAGTGTAATACTGAAGCATGGTTAGATAGTATTTCATCTTTCGAAAAACCGGTCAATGTGTAAGTAGGGTTACCTTGGTTATCAATCAGTCCTAATTCTTTTTAAAGGCAGTTAATGCTAGTTTAATCGATTTTTATGTTCGGATTATGTTTGTTTGCCGTTTCGGTATTTTCTCATTTTTGACCATACCATTGGCGAAGATATTGATATCGATGTTCAATTTGACACACACATTGGTGAAGTTATTGATATAAATGTTCAGCTAGAAAAATACTTTCGCTATGCTATTGATATCAATGCTCAGTTTAACACACACATTGGCGATGTTATTGATATCAATGTTCAGTTTCACGCACACATTGGCCATGCTATTGATAACAATGTTCAGTTTGACACACACATTGGCCATGCTATTGATATCAATGTTCAGTTTCACGCACACATTGGCCATGCTATTGATATCAATATTCAGTTTGACGCACAATTTGGCCATGCTATTGATAACAATGTTCAGTTTCACGCACACATTGGTCATGTTATTGATAACAATGTTCAGTTTGACACACACATTGGCCATGCTATTGATATCAATATTCAGTTTGACACACACTTTGGTGATGCTATTGATATCAGTATTCAAGTAGCCACACGCACTTAAAAAACGAAAATAGTGTTTAGCTTACTACAGGCATTTGTTGACTAATTGATACAATTGTACATGTATCTGTTTGAAAGACATGGATAAAGTTATTGATATTTAGAATATTCTAGTTATGGTTGTGCAGTTTATGTTCCGTTTTCACACAATGCGTTTGATATCTATTCATTGCCATTGACAAATGCTCTTTTGTTATTCTTTATGGGTAGGTAAATATCTACGATTCTTCAAAATAAACTATTGATTTCGTAAAATATTAAGACGAATTAAATAAATGTTAGCTGTTATCATGATTTCTCATTCAAACTATCCTATGCAATAAGTCTTTATTTCGCAATTTGATGTAAAACGTTTATTGTATACAGCAGTCTGTGCCTGCACGAGTCTGATAAGAAGTGACGTAAATAAATGTAGCCAGGGAGCTCGTTTCAAATCTTAGCACTTATTTACAAATTACAGTGCAGAGCAAACCCTAATCGACGTTATGGCAGCTTAAGTTGTTCTTCATTTGTATAAAGTGGCAATGACAACATTAACAAGCAGAACCTTTCAATTGATTAAAATTACATCTATTTGAAAGTGATCTATATCATCGTTATTTCATATTTTAATTCTTACGTTACATTTCTTATCTGTTTTATCATTATATAATTCTTTGGTATTCTGGTTAGATTTGATTTGCATCTGTCTTTATTTTTGAAGATATATCGGTTAGGAGTTCTTACACTCGTTTTATAACAGAAAATTGTTTTTATTTTCCCTTTCTTTATACACTTAAAAAGAAACTTCCGCCACGAAATACGATCGATAGCAAATAACATTTTAATAGAAATAAAACGACATTTTCTGTCTCCATGTAATGTATAAATTTGGACAAGTGTCAAATTTACAGACAATGTCTTTATTCAAATTCCGAACCATCTCACAATCTTCTGCAATCAACAACCTCATTTTCTCAACCTTATATATGTACGTTTATTTTGTATAACGGGAATCATTAAATATGTTTAAGAAAGCTTTTCTCTTCTTATGAAATACAGGCGTTGCAAACTGTTTTGTTCGATCGAGATGTATGTCCTCCAATTATGTTAACGTCCCAGCATCGTCTAAGGTTGTTCCATATCAGCTGTCAATTACGGCCACAACCTTATGAGATACAGTTTTGTTATTCGTTCTCATTCTATATCAATTTCTCTTTCTTACATCCTTATGATGCATAAAACATGCACCAATAAACAAAAATAGTGCGATTAAAATAGGAAATCTGCATGGCAGTAGACAGGTTTTCTGAAGTTTGTACGTTGCTGGGATACTGGACGTGCCTAAACGATGCCATAAATTCATATTAATATTGATTTGATTCAAACTGTACCATACAGGTGCCAATATTTCATAAACGTCATATGATATCAAGCATGTTTGCAGCCTCAGCTGGTTTTTACTCCGATATATATATGAGATTGATAAGGGCAGATTGTGTTTTATTACACTTTTAGAGTGACTTGGTGTGAAGCAAGATTTATATATACACATATATATGGACTCATTAAATTGTTAATTGTATAAACCTTATCTTAGATATGTAAATTTCTATATCATCGTATACGTTTTACGTGTAGAATGCATCTAATTGTCTATATATGTGTTGTAAGTATGGGAAGATTTTATGTTATTTCAGTGTCACAAGTATCCTCAAACAACCCTCATTGAACCCTTGGGAACCTTCGAGGTAACACGTTTACGCCCAGGAACGGAATGGCTTCCTAGCATGGCGTTTAATGTGTATGCAAATTAACTGCCACACAAGCGCTGTATACAATACTATTAACATTAAGAGTAAATACAACATTTCTATATGTCTAGACTACTATTGATATTAAACGAATGCCCAGGTTTTTTAATTATGAATTTTTATTGCGTTTCCCATAGGCATGACTATTTTAATCAACTGTATAAATGGGACACTATATACGTCATATAAAGATATATAGAAAAATTGTTTGGTCAAACATTGCATTAATACATAAAAGTCCATTACATTAACAATACAATACATGCTTTACCCGATAACACAGAAAGGTCATAGAATGTTAATTGAAGAGATATTCATCAGCACAAAATGAAGTAATACATTAATATCTTACAATGGTTATTCTGATAATGCAATTAACCTTGATAATACGATTTACATGCGGTCGTCAGTATGCATCATAATGAGGCTGGTATCAATACGTCCGTAAGATGTTAGGGAGAGTGAAAATCAGTGTGTGACAATATGTCCGTAAACTGTTAGGGAGAGTAAATATCAGTGTGTGACAATATGTCCGTAAGATGTTAGGGTGAGTGAATATCAGTGTGTGACAATACGTCCGTAAGTTGTTAGGGAGAGTAAATATCAGTGTGTGGCAATATGTCCGTAAGATGAAAGGGAGGGTAAATATCAGTGTGTGACAATATGTCCGTAAGTTGTTAGGGAGAGTAAATATCAGTGTGTGGCAATATGTCCGTAAGATGAAAGGGAGGGTAAATATCAGTGTGTGACAATATGTCCGTAAGATTTTAGGGAGGGTAAATATCAGTGTGTGACAATATGTCCGTAAGATGTTAGGGAGAGTAAATATCAGTGTGTGACAATACGTCCGTAAGACGTTAGGGAGAGTAAATATCAGTGTGTGACAATACGTCCGTAAGATGTTAGAGAGAGTAAATATCAGTGTGTGACAATATGTCAGTAAGATTTTAGGGAGGGTAAATATCAGTGTGTGACAATACGTCCCTAGGATGTTAGAGAGAGTAAATATCAGTGTGTGACAATATGTCCGTAAGTTGTTAGGGAGAGTAAATATCAGTGTGTGACAATATGTCCGTAAGTTGTTGGGGAGAGTAAATATCAGTGTGTGACAATTTCTCTGTGAGATGTTAGGGAGCGAAAATATCAGTGTGTGACAATACGTCCGTAAGATATTAGGGAGAGTGAGTGTCAGCGTGTTATGATTGACGTGCTCTCGCTATAGAGAATCGGTCAGTCCCCGACGCCCACGTGTCGCGGGTACACTCGTTCCTCAGCATACCATGCATGGTCATAACCTCTATGTGGTAGGCAACCATGAATCCCACGCGCCAACAAAACCAGAGTGGTTAATTTAATAGAGGGACATCAGCGCAGTCATCAGCTAGAATAGTAATACCTACAAATCATATTTAAGGCCAATCGCCTAGGAATTACTTTGTTAATCTGTAGGAGCCGGGTCACGTTTTGTCTGTCCGTACACAAAAACCACAGAGCTTGCTTGGTGGTTTGGAGTGTAGTCTCAACAATCTTGTAACTGCTGTACAATTAATTACGTGACATATACGTGTAGTAATATTGTACGTATCAGTTAGTTTTGTAAAAAAGTTAGACAGAATATGAGGAATCGTAGAAAACAATTTATATCTTATTATTACAAAACATATAAAAGCGTCATCACGACAATGGATTCCGCGAGTTTCATATTAAGGCCTACATGTACATGTTTTTAGATATATTGCTATTATCCGCTGCTTGAAGCCAACGTTCTATTATTGCGTTGATATCCTTCGAATCCATCAGAGAAAATGACCGAAAAAATTATATATCACATTATAGTATCAACTCAACACCCGACCTATTTGATAACTGATTATACTATTCACGGTGTTGGGAATAACAGACAGCATTGACGCCAGCTATAACTAATTGATGACTTCAATGTTACGATGGCACTCGTCCGCCGACCCGAGACACAAAGTGCGTAGTCCACTTCGGGAATTGATTATCATTGTTTCTGGTTTGACACGCCTCACGACTGATTAGCCGCCCGGAGACAAGGGTCAGTGTCCAAGTTTACCACAGAGGATATTGCTGTATCGAAACAGTTTTGATTTATCAGATTTTTCAAAGAAACCGTTTGACCTCTGTCAATACGTGACCGAGCGTTTTTCGAGATTTCCCTTTCCGGGAAGGATAAACGAACCGGAAAATTGGAAGCGTTGCGACGCCGTATCATGAGTGTAGAGTTAAGCGTCGGGGGGATGTTGATGGATATGGCGCCATCTTAGCCCTCCCTAGTTGCATATCATTCCGTTTATCGTGGACTCTGAAAGGTGCAAGCATGATCCATTAGCGTTGCGATAGAGATCCATAAAAATCCACAGAATTACGAGTAGTTTTTCATATTAAACATTTTTATTGTTTTAAAAATGTTTATTCTTGAAGACAATTAAGATATTCTGGTTCTAGATAAGACAGGTATTCAGCATGAACAAGTCTACAGTTTGTGTTGATGGTACAAGACTGTACTGATACAAGTCTGGATAGTGTTTGTAGATGATATACAAGACTGTACTGATACAAGGCTGGACAGTGTTTGTGGATGGTATACAAGACTGTACTGATACAAGACTGTACTGTGTTTGTGGATGGTACAAGACTGTACTGATACAAGTCTGGACAATGTTTCTTGATGGTACAAGACTGTACTGATACAAGTCTGGATAGTGTTTGTAGATGGTATACAAGACTGTACTGATACAAGGCTGGACAGTGTTTGTGGATGGTACAAGACTGTACTGATACAAGACTGGACAGTGTTGATGGTACAAGACTGTACTGATACAAGTCTGGACAATGTTTCTTGATGGTACAAGACTGTACTGATACAAGTCTGGACAATGTTTCTTGATGGTACAAGACTGTACTGATACAAGGCTGGACAGTGTTTGTGGATGATATACAGGACTGTACTGATACAAGACTGGACAGTGTTGATGGTACAAGACTGTACTGATACAAGACTGGACAGTGTTTGTGGATGGTACAAGACTGTACTGATACAAGGCTGGACAGTGTTTGTGGATGATATACAAGACTGTACTGATACAAGGCTGGACAGTGTTTGTGGATGATATACAAGACTGTACTGATACAAGACTGGACAGTGTTGATGGTACAAGACTGTACTGATACAAGGCTGGACAGTGTTGATGGTACAAGACTGTACTGATACAAGACTGGACAGTGTTTGTGGATGGTACAAGACTGTACTGATACAAGGCTGGACAGTGTTTGTGGATGATATACAAGACTGTACTGATACAAGGCTGGACAATGTTTGTGGATGATATACAAGACTGTACTGATACAAGACTGGACAGTGTTGATGGTACAAGACTGTACTGATACAAGGCTGGACAGTGTTGATGGTACAAGACTGTACTGATACAAGGCTGGACAGTGTTTGTTGATGGTACAAGACTGTACTGATACAAGACTGGACAGTGTTTGTTGATGGTATACAAGACTGTACTGATACAAGACTGGACAGTGTTGATGGTACAAGACTGTACTGATACAAGACTGGACAGTGTTGATGGTACAAGACTGTACTGATACAAGGCTGGACAGTGTTTGTTGATGGTACAAGACTGTACTGATACAAGACTGGACAGTGTTTGTTGATGGTACAAGACTGTACTGATACAAGACTGGACAGTGTTTGTGGATGGTACAAGACTGTACTGATACAAGGCTGGACAGTGTTTGTGGATGGTACAAGACTGTACTGATACAAGGCTGGACAGTGTTTGTGGATGGTATACAAGACTGTACTGATACAAGACTGTACTGTGTTTGTGGATGGTACAAGACTGTACTGATACAAGTCTGGACAATGTTTCTTGATGGTACAAGACTGTACTGATACAAGTCTGGATAGTGTTTGTAGATGGTATACAAGACTGTACTGATACAAGGCTGGACAGTGTTTGTGGATGGTACAAGACTGTACTGATACAAGACTGGACAGTGTTGATGGTACAAGACTGTACTGATACAAGTCTGGACAATGTTTCTTGATGGTACAAGACTGTACTGATACAAGTCTGGACAATGTTTCTTGATGGTACAAGACTGTACTGATACAAGGCTGGACAGTGTTTGTGGATGATATACAGGACTGTACTGATACAAGACTGGACAGTGTTGATGGTACAAGACTGTACTGATACAAGACTGGACAGTGTTTGTGGATGGTACAAGACTGTACTGATACAAGGCTGGACAGTGTTTGTGGATGATATACAAGACTGTACTGATACAAGGCTGGACAGTGTTTGTGGATGATATACAAGACTGTACTGATACAAGACTGGACAGTGTTGATGGTACAAGACTGTACTGATACAAGGCTGGACAGTGTTGATGGTACAAGACTGTACTGATACAAGACTGGACAGTGTTTGTGGATGGTACAAGACTGTACTGATACAAGGCTGGACAGTGTTTGTGGATGATATACAAGACTGTACTGATACAAGGCTGGACAATGTTTGTGGATGATATACAAGACTGTACTGATACAAGACTGGACAGTGTTGATGGTACAAGACTGTACTGATACAAGGCTGGACAGTGTTGATGGTACAAGACTGTACTGATACAAGGCTGGACAGTGTTTGTTGATGGTACAAGACTGTACTGATACAAGACTGGACAGTGTTTGTTGATGGTATACAAGACTGTACTGATACAAGACTGGACAGTGTTGATGGTACAAGACTGTACTGATACAAGACTGGACAGTGTTGATGGTACAAGACTGTACTGATACAAGGCTGGACAGTGTTTGTTGATGGTACAAGACTGTACTGATACAAGACTGGACAGTGTTTGTTGATGGTACAAGACTGTACTGATACAAGACTGGACAGTGTTTGTGGATGGTACAAGACTGTACTGATACAAGGCTGGACAGTGTTTGTGGATGGTACAAGACTGTACTGATACAAGTCTGGACAATGTTTGTGGATGATATACAAGACTGTACTGATACAAGACTGGACAGTGTTTGTGGATGGTACAAGACTGTACTGATACAAGACTGGACAGTGTTTGTTGATGGTACAAGACTGTACTGATACAAGACTGGACAATGTTTGTGGATGGTACAAGACTGTACTGATACAAGGCTGGACAGTGTTTGTGGATGATATACAAGACTGTACTGATACAAGTCTGGACAATGTTTGTGGATGATATACAAGACTGTACTGATACAAGGCTGGACAGTGTTTGTGGATGATATACAAGACTGTACTGATACAAGGCTGGACAATGTTTGTTGATGATATACAAGACTGTACTGATACAAGGCTGGACAATGTTTGTTGATGATATACAAGACTGTACTGATACAAGGCTGGACAGTGTTTGTTGATGATATACAAGACTGTACTGATACAAGACTGGACAGTGTTTGTTGATGATATACAAGACTGTACTGATACAAGGCTGGACAATGTTTGTTGATGATATACAAGACTGTACTGATACAAGGCTGGACAATGTTTGTTGATGATATACAAGACTGTACTGATACAAGGCTGGACAGTGTTTGTGGATGATATACAAGACTGTACTGATACAAGGCTGGATAGTGTTTGTAGATGATATACAAGACTGTACTGATACAAGTCTGGAATGTGTTTGTGGATGGTACAAGACTGTACTGATACAAGTCTGGACAATGTTTGTTGATGGTACAAGACTGTACTGATACAAGTCTGGACAGTGTTTGTGGATGATATACAAGACTGTACTGATACAAGACTGGACAGTGTTTGTTGATGGTACAAGACTGTACTGATACAAGGCTGGACAGTGTTTGTGGATGATATACAAGACTGTACTGATACAAGACTGGACAGTGTTTGTTGATGGTACAAGACTGTACTGATACAAGGCTGGACAGTGTTTGTGGATGGTACAAGACTGTACTGATACAAGACTGGACAGTGTTTGTGGATGGTACAAGACTGTACTGATACAAGACTGGACAGTGTTTGTGGATGGTACAGGACTGTACTGATACAAGACTGGACAGTGTTTGTGGATGGTACAGGACTGTACTGATACAAGGCTGGACAGTGTTTGTGGATGATATACAAGACTGTACTGATACAAGGCTGGACAGTGTTTGTGGATGGTACAGGACTGTACTGATACAAGACTGGACAGTGTTTGTGGATGGTACAGGACTGTACTGATACAAGGCTGGACAGTGTTTGTGGATGATATACAAGACTGTACTGATACAAGGCTGGACAGTGTTTGTGGATGATATACAAGACTGTACTGATACAAGGCTGGACAGTGTTTGTGGATGGTACAAGACTGTACTGATACAAGGCTGGATAGTGTTTGTAGATGATATACAAGACTGTACTGATACAAGGCTGGATAGTGTTTGTGGATGATATACAAGACTGTACTGATACAAGGCTGGACAGTGTTTGTGGATGGTACAGGACTGTACTGATACAAGGCTGGACAGTGTTTGTGGATGATATACAAGACTGTACTGATACAAGGCTGGACAGTGTTTGTGGATGATATACAAGACTGTACTGATACAAGGCTGGACAGTGTTTGTGGATGATATACAAGACTGTACTGATACAAGGCTGGATAGTGTTTGTAGATGATATACAAGACTGTACTGATACAAGGCTGGATAGTGTTTGTGGATGATATACAAGACTGTACTGATACAAGGCTGGATAGTGTTTGTAGATGATATACAAGACTGTACTGATACAAGGCTGGACAGTGTTTGTGGATGGTACAAGACTGTACTGATACAAGACTGGACAATGTTTGTGGATGGTACAGGACTGTACTGATACAAGGCTGGACAATGTTTGTGGATGGTACAGGACTGTACTGATACAAGGCTGGACAGTGTTTGTTGATGGTATACAAGACTGTACTGATACAAGTCTGGACAATGTTTGTGGATGGTACAGGACTGTACTGATACAAGACTGGACAGTGTTTGTGGATGGTACAGGACTGTACTGATACAAGGCTGGACAGTGTTGATGGTACAAGACTGTACTGATAAAAGACTGGACAGTGTTTGTGGATGGTACAGGACTGTACTGATACAAGGCTGGACAGTGTTTGTGGATGGTACAGGACTGTACTGATACAAGGCTGGACAGTGTTTGTTGATGGTATACAAGACTGTACTGATACAAGTCTGGACAATGTTTGTGGATGATATACAAGACTGTACTGATACAAGGCTGGACAGTGTTTGTGGATGGTACAAGACTGTACTGATACAAGTCTGGACAATGTTTGTGGATGATATACAAGACTGTACTGATACAAGGCTGGACAGTGTTTGTGGATGATATACAAGACTGTACTGATACAAGGCTGGACAGTGTTTGTGGATGATATACAAGACTGTACTGATACAAGGCTGGACAGTGTTTGTGGATGATATACAAGACTGTACTGATACAAGGCTGGACAGTGTTTGATGATGGTACAAGACTGTACTGATACAAGGCTGGACAGTGTTTGTGGATGATATACAAGACTGTACTGATACAAGACTGGACAGTGTTTGTGGATGGTACAAGACTGTACTGATACAAGGCTGGACAGTGTTTGTGGATGGTACAAGACTGTACTGATACAAGACTGGACAGTGTTTGTTGATGGTACAAGACTGTACTGATACAAGACTGGACAATGTTTGTTGATGGTACAAGACTGTACTGATACAAGACTGGACAATGTTTGTTGATGGTACAAGACTGTACTGATACAAGACTGGACAATGTTTGTGGATGGTACAAGACTGCACTGATAAAAGACTGGACAGTGTTTGTGGATGGTACAAGACTGTACTGATACAAGGCTGGACAATGTTTGTGGATGGTACACGACTGTACTGATACAAGTCTGGACAATGTTTGTGGATGATATACAAGACTGTACTGATACAAGACTGGACAGTGTTTGATGATGGTACAAGACTGTACTGATACAAGGCTGGACAGTGTTTGTGGATGATATACAAGACTGTACTGATACAAGGCTGGACAGTGTTTGTGGATGATATACAAGACTGTACTGATACAAGGCTGGACAGTGTTTGTTGATGGTACAAGACTGTACTGATACAAGGCTGGACAATGTTTGTTGATGGTACAAGACTGTACTGATACAAGGCTGGACAGTGTTGATGGTACAAGACTGTACTGATACAAGACTGGACAGTGTTTGTGGATGGTACAAGACTGTACTGATACAAGGCTGGACAGTGTTTGTGGATGATATACAAGACTGTACTGATACAAGGCTGGACAATGTTTGTGGATGATATACAAGACTGTACTGATACAAGACTGGACAGTGTTGATGGTACAAGACTGTACTGATACAAGGCTGGACAGTGTTGATGGTACAAGACTGTACTGATACAAGGCTGGACAGTGTTTGTTGATGGTACAAGACTGTACTGATACAAGACTGGACAGTGTTTGTTGATGGTATACAAGACTGTACTGATACAAGACTGGACAGTGTTGATGGTACAAGACTGTACTGATACAAGACTGGACAGTGTTGATGGTACAAGACTGTACTGATACAAGGCTGGACAGTGTTTGTTGATGGTACAAGACTGTACTGATACAAGACTGGACAGTGTTTGTTGATGGTACAAGACTGTACTGATACAAGACTGGACAGTGTTTGTGGATGGTACAAGACTGTACTGATACAAGGCTGGACAGTGTTTGTGGATGGTACAAGACTGTACTGATACAAGTCTGGACAATGTTTGTGGATGATATACAAGACTGTACTGATACAAGACTGGACAGTGTTTGTGGATGGTACAAGACTGTACTGATACAAGACTGGACAGTGTTTGTTGATGGTACAAGACTGTACTGATACAAGACTGGACAATGTTTGTGGATGGTACAAGACTGTACTGATACAAGGCTGGACAGTGTTTGTGGATGATATACAAGACTGTACTGATACAAGTCTGGACAATGTTTGTGGATGATATACAAGACTGTACTGATACAAGGCTGGACAGTGTTTGTGGATGATATACAAGACTGTACTGATACAAGGCTGGACAATGTTTGTTGATGATATACAAGACTGTACTGATACAAGGCTGGACAATGTTTGTTGATGATATACAAGACTGTACTGATACAAGGCTGGACAGTGTTTGTTGATGATATACAAGACTGTACTGATACAAGACTGGACAGTGTTTGTTGATGATATACAAGACTGTACTGATACAAGGCTGGACAATGTTTGTTGATGATATACAAGACTGTACTGATACAAGGCTGGACAATGTTTGTTGATGATATACAAGACTGTACTGATACAAGGCTGGACAGTGTTTGTGGATGATATACAAGACTGTACTGATACAAGGCTGGATAGTGTTTGTAGATGATATACAAGACTGTACTGATACAAGTCTGGAATGTGTTTGTGGATGGTACAAGACTGTACTGATACAAGTCTGGACAATGTTTGTTGATGGTACAAGACTGTACTGATACAAGTCTGGACAGTGTTTGTGGATGATATACAAGACTGTACTGATACAAGACTGGACAGTGTTTGTTGATGGTACAAGACTGTACTGATACAAGGCTGGACAGTGTTTGTGGATGATATACAAGACTGTACTGATACAAGACTGGACAGTGTTTGTTGATGGTACAAGACTGTACTGATACAAGGCTGGACAGTGTTTGTGGATGGTACAAGACTGTACTGATACAAGACTGGACAGTGTTTGTGGATGGTACAAGACTGTACTGATACAAGACTGGACAGTGTTTGTGGATGGTACAGGACTGTACTGATACAAGACTGGACAGTGTTTGTGGATGGTACAGGACTGTACTGATACAAGGCTGGACAGTGTTTGTGGATGATATACAAGACTGTACTGATACAAGGCTGGACAGTGTTTGTGGATGGTACAGGACTGTACTGATACAAGACTGGACAGTGTTTGTGGATGGTACAGGACTGTACTGATACAAGGCTGGACAGTGTTTGTGGATGATATACAAGACTGTACTGATACAAGGCTGGACAGTGTTTGTGGATGATATACAAGACTGTACTGATACAAGGCTGGACAGTGTTTGTGGATGGTACAAGACTGTACTGATACAAGGCTGGATAGTGTTTGTAGATGATATACAAGACTGTACTGATACAAGGCTGGATAGTGTTTGTGGATGATATACAAGACTGTACTGATACAAGGCTGGACAGTGTTTGTGGATGGTACAGGACTGTACTGATACAAGGCTGGACAGTGTTTGTGGATGATATACAAGACTGTACTGATACAAGGCTGGACAGTGTTTGTGGATGATATACAAGACTGTACTGATACAAGGCTGGACAGTGTTTGTGGATGATATACAAGACTGTACTGATACAAGGCTGGATAGTGTTTGTAGATGATATACAAGACTGTACTGATACAAGGCTGGATAGTGTTTGTGGATGATATACAAGACTGTACTGATACAAGGCTGGATAGTGTTTGTAGATGATATACAAGACTGTACTGATACAAGGCTGGACAGTGTTTGTGGATGGTACAAGACTGTACTGATACAAGACTGGACAATGTTTGTGGATGGTACAGGACTGTACTGATACAAGGCTGGACAATGTTTGTGGATGGTACAGGACTGTACTGATACAAGGCTGGACAGTGTTTGTTGATGGTATACAAGACTGTACTGATACAAGTCTGGACAATGTTTGTGGATGGTACAGGACTGTACTGATACAAGACTGGACAGTGTTTGTGGATGGTACAGGACTGTACTGATACAAGGCTGGACAGTGTTGATGGTACAAGACTGTACTGATAAAAGACTGGACAGTGTTTGTGGATGGTACAGGACTGTACTGATACAAGGCTGGACAGTGTTTGTGGATGGTACAGGACTGTACTGATACAAGGCTGGACAGTGTTTGTTGATGGTATACAAGACTGTACTGATACAAGTCTGGACAATGTTTGTGGATGATATACAAGACTGTACTGATACAAGGCTGGACAGTGTTTGTGGATGGTACAAGACTGTACTGATACAAGTCTGGACAATGTTTGTGGATGATATACAAGACTGTACTGATACAAGGCTGGACAGTGTTTGTGGATGATATACAAGACTGTACTGATACAAGGCTGGACAGTGTTTGTGGATGATATACAAGACTGTACTGATACAAGGCTGGACAGTGTTTGTGGATGATATACAAGACTGTACTGATACAAGGCTGGACAGTGTTTGATGATGGTACAAGACTGTACTGATACAAGGCTGGACAGTGTTTGTGGATGATATACAAGACTGTACTGATACAAGACTGGACAGTGTTTGTGGATGGTACAAGACTGTACTGATACAAGGCTGGACAGTGTTTGTGGATGGTACAAGACTGTACTGATACAAGACTGGACAGTGTTTGTTGATGGTACAAGACTGTACTGATACAAGACTGGACAATGTTTGTTGATGGTACAAGACTGTACTGATACAAGACTGGACAATGTTTGTTGATGGTACAAGACTGTACTGATACAAGACTGGACAATGTTTGTGGATGGTACAAGACTGCACTGATAAAAGACTGGACAGTGTTTGTGGATGGTACAAGACTGTACTGATACAAGGCTGGACAATGTTTGTGGATGGTACACGACTGTACTGATACAAGTCTGGACAATGTTTGTGGATGATATACAAGACTGTACTGATACAAGACTGGACAGTGTTTGATGATGGTACAAGACTGTACTGATACAAGGCTGGACAGTGTTTGTGGATGATATACAAGACTGTACTGATACAAGGCTGGACAGTGTTTGTGGATGATATACAAGACTGTACTGATACAAGGCTGGACAGTGTTTGTTGATGGTACAAGACTGTACTGATACAAGGCTGGACAATGTTTGTTGATGGTACAAGACTGTACTGATACAAGGCTGGACAGTGTTGATGGTACAAGACTGTACTGATACAAGACTGGACAGTGTTTGTTGATGGTACAAGACTGTACTGATACAAGACTGGACAGTGTTTGTTGATGGTACAAGACTGTACTGATACAAGACTGGACAATGTTTGTGGATGGTACAAGACTGCACTGATAAAAGACTGGACAGTGTTTGTGGATGATATACAAGACTGTACTGATACAAGCCTGGACAATGTTTGTGGATGGTACAAGACTGTACTGATACAAGGCTGGACAATGTTTGTGGATGGTACACGACTGTACTGATACAAGTCTGGACAATGTTTGTGGATGATATACAAGACTGTACTGATACAAGGCTGGACAATGTTTGTGGATGGTACACGACTGTACTGATACAAGTCTGGACAATGTTTGTGGATGGTACAGGACTGTACTGATACAAGGCTGGACAGTGTTTGTGGATGGTACAAGACTGTACTGATACAAGACTGGACAATGTTTGTGGATGGTACAAGACTGTACTGATACAAGACTGGACAGTGTTTGTGGATGGTACAAGACTGTACTGATAAAAGACTGGACAATGTTTGTGGATGATATACAAGACTGTACTGATACAAGTCTGGACAGTGTTTGTGGATGGTACAAGACTGTACTGATACAAGACTGGACAGTGTTTGTGGATGGTACAAGACTGTACTGATACAAGACTGGACAATGTTTGTGGATGGTACAAGACTGTACTGATACAAGACTGGACAGTGTTTGTGGATGGTACAAGACTGCACTGATAAAAGACTGGACAGTTATTGTAGATGGTATAAGACTGTACTGATACAAGACTGGACAGTGTTTGTGGATGGTACAAGGCTGTACTGATACAAGACTGGACAGTGTTTGTTGATGGTATAAGACTGTACTGATACAAGACTGGACAGTGTTGATGGTACAAGACTGTACTGATACAAGGCTGGATAGTGTTTGTTGATGGTACAAGACTGTACTGATACAAGGCTGGACAATGTTTGTTGATGGTATAAGACTGTACTGATACAAGACTGGACAGTGTTGATGGTACAAGACTGTACTGATACAAGGCTGGATAGTGTTTGTGGATGGTACAAGGCTGTACTGATACAAGACTGGACAGTGTTTGTTGATGGTATAAGACTGTACTGATACAAGACTGGACAGTGTTGATGGTACAAGACTGTACTGATACAAGGCTGGACAGTGTTTGTTGATGGTACAAGACTGTACTGATACAAGGCTGGACAATGTTTGTTGATGGTATACAAGACTGTACTGATACAAGTCTGGATAGTGTTTGTTGATGGTACAAGACTGTACTGATACAAGACTGTACTGATACAAGACTGGACAGTGTTGATGGTACAAGACTGTACTGATACAAGGCTGGACAGTGTTTGTTGATGGTACAAGACTGTACTGATACAAGGCTGGACAGTGTTTGTTGATGGTACAAGACTGTACTGATACAAGACTGGACAGTGTTGATGGTACAAGACTGTACTGATACAAGGCTGGACAGTGTTTGTGGATGGTACAGGACTGTACTGATACAAGTCTGGATAGTGTTTGTTGATGGTACAAGACTGTACTGATACAAGACTGTACTGATACAAGACTGGACAGTGTTGATGGTACAAGACTGTACTGATACAAGGCTGGACAGTGTTTGTTGATGGTACAAGACTGTACTGATACAAGGCTGGACAGTGTTTGTGGATGGTATAAGACTGTACTGATACAAGGCTGGACAGTGTTTGTGGATGGTACAAGACTGTACTGATACAAGTCTGGACAATGTTTGTAGATGATATACAAGACTGTACTGATACAAGGCTGGACAGTGTTTGTGGATGATATACAAGACTGTACTGATACAAGGCTGGACAGTGTTTGTGGATGGTACAAGACTGTACTGATACAAGGCTGGATAGTGTTTGTAGATGGTACAAGACTGTACTGATACAAGGCTGGACAGTGTTTGTGGATGGTACAAGACTGTACTGATACAAGGCTGGATAGTGTTTGTAGATGGTACAAGACTGTACTGATACAAGACTGGACAGTGTTTTAAGATGATATACAAGACTGTACTGATACAAGACTGGACATTGTTTTAAGATGATACAGGACCGTACTGATACAAGACTAGACAGTGTTTGTTGGTGGTACAAGACTAATGATACAAGACTGGACACTGTTTGTAGTTCGTTTGGTCAAAGTATGTCATTCTATTAACTGCAAGGATACTATCAGATTATGTAAACACGTATCTGTGTTCCTCATCTTAAACAACGTTCGAATAGAAATACGGTTGTCCCTAAACATTAACCACAATCATGTATTCTTTTAAACACTTACACTGATATAATGAATGATTTATTTTATTTTTCATACTTTCATTGTTATACAGTTGTTTTATACATATTTGTACAATATTATACATATCGTAAATATCAAACGAAATTGTGTTGTTATATAATCTTTTTACTTCGATCTTTTATTTTTCTGATTTAACACGACCCCAGCGTTCACGTGTGATACATCTGAGGTTAAGTAACATTTACAGTGCTTTAGCCGCCTGCTGATAAATATTCCACGGTGGCGCGTGCTGACGACACCGTAGTGTGCTCGGTTTCCTGGTAAAGGCCGTGTAGTTTTTGGTTCCATTGATTAATTGTATCGCTCCAAACGAAATGTCAAAGACTAAACCAAAAATGTGCCTGGCTATACATTGGGTATTTACATATAGACGCAGATTTTGTAATTTATCATATCAATATGGCAATGGTTTTGTTTGAGTATCACAGTAGTTCTGACGACGCTGACCGATCTATCTAGGACAATACATCACACACAAGGACATATCAAGGACAAGGGCACCTAAACATATTCCAGATACCGAATATATATCTGTTCAAATTTAATTTCGATTGTCTCCATTTTGCAAAGGGTTTTCGTCTTCACTTCAAAATATATGTTTTACGGTTTTCAATACAGCAGTATGTTTGTTGGTATCAGTGGATCATTTGTAGACCCTTGTTACCTTTACTTTGTTGATTGGCCATTAAGCATGAAATATCATTGGTATATAGGACGGGAAAGTAATGGATAGATATACACAGCTTTCTTCAATTTGGAATTTTAATTCGGTTGTCTAGTTATATTCTTCCTACGGTATAGTGTATCTTGTACAAGTGTCATGGGAAAAGGGGATATCTTTGTTAAAGATAATCTCTTCGGAGGTCGTTTAAGATTTGCTGCAATATATAAAAACATTCGCCGGCGTTTGTTCCCATCTTTTGGTCCCTAGCATCACTGACGAGTTCTAGAACCACGAAACAACTGTATAATGCATTGTGATCAATTGTTTCGACATACTTCATCTTTTTTTTTTAATTTAAAACGAACTGCGCGTGTTTGTAGATTGTTCTTTCGACCTCTTGTATTCTTGAAGTATACACATATTTAGAGAATTTTACAATACGTGTAATCCCAATGGTTTAATGCTCTGTTATTGTGTTTCAGCACGAGTGTAATGGAGCCCCTATGTCATTGAAAAGTAAAGCCCAACAGAACCGGAAGCGACGCGTCACGAGGATGGTGTTGGTCGTTGTCCTGCTGTTCGCCGCCTGCTGGCTTCCGATACATGTCATTACACTGTGGATGGCGTTTGATCCCAACTTTCCATTAATAGACCCGCTTCTCATTTTCAAAATATTTTCTCATACATTATCATACGCTAATTCATGTGTGAACCCATTTGTGTATGCATTTTTAAACGATGGGTTTCGGAAAGCGTTTCAGAGGAGGTTCCCCAGTTTTAGTCGATGGTGCAGCTGCCTGTGCAGGAACCCTAAGGAATGCCAAGAGACTAGTATGATAGACAAGGCAGTGGAAGCTAGGCCGGGGCTAGAGCAGTCCGAACTACTCACAACCACACAGACACTGTGAGTCCCTTAGGCCGGAGCTACCGGTCCTGGCTCTGTTGTAAAAGAGTAAGGCAGAAATGTCACATATATTACTGATACATATGAAATACAATGTAGAGTAGAGTATAAGTACAATGATTGAAAATCATACATATTAACCTATTACTACTTAGTTTATGAATTTAATGTTGTATTTGAATTGGTACACGTACTATTTTGTATATAATGTAAAATGACATGATTAACCAATACGACGAATCGGCACTTTATTGTAAATAGTATCATGTATCGTTGAACCATTGTATTCATCTTCGTTACAGTAAGCGTACGTGATGGATGCGTCTTGTCGCACAGACATTCTACGATAAACCACCAGGTATGGGAAAAACCAGCTTTATTTATTTCGTCATATCAAACTAGGCGACACTCGCCCATGTTGTGTAAACGGATCAATTGACTAACTACTTGTTCAGTTTGACGTAAAACTTAGCACAGGGCAGACTTGATTGACATTGCGAGATACAACCGTCGGCCTGTGGTATAACAGGTAATGCTACCATATCACACAGGTTCCATGTCCCAGATCTTCTCGGCCATTGACCTTGAACACAGGACACAAAGATATAGACAACTATGATAGGTAGGCCTTAACTGTTGCACTCTCGTTAAACACAGAAAAAACAGACACGCTGTGACCGGTTATCAACATGAAGCTGTTTTGCATATATGTGTAATATGACTACTGTGTGGACTGTGTTTTTGTCTGGGAGATGATGCTGTGTTTTTGTTATGTCGCTGGCATTGAACCATTACAGAATATAGGACATTGCATAAGTGAACAACTTTTCAAAACGGCCGAGATTATCTGATACATGGACAATGTCACTATTTTTATCACTGGCTGAGCATTTAAATATACTGTCATGTGCAAAGCGAAAAGTCTTATCTGAACAATGTGTTAAAAGAGACATAGGATCGCGTGACGTATAGATCAATTGCCGTTTATCATGGCGATCTGCATCTTTTCTTATCAAAAAATGACGTTTTATAGACTTTCTGTAAAAAAATGATCATGATAATCATGAAAACCAACAGAATTGATGTAATGCAGTTTTTTTTTTCTTATCTAACTAGAAAACTGTTTTATTAGATGTTTTGCTTATTGAAGTTTTACTCCATATATAGAAATCAACACAATAAAATGAATATTATGAAAAAGATATCTTTTGGAGCTGTGCAATAGGATAAAAAGGGATTACTTGACAAAGTATCATCATCCTCGACTACGCAAACCGCAGGACGGATTGTTAGGGTGATGTGTCTTGGAGTGTAAGTAGGACTCGTTTAAGCGGGTAAAATATATATAATTTATTAACCTAAGTAAAACATTGTAAATATAAGATTTACTCTATCATTTGTGCTATGTAGATAGTTTTTTATTGTATATATATATATTTCAATTTCATCTGTTGCGTGATAGAAATATATTTCTATTGCAACTATTGAGTGTTATATCTTAACATTTATTACTAATAAAACATCAGATTTGCATTATTCTTCTGCTAGAACTTTTTTATTTAGGTTCAATAGACTTTTTTTTTTCATTCATTAATCCATTTATTCAATTGTTTCTAGAACTTAGTGTTTATCAAATCATACGTTTGATTAAGTTAATAACAAAATGTTCGTTTACAAACACTATATGGTTAAACTATTATTACTTTTATTCATAAACATTCAAACGAGCATTACTGATTTTCCTTTGCATCATTAAGCATTGTTTTTTTATTTATTATAACCAGATTGTTTTAATAAATATTGTATTAGATAATAAATGCAATTAAAATGGTATTTCTTGGACAATCATTGTATGAAGATGAAGAAGTGGCAAGGAGGAGAATAGATGTACAATGTATCATAAAATGTATTTATCATAATTCAAGACAAATACTGAGTTTTGTTTTTATTTCAATGGCGTGAAGGCATTATATCATTACTTAATTATTTTATGTGATATCCATCTATTTTGTACATAATTTAGTAGACTACACATTTGTCTGCTAAACTGTGATGCCTAGAGCGTTTTTAGATGTTTGTGATAAACGTGTTTAATTGGTTTATACAATATCATTTTGAGAAGGGCCACCCGAAAAGAGCTATTTTTGAACCATTTGATAAAGTCTCGCCATTGTTTCAATGTATCGAGACTGACTATAGGCATGCAGTGACACGTTAAACTATGTATGTGCATGCGCTTAAGTATTTAATCATTCGGTACATGTAAAATTGTGTTGTGGCCATTTGAAGAGCCAAGAAAGACTATTTGTTACAATGTGATTCGTATTCATTATACATGTTTTCTTATTTATTTGTAAGTACCTTGGAGCTGTCACAGAGAGCGGCTTTATTTAGGTTCAGATAGACTGCTGGAAAAAAGAAATGTTCAGTCATATTATCGAAAACAGATACGAGTAAGAAAAGTCAAAGTAAAAGACGAAAGTAAATTTTAATGCATGCTTACTCTTTTCAAATACTGCTGGTATTTTCATTACCTTTTATTATCAAAATTTGTAAATAGACCATTGTCTCGTACTGGCATGATTTCTTTTCATTGATAACTATTGAGTACGAAAATGTTTTGAAAATTTTTTTGTTGATTATATTAAAATATATACCCTGCAATACACAAGATATACTTATTGACCAAACCAGGGTAAACTTTAGAATGTTTTTATTTCATGTCGATACCTTACGTGTAATTGTTTTAGAAATCATTGTCTCATTTTAGTTTACTTTTATGTCGTTGCTGTTATATAATGTAACTTATTATATTTACCATACTTAACTGCTCTATAGGAACAAGTACCCTGTACATTTTTTATCTAGATGGTGAATTATTTCTGTGAATATTCTGTGGCCTATCAAGTGTACGTGATACTGTAAATCACATTTAGATATATCTTCACCTGTTTAGATTTAGACTAATGACTTATTCATGTATCGCGACCTTTGTTCGTAAATATTTAAAAAGTCATTAATATTATCCTTGTTTCATAATGTACAGAAGAACAATGATACCTATATATATATTACATGTACAGTGTGCTGCTTTACTTCCATGTCCGAAATATCGTTATGTATGTTGTGGCTAGACACTAGCTTGGTGGAGTCTACTTGTGTGTGTCACCAACATAAACAGCTTCCTGTGACTGTAATAAAATATACTTGCCAAATTTGACTTGTTATTTCTCAATGGGTTTATAAAGGTAGATTTTATGGTAATATTCGAGAGAATAGATATGTAAAATGCATTAAATTTACAGAAATGTGAAACGCAACTCCTTCATGACAACAATTTTAACCACAATTAACACTTTTTTGAAATTCAAGACCATCCATCCAACAACAAGATTGTTAAAAAGTTCAAATCAACCCGTTTAGGTGCAGAGTTCGTCACTTTGATTGATATGAATTATATAATATAGAAACAGTGGCGCCATGATTTGCGCCTTTGACTTTCGTTTGTCATATTTTGTCCACAATGGATGCTGTCATATTAAGAGAGGTTAACTTGTAAACATCAACAATGGAATAAAACGACCAATGTCAATAACATTCAGAACAAAATTATAAATGATTGCTGCTGAAATAAATTTGTATAATGTAACATAGCCACGTATAAACCTAAATGATATCAAAATCTTTAGAAAACTTACAACCAATAGTTATGCGGCCTAGCGACGTTTACGCTTACATCATAGTATATAGCAGCTGTGGCTACAAACGTTTTGTCTGTTAATCTTCATTTCTTAAATTGTTTTCAAATGATTCTCATGATATTTTCACTGATACATGTAACTCCTTATACCCGTAAAACATCAAATATATTTTATGACTATGGCCCTTTTTTCTTTTCTTTTTCACGAGGGCGCAGCACGAATGGAACATTTCAAAAATCTGAAATGCGAGTAATATATATTTGATATTTAACCGGAGACCTTTTAATTTTTCTATTACATTTTTGAGATTCCTTAAATGCCCAATCTACGTAACTTTCGGCAAAACTTGAAGCGAAGATTAAGCCTAATAACTTATTATATTTATAGATTTAGTTAAGATTAACTGATATCAGCAATATTCAAGATGAATCAACTCGCGGTTACCGGTACAGCAGCAGTTGAAACACGCTATTTGTAAACACGCGTCCATTTTGAACCGTCTTCTACCTTCGGTTTGTTGTTGAAGTGGGCCCCACTTGAATAATTTTCAATTCTTTGGATTTTTTTTGTCCAGAGTTTCTTGTTAGTTACCGCTCAGGTTTACTTCGTTTTAGGCTTATTTTTGCATGGTTATCAACTGGATTTTTTTTTCAGAATTCTTCAAAATCACGAAGATTTCCCTGAAGTTACGTATATTGCGCCTTTAAAGCTTTTAGGACTCTGATTTCATTTTCAAAATTTGCGGTTACAGCTGATCGGGACGGAGTGCCTAGACATTATACAATAATGATACTTCCCGGGATAAAGTTTAATTTCGCAAATCAGAGTGTAGGGGTTAGATGCCTTATATCATTATCGCTAATGATATAAACAGCAGGTATATATTTTCTACATTTATTTGGTACTAAGTCAAACCATTACACATAAGGGAGTCCAATACATGTATAAAAAAAATCACACTGAACAAGCTTCGTTAACGTTTGTGTTTTACATGAACAATCGTAACACAGTTAGTAACGGCACATTGCTACAGAAGGGAGGTAACTGTCAAATAAAACAGAAGCATATTAACTGTTAAATTGCAAACCTCTTTAAACCATCACTAGATATTAATTACAACTATTAATGATATTGAAATGAAATACCACCACACAGATTCTTACCTCAAGACTTGATTTATTATTTTACCATAAGCTTTTCCCTCATGCTGATGTGGATTTTGGGACATCAATGCCTATATCGGGTTATTATTTTAAATGGACTGAAAGATTTACAAGGATTCATAAACGTGCAAGCTAATAAGAAAAAAACAAGTCTTACGTATATCTCATTTGTATGGTTCCCTTGTTTGTTGACCACGCCAGATAGCACTTAAATGTTTAAATCTGATTAAAAATCATATCTCGATCTCCGCACCGTTCCGTAAACTTCTCTCTGCTGCGTCAAGATCTGACAATATCCCTTACGGGGTCATGTTCCGGTGACATGTGTCGCCTCTTTACCTGACACTATAGTAGAATTCTGTAATATTGCTGTCATTTGCAGCAAGTCATTTTGTGACGAAATATGACTTAAGGTCACTCGGTCCCTTTGTCAATATCCATGGGAATTTCATGAAATTTCACTCAAGTGTTTACTAGTGTATGAAGAACAAGCATGTGTGTAGTAATTTATCGAAAAACTGTAGAAATCGTTTTTGGGTGAAAAACTTATAGTTTCAGGAAAAACAGCAGAAAGAACGAAATCAACAACTTACATATTTCTGTTTGATGTATTGCAATTAACGTTATATAAACATATAAAACAGAAAAGAAAGCAAACATTTAACATTGATATAACTTTTATTCAACAAAACAAACACATATATGCATGCTTTTCACCAACATTTCTAAATTTCCGAAAATTGTGTGGATGATTTTTTTTTTTTAAATCGTATTTTGAATAAACATTTCTTGTTTAACAATGCATAAAAAATGAACCAAAAAATATAATTTCACTTAGAATTGGGGAAAATAATCAGACTTTTGTTGTTTTTTATTTCAGTTGCCTCCCCTTTCACTGCAACTGGGCTTAATGTTATGAAGTATAGATTTTCCCGTATCACATAAATATCTAAATATAGATTGATAGAACAACGTGTATTGAAAATACATATAAGGAACATTTGAGTTAACCCTAATTTAAACAACCCCGATACTTTACAAAAAGAAATGTATATAAAACAGATTTTCAAGTCCATACCGATTGAAAGTCAAAACGACAGACCTACATCAACAGCTGTCACAACACTTCAAGTTCACAACACGTCTATCCGACACTTTATGTGACACTTTCGAATGAGGCAAAGGTGCAGTAAGTGTGGACGAGCAACAATTTACTCACTGTTCACTCATTAAATCACAATATACTTGTTTCGCAAGAAGCTGTCCGCCTCGCGGATCTTGTTGCTGCTCAATGTTTACATTGGATTATCCAATCCGGTAAAATCATTCTAGTCTTTCTAAAGAGTATCCATTTAATGCATTGCAAGTAGTGAGATATTAGGTTTATCGATTGTTTCAGCCTGATATGTATGTATAAACTCGCCTGGCGTCAGATCACACAAAAAATAGTTAAAACTAGCATTTACAGCGTTTATTGAAAGTGATATCATTAGAAATTGTTGCATTTGATATCGAATTAATATAAAACAATGTGTTTGTTAAATGATGCAGCTGTAAAAAAATTGAAGCGGACATATAGGTCACCCGGGTGTCTACGTTAACATAAGATCAGATTAATACAGTCGATAAATTCTCAACCAACTTAGCCTTCTAGGTTTTACATATATTTTATCGGACACTTGTACATTTGACGGATTGCAAACTGCATGATCATCGGCATATGCACGGTGAATTTCTTACCCACAATAATTATCAAATTTTATGTTCGTCAAAGCGGCCATGTTTTGCCAAGAACGATAATCAACGGACCGAGAGACCTTAACACACAAAGTATCATGCAAGCTTTTTGCCCACTAACACTTACTCCGAAGATTCTGTAAGCGGTAATTTGATTGGCTAATGCAAAAGTCGCCAAAACGTGACCCCGTGTGCTATGTTGTCAGATTTTGACGAAACAGTTTTCAAAAAGGCGAAGAGGTCAAAATATGATTTTTATTAAATGGAAATATTTCCTTTATCAAATTTCATAGAAAACTATTTATATTCAATACATGACATACCTAAGTTGCATAATGTTGCAAGGATGGTTAGAATGCCTCTCTTCAATACGCCAGTATCAAAGTTATCAATAAATCAGAGAATACCAAAGCGTCAGCAAAACCATAATCCGAACTTATCAATAAATTACAGAACACCAAAGCGTCAGCAAAACCATAATCCAAAATCAAAATCGATTAAACCAGGGGCAAAATATGAACAAAGGAAAGATGTACATGGAGACTCTCGTAAAAGAGAATAAGACCAGGTGTTACTATCAAGAAATGGAAAGTTTACGATCGCAAATTTGAAATCATCATGAGATCGAGGTAAGAAGCTGATGTAGAAAAGTCTGTTGTGTCCTTTGTTTCAAGTTCAGAAGAGAATATACGATCGACGTGGTCAGCAAACTGCTTGTTGTTTATAGACATTACATCGTCGATATATCTGAAAGTGAAATTAAAAGAAGAACAGGAACGTTTGTACTACTGCGTAAAATTACCATTACATTACAACATATGGACACAGCCAAACGAAGTAACGCCACCGGAAGAGATAAGCCCGAGGCAGCATGGATAGGAAACTTAAATTTAAAACACAAACTGCATATGAGTTGGAATGGTAAAATTATATTCTTGAATCAATTGTGGCACTCGCTAAAAACATATTATTAAGTACACCAGCGTCGACGACGTTTGATAAATGTTTTCTTTTAGATTTAAAAAACACTTTCAATACGTCGTTCTTATACAGCATTATCATAAAGTAATTTTTTTAAAAGAGTTTTAAAACCATTCAGCATTTGTTAATGGACTATATAGTTAAATTGGAATTACCCGTCAAAGCTAAAATGATAGTGTTGTCATTTTGCAGTTCCAAATAAAAAATAAGAAATATATTTGCACGTCATTTGTTGTACTCTATTTTATTTTCCTACATATTTTGAATGCCAACACAAAAGCGCACTTTTGTTGTAAGGAAAACATGTTTTCTTTCACTTGTATTCCCGATGACAAGATATATTTAAGTACAAATACTTTTTACTTATATTGTTTGTTTTTTATTATTACAATAGAGCTTTTCGTTAAATACAAGCTATGTGAGGTTTTCATTCCAAAAAAGATTAAACCTGTTTCTTATACTTGTTGCATATTTACAAGAACAAAAATATAATAAGTATCATTTCTTGACTTCCAACCAAGTACAATTGATCTCTTGCTTTTTAGAACTTGTTATTTCATGTACAGTGTTAGTTCATTATTTCCCCACTGCTGTTAATGAAGTATCTTGTTCTCAAAAAATAATCATAGGAGAATACCGAAGCAAAAATCAACAAAACCACAATCTCATCTCAAACTCGATAAAACCAGGGGCGAAATATGAAAAAAAAAGATTAACATGGAGACCCGTTCCATGTCAAACTTTCCAAAATCTACATGGCGGGTGTCATCGATGAAGAAAAAGACGCCTACTCTTCCGGAACACCTGGTCCTATTCTCTTGTACTTTAACGAGAGTCTCCGTGTAAATCTTTCCTTTGTTCATATTTTGCCTCTAGTTTAATCGATTTCGAGTTTAAATGACATTTTATTGAATTATATCTTATATGTATCAATATTTCGTTATAGTTTTGTTAGTGTCTTACGTAGATGTCGGGAAATTTATTTGTTTTATAACATTATGTATGCAATTTTATAAGATTTCAGTGGTGCAGACCAGAGTAATGTACCCATAACCTTCTTCACAGTGGATAGCGCTCAGAAAAAGGCCAAAAGTGAGGAAGTGTCAAGGGAGGCACTGGGAAGGGAAACAATGTAACGAGAGAAAAGATGATATTCCAAATTAAGTTCCATCTTGCGAATCATTGGGCCAGCCGCTTGTACTCCGACTCCCTATAGCTACCTGCTGGGCAACACTTTCATTTAAAGATGCTAAACAGTAAGAAAACAATACAGGAAAGATAGAAAAGCATCGAAGTAATCTAAATAGTTAGAACTCAAACGACAAACGGATATTAGTATGTGACATGTATAGTTGCGATTCACTGAACATGTAGGCATGTGATACAGGGTTTGTAGCATAATGTACAAAATGTTGACAGTTGTTTGAAACGAGATAGTTTAATTCTGATATGGATTACAAAACAAGTAAATTGGATTTGTTATCGACATGCTCTTACTTCGCATGTACATTTTATACACATATCATCAGTGATAAACAAGTACATGTATGTTCAAGATATTTGTTGAAAATTGCAAAAATGATAATGAGGTTTAAAAACAATTGTTCGCAGTTATGTGCAAAATCTACGCAGATGACATAAGTGGTTCCACCGTTAGTACACAATTGAGTTCCTTAATCCAAGGATGATTCGTAAAAGAAGGAGTTTGTTTTTAAATAATTCGATACATTTCTCCTATATTCAACCCTGGCCATTTGGCTCCAGGAACGTGAGACCCTCCGTCTATAGACCTGGCCGCGGGGAAGAGGGGCGCATAGACAACGTTCGTACATATTGATTCATTTTCACCAATGTATTCCTCAGACAAAATTATGGCAATATCCCGTCATTCTGTTCAAAGAAGAATATTTAAGAATTTGCTATCTTTTCCCTATTGGGTCCGGCCCGTTAAGCATCAAAAGGGTCAGAGCCACCGTCTATAAACAATATCATGTCATTCATTAGGAAGAAAGGGTCTTTGAAACGAAAATACTGAATTTGTACATTTACCTTCTTGGGCTCCGCGCCTCGTGCCAAATAATGGATCAGACACACTGTCTATACAAAATAGATAGATTCCCTCCACCAAAAGAAGTCCCTGACCAAATTGAGTAAGAGGGATTTTAAAGAACTTCCTATCTCTTCTGTTTGGCTCACCATTCACGTCGCGGGAGCGTCAGTCCCATCGTTTATTAAAATTGATTCCCATTTTGTCAAAGAATGTGCCTTTCTTTGGCTAGGCGAGCTAAAACCTGAAGGGGGAAATCCTTCAACAAGATTGAATAGCTGCCAATAACAAATGGCAATAACGATTCAAAAGGTGATTGGGTTTCAATACGGAAAAGTAAGTTATGATAACTAGGTCAGAAACTGAAAAAGAACAAGATCATACAGGAAAATGCAAAGAGGAATAACTCTATAAAGAATTGTTTGAGACATACTTACATTAAAGAAAAACAATTGCATGTTTCGGGTATAAAGCCATGCAAGTTTAAATAAGATCAGTTGAAAGCAATTATATCCTCAAGAAGAGTTAGATCATGAAAATATATTTAGAGGCAAACCCCAAATATAATCTGTTACCGTATTGCTGAAACGTTACTGCCTTTTCATGTTATATGTAAATACTCTATGTAGAACATTTATACGTTATAATAAAAAAAAATGTATAACGCTATGCACACATAAAAATTGATGGTAAGTTTGGCGAACTATTTTCTTGGGCGATTTGTTTTGGTTTTATTTTGTATGTCCTATTAACATAACAGTTAAGGTCATTTTAGGATGGCCTCCTTGTGATTACGATGTAAGTGTATTGTTGAGTGTATGAGTATTTTTGGAGGGAGTGGCAGAATAGTGTAAACCTCATTGCGAAAGTCTAAACCTTTTGGCGATTTAGAGTGCTCACTTGAAGTATCCGGCTGAAACCCCAGTAGAACATCCCAAATGGCCAAAAAGAAGGCTGTGAGAAAACAACAAAACAACGAGCAAAATCTGCACCACTGAAATCTTATAAAATTGCATACATAATGTTATAAAACAAATAGATTTCCCGACATCTACGTAAGACACTAACAAAACTATAACGAAATATTGATACATATAAGATATCATTCAATTAAATGTCATTTAAAATAGCATCACCTAATTCGGCGAAATTACAGCACGGATAGATATGTTAATTAATGGAATTTTATGAATGCTAAATCTTGCTGGCGAAATTGCTTCAGTGACAAAGAAAAAGTAGAAGCAATAGCATAGAAACATCGGTTACACTAAAGGCAAAAGATCCACTTAGATAACCTTGTAAAAGTACAAGGGATATAAGACCAGGTGTTCCGGATGAGTAAGCGTCTGTTTCCTCGACGACAACCATCATGAAAATCATGGTCACATTCAAGTACACATCAAGTCATCGAAATATAAACCTAGTCATCATTGCCAATCACAACATGTAAGCACACTAATGAGCTTTTTCAAAAACCGACTTTAAAACTTGCCCCTAGTTCTGATCAACCTGTTTCACTCGAATACCTGTGTTGTTAGCTTGTTTGTCAGCAGTCGACATCGATCACGAAAATCATGATTTTTAGAGCAAGCCCTAGAATAATGAATCAATTGCGAAATGTAGACAGCATTGGTTGGAAAGGCAGAGATGTTACTATCAGGAAATGGAAAGTTCACGATAGGAAAATTGAAATCGTCAAGTTTACCGTATAGCTTGGTAGTAAGCTGTCCATGTTTGTCATATTTTAGGAAGAGATTGTGGTAAGCAGGTGATATAGAAGAGTCTGTTGTGTCCTTTATTTCAAGTTCAGAAGGGTATATACGATCGACGTGGTCAGCAAACTTCTTGTTGTTCTTAGACAACACATTGTCGATATATCTGAAAGAGAAATTAAGTCCAAGTTATCAAAAAGACATATGTGCATTGTCTTTAACAAATACTTGTTTTTTTTATAAAGTTACTGTTTAATTTAAAATATCTATTGACTTTCCGTGGAGGAGAATGGAACGAAAAGTCATCTGTTGCGATACATCAACAACTACCCGCGGCAATGCGACAGGGCTAACCAAAATAAAATCTTCTCCGCTCCACCTGTCTACGTTTGTAGCGCTTGAAAAGTCAAGCCGCATCACCATAGAGACTAATAATGTTAGCGTATGCTACAAGTACTTTATAGACACATCTATGATTTGAAAATGGCATTTGTGCCGGGTTTTGTTCATCGTAAGGTCGCTTGGATTCACATTCGAAATATTTCCATACACTCTGATGTTCATCAATTCTTATTGTTGTCATTTAGATATAGATTGTTCATGTTTCCTTGGACAATATGCCTAGTTTTGAATCCCCAGATTTGCCTAATTACCTTATACTACATCTATTGGCTAAGGTATTGAATTATTTTACCAAGGACGCATTTCACACACTAGACATGATCAAATAATTACATATTAATCACGGCTATCGCCCCTGTTCCCATGAGGTGTAGTTATTCGCCAGACCATTGGATCCACATTATCGTTCTAGCCTATGGGACCTTCAGATTGTCCAGGAAACCAGGTCAGTGCTATCAGCAGGTGAGTGTTGTCAATGTCCTGAACTCCAAATAAAACGAATTACAATTTATCCTGGTTCGAGATTGTGTGTTGTTTACGACACGTATATCCCAAAAGGACCAACAGCTTTTGTGTAAGGTCATTCGGCTAGAAAACGCTGCGGCAGATGAATTTCTGCTGAAGGTGACATTGCACCCAGCATACCATCTCGATTTGAATAACCTGTACGGGAAAGAATTGGAACTAAATGTTTAAGTATAAAAACTGTTAAATAAAACGATGGTTTGTCAACAAATAATTGTTTAAGATTTATTCAATTAGAGCGTGTTTTTATGGTCGAGTAAGAAAAATAACTAAATAACTTTCTTTACAAGAATACTGCTTTTACCTTGCCAGTTCTATAAGGACATTACATAAACGGCACCGTGCCAAAGATTAGACAATTTATTTTATTTTGCTATATATTCTTTGTATTTCCGTCATTTTGCAATGAATTTTTCTCACTTCGTTTACGGATGGATTTTGACAACATTTGGTCATTTTGTACATCAAATATCCACATTTTCTGCCCTTTATATATCTATCTATTTTTCCGTTGCGTGATTTTGGATTAATACAGAATTATATTCACTGCAAATTTCCGCGCAACGCCATTTTTTTATAAAAGGCTTCTAAAATTAGGTCCCAAAAATGGTATGTCATAAATGAGCTATGATTTCCCTAGTCAAACACAATGGAAATCAATCAGTGAAAATAATATGGGATGAAGCAGGAAATAAATCCCTAAAATCTATAAAATTTCATTAATAATGACCCATAAACAAAGTAAGGAAAATTCATTGAAAAAAGTTGGAAATGCAAAGAATATATAGCAAAACGTAAACTCACCTTTGGGCACGTAACTGTACATTTTACTCATATTAGTTTTCTAATTGCTTTTGATGTTTGCAAAGTCGTTTTATCTATTAAACGACATTAAGTCGAAGGGATGTTAAGTTCAAAAATAAATCACACTTCCTCATTAGACAAACTCATGACGTCAAAAACAATGACAGACAGTACAACATACTTTAAGACAACACACGAATGCCAATAACACACATCTTGAAGACATTGTAATTAGTGCATGAATCCTATTAAGATATCGTTGGAAGATTTTTAACACAAAAAGAAATAAAGTAATTATGGATAGAAAATTTAATTTTGTGGTTGTATGAATATGAGTTAGCTAAGTGACACAATAAATCAGATTGTATGGCGGATGACGTGGACATGATGTCCCTATGAGGGATTCAATTTCACCGGAGACGGATCACTTCAGGAAATCAAACATGATAATTACTAAGAATCATTGAATGAACCTCGTAACTATCCGTTAATTATGACATTAAGAGCCCAGTAAAGATCAAGTCAATTTTTTCCAATAATTGTTAAATATCAAATTTTAATTATACTTAAAACACGGGCTATCGTGTTACTTGTGCGGTCGGACCTGCGTAGTAAATCAAAATTATGTCACGTAAATCTGTCCGATTTTCTCCTGGTCCTGCGTGTTTACCACAGACGTATCGCCGTCCAATACGAGACAAGTAGCCCCCAAACACACAGGCGCATGGACATTTCGCCGTCCAATACGAGACAAGTAGCCCCCAAACACACAGGCGCATGGACGTTTCGCCGTCCAATACGAGACAAGTAGCCCCCAAACACACATCACGCCCACGAAGACCTCGTCATGTCCTAACAGGTCCTCAATGCGTCCTTACTACGCTCATCAAGTTCTCATCACGTCCTAACATGTCCTGACAGGACGTGAAGGACGCAATGCGGACGTGGCCCTAGTGTGAGCTATTTCTATACCCGACAGTAGGGAATTTTCTCAATTTTTATTCAGATGTGCATTTAAACTATTTGTTAGAATCCCAAACAAGCAGTAGTTCGTCTTTTTAAATTGATAGGAAGTATTACAAAATAAAATCATCAAAACGAGGAAATAAAAGGAGTAAGTGCTAGACATATACAAAACACACCATAGTACTCCAATTGTTATACAAGACACTTATACTTATGACTACCCTCGTTCTGATCCCGCCGTCACATTCAGATGGTGTCACATTAAGCAAGTCAAACACGAAACTTAACATTTGTTACGAAAGCTTTTTATATTTTCAATAAAATGTGAAGATTTAGATTAGGTAGATGTCCGGTTCTACGTTTTTATTATAAAGGCTTTGACGGGGAGAGGGGTAAACAAGTTCTGTACATTCTAGTTTGGTTTGTTGTACGTCCTATTAACAGCCAGGATCATTCAAGGACGTGACAGGTTTTGCAGGTGGAGGAAAGCCGGAGTACCCGGAGAAAACCACCGACCCACGGTCAGTACCTGACAAATACCTGACAACCCCACGTTGGTTCCGAACTTGAAACCCAGTGGTAGAGGGCGGGCTAGTGGTAGAATGTCGGCAAACCTTCACCACTCGGTCATCGCGGCCCCATACATTCTAATTTTAACATGTATGATATGTCTTGTATACATATCTGACTATCTAAGCATAATATTTATTATCTTTTCTGCACTTTTTGATATCGTCAAAATGAAAAATACAACGATTGTGTTCATAGTACAAAAGCAGTTCATTAAACTATTTCCATCACATGTAGCAAAGATTGAAGGACATTGACTTTCCCAAGGTATCGCATGTCAGAAGGTATTAACAAAACTAAGACAGAGGATGTGCACAGGGCACATTATCCGATAGCAGCCCTTAAACACTAGAATTTCGTGGTCATCGTGCCAGAGACCATCATTACGACACTTATCCAGTTTTAACAGCTGGGATATTACATTTTGCTGTCCACAAAATCCTCATAACGAACACCGTTAACGATACCCTAGGCTGTCGATGTCCATATAACCTTCCATGTTTTTTTGGGTTACACAAGATATTTCACGAGCTTTATGAACGTCACAATGATGTTTGTATCGGTTTTACATACTAGTCTCTGTATATTGCCGCTTTGTTGACGGCAATTGTTACTGGTAATCGTCCAGATCGTTATGGGAATTATTGCTGAAAGGTCATCAAAAGAAACTAATGTCACGGATATGTCATAGACATACCTATATATGCTGCCGTTTATTGTTCACCGGTTCTACGTACATGAGGGATCTAGGAATGATACTTGATACATCGTACAAAGAAACAAATGTCAGTGATCGACGACGACCGATGTTATGATTCCAGAAATCCCCATTACGTCCTATATTACTGTATGGTCAAGGAAAAGCCAGACTCGAATCCAGATGAATTCAGATCTTACATGGCAATAACGAATAATAAAGAACTGTCGAAATTGGCATTTTTTTTTTAGCAAAAGTAAAAAAAGGAGAGTTCGGATCCAAAGTAAAAAAGGGAGCTTCAATACTGTTTAAGCTGTAAAGAAAAAATATATAGAATACCGAAGCGTCAACAAAACCTCAACCCGAACTCAAGGTTAATTAAACTAAGGGCAAAGTACGAAAAAAGGGAAAGATACATATGGAGATTCACTCTGCAGAATCACTCTTTAAACTGTCGCTTTAAATTTATTATGTGTGCATAGTTAGAGTGTTGTATTTTGTGCTCGTACATATCTGTATTTTGTATTATAAACATTGTATGTTTTCGCACTGTCCTGATAAACAACGTTGAAGCTAATAATGTGCCTTCGTGTTAGGATGAGGGGAGTTTTACCTCTATGCACAAACTTTGTGCACAGTTACAAATATACCATCTGATAGTTGCTCGAAATAAAGTAATATATATATGACATCTCATTCAAGATATTTATTACATTTTTACCATTGAGGCATTAGCGATTGGCCTACTACCGGTAATATATTTGGGAGATATGTAGAATATTTATTTTTACATTAAAAACATCAATTTGGTTTTTGAAAAATTCAATAGTAATTTACACCGTGAACAAAGAATTTTTTTTTTTAATTAATATTTGGTATTTTCCGTAAGCACCTTACCATTTTACAGCAATTATACACAGGGGATCTGAAGACAAGCTTGGAGTTGAAATGTTTTTACGTGACGTCATTGGTATAATCACCAAGCGTTTTGCAATCAAAACCACTCCTGTATTCAAACCATACCATGTAAAACAACATAATGGGTATGACAATAATGATAATTATAATAACATTTGTGTTTTTTCTGCTTACTGTTGAATATCATAATTATATCAGACTCGTATCAAATCAATATTACATATCGCATCCATGACAAAATAACAAAATCGAGGGAGGAGAAAAAGAGCACGTAACAGCGGTTAACAGTTTCATTGGAACTGCTATGATGACCAGGAAATATGATTTTAAGTCCAATTATTCTGTGTAGCTGCATGTTATTTTTTCTTTCTTTATTTGTTATTTTATGTGTGAATGTTCTTAGCATGAGAAACAGAGGAAACTACATATCTCTAGCTTGCACCTCTGAGAAGTCAAAATTTTCCTGTATCAAACTTTTTTTCTCATATACATTTTTGGATAAAGGAGTTCAAGGCATGACAGAAAATGCAAAGACAATGATATGTCAGTGTGCTCGTTTTTGTGCTATGATCAGTCAAAGATACCAATATGACATAATAAGCAATTTTAATTGAATTTTGTAGTTTTGACCAATTGTGGGACATCTTCATACAATATCTTCCGAATTTGTGATCCGAAATGAATGAAAGTTTGCAGAAATGACAAACTTGGTGTTTTCTTTTACGTTATGGAAGTAAGATTTCTCTAACTTAATATTTTTACTCAGAAAAGCATTTTGAGTTACCCCTACCCCTTATTTTAAATGAGAAAATTATCACTTTTTTACCATTTTTTGCAGATTAACTGCTTAATAAAAAAAATTCTGATATCAAACTTTTTTTAATATTAAGCGTATGAAAAGAAAATGGGCTTCTCTTTCTAAAACAGTCATAATATTTCTATAAAATTGAACATTATAAAGTTGTACAGCAAAAATGAGCTTGCTATAATTAAAAATGGCTAAACACTGATGTTTTAAAGAGAGCGATATAGCATCAAAAAGGTGAAATTTTGGCCTTTCGCGAAGTGCATAAAATAGACAGAAATACGCATATTCAAAATGGCCGCCAAATTGGTAATTTTTTTTAAATTCATGTAAAAAAGTTCTATAAGTAACAGACACTTTTTTTTTTGACACAATTTTCAGATGCATATTTGCTATTACAATTAATAATAATTTCTTCAATATAACAAAAAGTCTATAAATGAGACAGAAACGAGACTGAAACCTCAGAAGTGTACATCCTTAAGGAGAGAACTGTTCTTGTTTGTGTGATAAATAACCTAACCTAAACTGTGATTATTACAAAACGCACTACTTGTTATTAGCTCCATGGTTATATGAATGTAGAATCTGAGATAGGACAGGTTTGGATTCCGTTAGTTCAATCCAGTCTGAACGCCAGGAAACATTTAACAAAAAAATATTGACTGGTATTCCTTCGAGGTAATTTTTTATTTTTTTTAAATCGCTCGCAAATGTCGATTGACGCAGCACGCCACTGATATCATTACCAAACTAAATGAAATGAAACTCATCAGGAAATCCGGGCGAAGAACACTAACAGAGCTCAATTTATTACAATCCCAACTAACAATTAGCAAATGTGACACTTTTCTTCATATTAACTTCACTTTAAAATTGGTCAACTTAAATTGCGCATTCGAATTTGACTGAATAAGTTACTAGGTGGGGATTTTATTTGGGTTTTTCTTGTTTGAGGGGGTGGGGGTATGTTTATTGAAATACAAAATGAAAGCTAAATTGCCCAACACTGTCCAATTGGCTTTTGATCAAACTGAAGATAGCAACTGCATTGCGTTATACGAAACGTGCGTAGACACATGGCAGTCGACATCAAATGATACTAGGGAATAATCTGCTCACAGCAGTCTCTTATAGCTACCACTGGCTGCGAAATTGGCATTTAACATTAAAAGATTCAACCCTTTATGAGATGACCGAACGCTGTTTTCGAATACAAATAGCATTTCTTAAATTTCACCAGCCGATCATGAATCTTGCTAAAACAAAAACACAACGTATTAGTCTTTTCATTGGAGCAGTATTAACAATTTCGCTTCTATTACAAATGTTTTTGTTTCTTACGTTGTGTTCTTAGTTTTGTAAAGTAGTTGGTTTGTATGGGGTTACTGGTTCCAGTCGAGTGATTCTTGTATCACGTTGCATTTGTCATTTTGCATGTATGGGATCAATCTTTATTGTTGCTGTTCCGTATGTCAGGGACCACTTGATTAATAATACAAATATTCCGTATAGCTCAAAGAAATAAATATACATTTGATATGATCATATAACAAAGATAGATACATATAAATGTTACCTAGCCAAATTTGTACACATTTATTATACTGCCCTATATACTAGACATCGCTCTTTCGGTTTTTAAACAAGAAATTTATAGTATGAATATTCAAATAAATATACAAATCATAAACATACAGATTTGTACAAGCTTATATTAGAAAGTGTTTGCATATATGAATTTGTTTGAATTAAGTTTTGTGATGGGATGGTGCAACAAATGGGATGATTTTCAAAGCGCAACTGCACTTGAATGAGACAAACCAGACGGTGCAGAACCACACAAAATCAGTTTGCTTTCATGGTGTTTAAACAGGAGATAAAACATTTCCTGACAGATTTCTACTATGATTTTGGGAATCGAGCTCACGCCGTGTGGAATTAGGATGGGCAAAGTGTTGACTAAACAGTGAAATTCGTCCTAATGAGTCAATATGGTATGCCCTTTAGTAGGGAGGTCTTAGTGAAATATAAACAATTTCAGAGAGATAAAGAATCCCTTAAACAAGGGCAATCAATATTTTATAGTGTCGAAATAAAATAAAGCACAATGGTGACTATGATCAGCTGGGCGCATCAATGTTGTCATCTACTATAATCACCCAGGACTGCTTCCGAAAGTGGAGAGGAGGGGGGATTGAGTACGTGGGCCAAACCCGATGTTCGGTTTCTTTGTCATGTTATCGTTATATAATATTCCAGTCAGGAAAGCTTTTCTATCGAAACCATATCCTCTCGAATGCACATGGCAAGTTTTATGGTCGCCATCTAGAGTTTGCTTATTAGTGTGTTTACTTGTTGTGATGACAATGATGACTCGGTTCTCATTTTGAAGATTGATGCTTACTTAGATGTGACCAAGACTTACATGGTGGGTGTCGTCGATGAAGCAGAAGACGCTTACTCTTCCGGAACACCTGGTCTTATTATCTTTTGCTTTTACGAGGGTATCCAGGTAAATCTTTCCTTTGTTCCTATTTTGCCACTAGTTTAATCGATTTTGAGTTCGGATTATGGTTTTGTTGACGCTTTCGTATTTTCTGATTTATTTTTATTCAACACACGCACCCACATCACATGCACCGGGAGGTCGTTCTCAAATGACCATTGTTGTTAATAGGACGTAAAAATAATCTTATCCAACCAAATCTTTAGCAAAAGGGCTATGCAAATGCAATACAAAAACAAATCGGCATGTTATTACTGAATTGCATGTATATGTATCCTTTGATTTTCCATTTATTGTTCGTCGGGGTAAGGCCGAGGTGACCCACAGAGAAATTGGTACGCTAGCCCAGCAGCCCGAAGTATTTGTTCCGGTATGTTGAACTTTTACAATACGATTTTTCTGCTATGTACATTTTTGCAGTTGGTTGCTGTAGATCATGTCGTGTTGCTGTAAGTCCATCCCATAAACTACCCCTACATTTATGTGGCATACATCACAATAACATGAACATTTATTAAAATTTAATATACATGAAAATTGACAACAAATTGACATTTTTACATCCCAGTAAACTATTAAATATCAATTTGGTTTTGGTTTTTTAGTGTAAATAATGATAAATTGGTCTACAATAGTACGTGTATGTCCACAATGATAAACAATGCCCAATAGATACTGCCTTGTAGACGGGCTGATTGTCCTCACCGGCGGGGAGTTTTCATTCCCTGTTTAGTTTATCAGTCGCCAGAGCCACGACTGCGAGTAATATGCAATCTGTTCACTCGCTAAGTGGAAAACACACCACGACGTTTCACAAAAGATTACAAATGGCACGGAATAGAATTGAAATCCCCGTAGGCATATACGAGTGTAGGGGTGATTAAAAGCATATGCTTGTATTTGTTGGGTTTTTTTCTGACGATTGATTTTCTTTGTAGATGAATGTCTATACCAACATCATACCTTTCCTCTGTGATTTATGGACTCTTGACTGCCTTCCTCTCCAGTCCAGAATGTACGTGTTACGTTGAGTTTGTATTGTCGTAAATATGTTTGTCGGCATATTCGCTTGCCATCCTCATCGTGTCGTTTACGATGAGTAGTTGTCAATGTCTCTAGTGATCAGAGATTAGGTATATCCCTATAACAGTACCCATTCCCAGTACGCATTAACCTATAACAAATCTCCCAGCTTATCAGGTTTATTTTGTTCTGTATCGGTAAAGTGTCTCCCTGCTGTGTAGTGTGACTATGAATTGCTTTCCCTAACTACCTGTGTTTTTTTCAGATCTACCTGTTTTGATGGATTTATACATAACGTTGTTTGTCTTTAATGTACTTCTCAAGTCTACATTGCTCCCTGCATTATTTGTAGTGCTTGCGAGACATCCAAATAATGCCTTCACTATCTACACAAGATAATCGTTCTCAAAGTTCATCACGACGTCTTCTAATCTCTCTAGATAGCAAACGCTTGATTCCGCTACCGTTCCTGTACCTGTAAGCAATAAGATGTTGCTGGTCGGGTGGTGCTGTGGATAGCGCACTTGCCTTTCACCAAGGCGGCCGTGGTTCGATTCCGCGGCCGGACGTAAAAAGGTAGGGGTCACCTGCCCGACCACATGGGTTTTCTCCGGGTACTCTGGTCTCCTCCTACAGTAAGACTCCTCGCGCGCTAACATCCGTGCCAACAAGAATGATTAATATAAGTTGGATAACTTGTTTCATAATTGTTGTAAAATAAATAAAGTTTATATTTAAAAAAAAAAGATGTCATGTCTTAGTGTCAAAATGTACTTACTGTATTAACAAATGACGTGAAGTGATGTTGTGCATTGTTTACTATGACGGTTTAGCGTTAATAGTCAACGGTTGCATTTAAAGGCATTCCTTCACATGCGAAGTGTAGGTTTCCTTCCTTATCCGGACCAATATCAATTTGATATGTATTCATAGACTTTTTTTTGCAGTAATTGTATCATTAGTAAAAACATCTATCATTGTAAGCGGTTTTTTGTTTGTTTGTTTTTGTTGGGAGGGAAGTGTTGTTTTTTTGTTTGGTTTTTTGTTTTTGTTTTGTGTTTTGCTTTTAAAGGATCTGATGCCGATTGCAGAGTGCTACTTCACTTATTACTCTCCAGCACGCATACATACACACACATAGGGAGACATTAACCAGGTGGTTTAGGACAAGTAGTCAGTGCCATGATAAGGCAGCTCCTGCGAACTCCTCAGAATTGTATATGATAGAATTGTATGTGTTAATTGTATTGATATATAAGAATTTTAGAGTAGCTTTTACTAGCTAGATAGGGCGCTATAACAAATGTTGTATATTGCCATATATTACTATTATTAATACATCGTACTGAGGTATCCAGATGTGCTCTATCGGTGACGTTTTACTGACAAAGGGGAAAACTGTCACAGCCATACTTTAATCAAATTGTTAGTGTTATACATTTCTATTGATATTATGTACAATTTCGTTATAACTATATTAGATACGTGATTGCTGATCAAAACAATATCTTCATCTGCTAAACAACATTTTGGAATTATCATGTTTTCAAATGGTTTAATGTAATCATCAATCATCACGCTAAAAATAAACTACGCTAAATATAAAACCTGTGATTTTGTATAGAAAACGCAAAATTTACCATACGCGAAAAATACCCGATATACTTGAACGGTATGATGTCATGTGCTATTAGAAATAATCTGACTTTGATATACAATATCATCTCGGTTATTTGTATTTATAAATCATGTGAAAACAACACGAACAATGCTAGGACTGAAAGTCCATAGGGAATGTAAATTTAAAAAAACAAAAACCCGAAAGGCAATCTTGTGATGTTTGCGATGCAAAAGACAAACACTTTTATCTATTCATCTGGGAAAGCGATTGTTTTGTGGAGTGGAGGTCAGAACGGCCATTGAGACACTTTAAGCGTTTGATAATTGTCAGCATGCGAGTGCAAAGCGATTTTCTAAATGATTTCCAGATAGACGGAATGGTCATATGATGTACAAATGTTTTTGACTTTCTGCATCTGCAATTAAATGTTATGCATATAGAAGTGTTTCATTTGATTGTATTTCTGGTACAATTGCTTTGATATTTACAATGCCATATTGTAGAGGGAAAAATGCATACAGCACACTTTGCCAAAATGACTAAAACACGTCTCACTTAAAATAACAAGGAATATTTATTATTTCAAAATTGAAATGAAATATTTTTTTTAATCGTTATTATCAAAAGTGCAGATGAAATATACTGAGAACGATATGGTTGAAAGAATATTTTTCCAGCATCTTGTTGGCATTCCAGTTATTGAAACAAATTGTGTTCTACTCTTAACTGACTTGATTTTGTTTTCAAACGAGACTACATTTCACGAGGAGCTGATCAGGTAACAAAAACCTTGGTTAATCTTTTAATTTCAATTTAGATATTGACGAGGTGTTCCTCTTCTTGGGGATATCTATAAAACGAGACGTTCGCTGACATAGTCGATCGTATTTACCCTTATGAATTCACATTCAAAGAAGCAAGCGGTCTCTTCTACATCGGATGATTACCTCTAGCTTTATTTAAACTATGACCAACATGAACAACTTAATACTGAGCTACGCTTTACGTGACGATTTTCCAATCCTGAACTTTCCCTTCAAAAGTAACACTCTTATTTCTCCATTTTATGATGTTTTCATGTAGCAGTTTATTCGTTATTCTAGGGTATGCTTCAGATACCTTGATTTTCGTGATAGATGCCAGCTGCTGATGACCAACTTTACGGCACAAGGTTTCAAGAACTTGATGAAAACTATAAGCAAGACAGTGAAGACTTCATCGAAAGTCACAATTCAACTTGAAATAAATGTTGCGAAATAAACGTCAAAACGGAATCCCCTAAACGGGGGAAGGGGCACTAAACCTAAAAGGCTTGATATATCTTAAAGCTGTTGAGAAGCCAATGGAATGCAATACATGTACATGTACATGTCAGCAGCCAAGATTTATGTATAGATTTTAACTAGCATTTGCGCACCGCGTTTTGTAAAGTACATGTATAAGAGCACTTTAACGTGTCGGCTTAACTTAAAGTTAGGCAGATCAAAATACAAATTGATCTTTTTCCTTTTGTGCTATTGCATATTTTCAGGACAATGATCACGACCGACAAGTATTTGTATCCATATAGAACTTCTTCAGGTTGGAAAGCATGATGTATGTAAAGAATAGTTTACACAACCAAAATAAGTTTTATTTGAGGTTTAGATGACTAGTGCGATATGTACAATCTTTCATTTCAATAAATTTTATTACAAAAAAGCAAAAGGATTAGGCATCAGGCAAAGCCTATATAAGCCTTCGCCATTCAACTTCGGTATGTTATAATCAATAATAAGGCCAAATATATAAACACTAAATGAACAATACGAGTATAGCGAATCTCCAAGCTTCTACCAGTAATAGTTATGAACGTTATTCAAATCTTTTCATTTTTATGATATATTCTGATATACATTTTAATAAAAATGAATTTGTATTCTCATCACAATCATGACATCCATATAACAGGGTGCTAATATTACAATGATCATGGTTGATATTTGGGTTATTTGGATTGATATGTATACCCTATACGTCACATAAAAGCATATTTTAGTTGTGTAAAGATGACGTAACACACACATATGCTGCACCTCTTAAATTTAGTAATGGATACAGCATGCCGAAAAAAATAATTTAACTGCATCATACAGCTGTTTCGTCCTCCTAGGACTCTTCAGTAATGCTAGGGGCCAAAGGGTAGGAATCCAAAATTTCCAAACTTGTGTAAAATAAACTTTACATAAAAGAACCTATTTACATATAAATATCGATGTATATTAACTTTATCATATTTAAACACGCTATCCTCTTCCGCATGGAAATGATGTCATGTAGTTATGTTTTTTTCTCAAAAGTGTGGTATCCCTGAACAGAATCTGTCTTTACCGTATAAATCGTTGTCGGTGGGGACTTCCCCGCACACCAACTCTGCTTATAAAAACATGTTTGTTTATGTGGTTGTGATGATAGTGAGTAATAGTCTATAGCAGAAATGTTGTACAGGTAAATTACACAGGTAAATCAACTTCTGGTAACTAATCAGATAAATACTCAATAACTATTATATTTACGATACTGCAAAAACAGCTGCACATTTAGAAAAATCATCATTTTAATTATTTATTACACATTCTTTCCGATATAATTATGTAAGTGTAAATTATCATTTATTTATTGATAAATATTTAGTTTTAGATTTATGTAAATTGGTGTCATATACACCAATGTATTTCATTTCAAAATAGTTTATCATTTATACAAGACATATATACAAGAACTAAAAAGAAATAGTATACAAATGTATCAATACAATTATTAGACAGCAGGCTGAGCCTATTTAAGTCTTTCGCAACAAAGATAACCAGCATCCTTTATATGTACATTGACAAATCAAATTTTATTTCGATGTAGATGGAGTAGAAACTTAGCAGTATAATGTTTTATCAATAAAAGATCCCTTTCTCAAACACTCTTTTACCTCTTTGGGGATTATTATTACATTTTCAGAATTGCCTTACTAAAATATGAATTACTTATACATTTAGAGGGTTTTAGTGCTTTATATACAATGTATGAGGTAGTATAATTAAGTATAGTTGAATTTATTTCATCTGACATACCAAGTATACACCATTGAACAGACATCTAAATTAATTTAGCCTAAAAGATCATATAGAAACAATATGTTTGTGGCAGCCATGCTGTGTTATAGTATGGTTATTAAAGAAAAGAGGGGAATGAGGATTAGAAAAACTTAGAATAAAAGTGTTCTTTTCTTTCGAAAAGTTTTTATTTGCTTTATCAACGTAAAGAATTACACAAAACACAATTCACATATCACATTACAAAAACCACTTTTACTCACAAATCCTCTCAACTCAAACTTATTGTATAAAGTTGTAGTTATTTTGAACTATATCTCAGAATTAAAGTTAATGCTACTGTTTTAGTTGGATTAAAAATAATTCGCCATTCATTGATTAGCCAAGCAGAGATTGATGAAATATCATCCTTTATTATGATCAGTAGGTGTACTTAGGTCACCAGCACTGTCTCCAATAACATATAGAGAAGTATCAACTGCAAACAAGTTAATATAAGAAGTAACATCAGCTGTTATATCAATGAATGATAGAAAATAAAAAGGGCCAAAGAACAGATCCTTAAGGAACTCCTGAAGATAAGGATTAAGTATTTGATTGGTATATCCATCAATTAATTAAGCTCTTAACCACTCAAATAATTTTCCTTTTTATACAATTTTTGTAAAGTTTATACAAATACCTACATGCCGAACCCTGTCAAATGCCTTGTTTATATGACAGAATATGAAAGTTAAACTTGTACAGATTTGTGTGACATCAGTTTAATATCTTTTATTGTGTGTTTTATATATCATTTTTCATTTAATGGTTTTCAGTTAAGATACTGACATACATGTATGAATAGAAACTTTATTTTATTATCAATATGCTTTAAATAATTCGATTAATAAGGAGATTTATTTTTCAAGTAATGGAATTAAATTATTACTTCCCATTTATTGAATCTAAAAGATAATATTTAAACAATGATCATTTTCTATTACTTAAAGCTGTAATATATGAGAATTTTCCAAATTGTTAATACTGACTAAGTATCATACATTCTTAGTTGAAACAGACTATAACTTAAACTTCAAAGAATTTCCTATATAAACATCTTTCTTTCAAGTTCCAGAGTTGGTGTTCGGGGAATGAGCCTTGTCGGTTTAGCTGGACTGTACACAAAGCTGGCGACGTCATAGCATACCCCGTCCGTCTAACAGGAAATGTTTGATAAATGGCTGTACGTTGTCGGTTGTGCTGGACTGTACACACAGCAGGCGACGTCATACCATACCCCGTCCGTCTAACAGGAAGTGTTTGATAAATGGCTGTAACGCCAGCTTGTTTAATACACTTACGTGGAGGTGTCGTGATAGATGGCTCTGACACACAGCATATATCACACAAAGTATGATGAATTTGTAGAAATGATGTAGTTGCCGGACTTTGCTAAGTATTTCATTACGCTCTATCCTTATCTACGGTCAGTTTATTTCTAACAACACGCTTTTCACTTATCTACCGTACGTTTATAAGGAATAACATGTATTGAGATTCCACATGGAAATCACTTATCATTATAGAGCACTGTTTGTATTACTTAGTGGAATTTACATTTAATAGATAAAACTGTTACCACAGTAGGCGGGTGTTATTAATTATCAAGGCATCGATTTATCATTAAATCTGTTGTGTAAAAAAATCATAAACTGGTAGTGGCACGGTTCATAAAGACAATATCAACTTGAAAAGAAACTGCAATACGGAAAATACAAAGCCTTAAAAGATCGTAATAAGTCACTTATCGTCGGCAAGTCAAAGAATTACAACAAAATCCGGTATATTGCCTTTTTTGTATTAAGAAGTGTTCTTATAGTACAGCAGTATGATAGTATCTGTTTATATCTTTATATTGTAGGTACATGTACCAACTTTGCCTAATAACTCTTTTATAAAGCTTTTATAAATATCATTGAAAATTGTGGCTGTGTTTTATGTTTGAGCGTAAGAAGTAGCGATTCCGTTTACAGAAAGCTCGCTCGCAAGAGTCACTTTCTCCTGTTCAGTAATCTATTAAAGTTTTCCTCGTATTTTTTATGCCTCCGCCATGAAATGGGGGGCATACAGTGTTACCCATGTCCGCCCCGTCCCGTCCTGTCACGTCGCGTCCCATGGTAATGTAACCATCTTATCTCAATAACTACTGATCCGATTGTCATAAAAATTCGCATACGTAATAAGCATGAAGAACTAATTTCATATGGGGGAAGGGGGCATTTATGTGTCACAGACATTTCTAGTTTCGTATGAATTGCCAAGCGAACTAAACTGCTACGATTTTAAAAGTTGTTTTATTACTTCAAAGCATATATTGACGTGGGTAACCAATGGTGATTAATACGTGATATAAAGACTATATCAAGACTTCAGAAAATGTTAATTAATATTTCGTTAATGGAATTCAAAACTTGAAGGAACTTTACGCAATTAATAAATATTTGTAGATGAGGCGTATACCTGTTTTCTTGATGCGGCTTTCCTTGAAGATATCTCCCGGTAAATTAACTAATAAAACCTGTTTGACTTTTGAGATCGTAGAAATGCGAACTTTCTGTAAACGGACTTGCCATTCATTACGCTCAAACGTGTAACACACCGGCAGCTTCAAATGATTATCAGGCCAGAATCGGTACCTAGAGCTCAAAAGATCCAAACATGCAAACATCCTATCGCGGTACTATAAGACTTTATTGAAATATTAGTTTTTGCCAGGACAGAGTCGGCTCATTACCGAACCAGGTCTGGCGAAAAATCGTGAAATCTGAGGGGAACTCGGACAATGTATGTTTTATGACGTCATCATTAAGCTGATTCGTACCCAATGGCGGGACTCATTCGGAAATCCGATCTTCCAACAGTAAAATTATTTTAGAGAGGCTCGTCCCGTTTTTGTTGTAATTCATTTGAGTTGCCAACTTTGGTAGAATACTTCCATTAGGTATAACAGATTGACTTAATCTATAAATCCTTTGCTTTTTTCATATCATCAATTACTTCTCCATTATGACCGTAATTGATATAGTAATATTTTTTTTTTCAATTTTTAGTCAAGTTACCTTTCGATTCACATACACATGTACATGTAATCGTTTTTGTGATAGAAAGCGCCTGAAATTATATATATATAAATATATAAACTTTATTTATTTTACAACAATTATGACACAAGTTATACAACTTATATTAATCATTCTTGTTGGCCCGGATGTTAGCGTGCGAAGGGTCTTACCGTGGGAGGAAACCGGAGTACCCGGAGAAAACCCAGGTGGTCGGGCAGGTGACCCCATACATTTTCACGTCCGGTCGCGGAATCGAACCCCAGCTGCCTTGGTGAAAGGCAAGTGCGCTATCTACTGCACCACCCGACTACCCTGAAATAACATAAATCCTTGTCCAATAATTCCTTTATAGACGTTTACTTCCGGTATTGTTCTGAGGTAAGATTTGATTGAATACAACTTTATATAATATCTAATGAGTGATTCGATGATTGTTGAAAAAATAATTAACCCATCGATTTGTTTTCGAATTACAAATCAAAGAATTTTCAGGAAATTGGTTTTGCAGATAATTGTTTTCCTCCAAAAAACAATAATTCGGTCACTTATCTGTTCAAAGAGCTGGATTTAAAGAATTTCTAATTTAAAAGCAATTATTTGAAAAAGGCAAAGCCTTAAAATGGCGTAGCCTTAGTTAATCGCTGATACTTTACGGATTCAGAAAGAGATACAACGTGTACTATTGATTCAGAATGTTATACGATCACCACTATTTAAAGTAGTTAAGTCAGAAATAACAACCAAACACAAGCTCTGAAGAGGTGTGTTTTACATAACCGTCAGGGGAGATTGGTACAAGATAGGCGCTTATTCAGCCAATCAAATTAAAGTCCTATCTGGGATGTTTGCCAGCTTGTCTGCTCATTAGATTATGGGATGGCTGACCGAGCCCGGTCTTGGGGAAAGTTCGGAAAGGCGTTCTTGTTAGGTCGCAAAGGCTTTCGGGTAAGTTCGGAAAGGCGTTCGGGTAAGATCGGAAATACATTCGGGTAAGTTCAGAAAGGCGTTCGGGTAAGATCGGAAATACATTCGGGTAAGTTTGATCCCGCTAAAACATGTAACGTGAGATATTTCAATAGTGTTAATGCGTTTCTTGCCCGAATATCCCAGGTAATGCGCGAGATATTCCTGGGGGTCAAAAATGATATTTCATTAAATTCCGATGGTACAGCAATAGGATAGTTAATGTCTATGAAGGTTTTATCATCCGAGACTCTCAATATGTTACACGGCTCTGGAGCGTAAACAAAATAGAGAATATCAAAGTCCCAATAAAACCACAATACGAACTAAAAATCGGTTAAACTATAGGCAAAATAGGAACAAAGGAAAGATGTATGTTGAGATCCTTGCAAAAGTACAAGATAATAAGACCAGCTGTTCCGGAAGAGAAAGCGTCCCCCGCACCACCGACGACACCCGCCATGTAAATCTTGGTCACATCCAAGTAAGCATCAATCCTCAAAATGAGAACCGAGTAATCATTGTCAATCAAAACAAGTTAGCACACTAATAAACAAACACAAAAACGTCCATCTTCATATCACACAAAGAATCAGAATATTTCTCGATGAAATCAAGATGAAGTTTGTTCGCCAGCAGTTGACATTTACCACGAAATATCGATCTTCAGGGCAGGCCCTTGAATAACGAAGCAACTGCGACATGTAAACACCATACGATAGAGAAACAGGAATGTAACTATCAAGAAGGGAAAGTTCACGATCGTAATATCGAAATTGTCACGTTTATCATACAGCCTAGTAGTAAGCTGCCCGTGTTTATTCCGTTTTCAGAAAGTTCTCATAACTAAAAATAAAAAAAGAATACACCGGTTTAAAATGAAACCCCTTGCGAGCTTTCGCCAACGTTTCCGACGAACAAGTGCCCCCTCCCCAAGGTCAAAACAAGATAAAACTAAGATTTGTTTATTATTGAAAAACAATCGATAAGCAAATGACAATTAAAAGGTATCAAGCAATAAGACAATTGTAAAATCCATGTAAAATTGATTACGGAAGATGAAAAAATAACAGATTAATGGTTTGAAACAGTAGCAATGTGATGATAACCTGTCAGACTAATATTTTATGTTTAATATTTAGAAAAAATATACTTATTAATACTTTCAAATATCCAAATACTAGGTCTACGACAATGAATAGTGATTTCATGTAAGTGACATTCAATAATTGGTCACCAATACGTTTAAATTCTGCGCATGCTATTAAAAAGTGCTCTCATGTAAAAAGGGGAGCTGTATGCGTATCTTCCCTTTTCGGCAGATGCAGGTGAGTGATGTAGGTATGTACAGTTCGGAATCAAGAGCCTACCTCTTTGCGATCACCTCGGCTCGATAGAGATGGTCAAGTGTTCTATGTAGACCTTTGTTGTTGCCATTGACATTGAAAGACTGACGCAATAACAGACTTAATATCTGCATGTGGCAGTTTAATTTATTGCCATATTTGTTCCTTTGTCAACTTTTGCATTCCCTTCGGTCTGGGAGTCAAAGAAAGACAATTTAATGCCATGTTTGTTCCTTTGTCAACTTTTGCATTCCCTTTGGTTTGGGAGTCAAAGAAAGACAATTTTAAAATGTCTCGGAAGCCCGAGACACCTAGTAGGAAGACAGGTTTTGTATTATATGTAAAGTGCTTTTGAGGTTAAATGATTATAAACTTTGGAGGACCGATAGGAAATCAGAACTGACTTTCAATGCGGTGTTCATCGGCAAGGCCAAGGGCTTCAGTAGATAAAATAGAGGCGTCATCTGGTAGTCGAATTTAAGAACCATGGTGCATTGTGCAGCAGGTTGCTTACTCGTAATATGTAAATGTACTGCGACAACGAGTCTGAATCTTGCAACAATACAAGTGTAAACTTTACAGCCAAATCTGGCGATATGTAGAGGTATGTTTGTGAAAGTGGGGCTCAATCTCACAAAGTGTAGAGGTGTAACTGTCATACCGTGGCTCACTGTCATACCGTGGCTCACTGTCATACCGTGGCTCACTGTCATTCCGTGGCTTACTGTCATACCGTGGCTCACTGTCATACCGTGGCTCACTGTCATACCGTGGCTCACTGTCATACTGTGGCTCACTGACATATCGTTGCTCACTGTCATACCGTGGCTCACTGACATATCGTTGCTTAATCTCACAAGGTGTAGAGTTAAAACTGTCATACCTTGGCTCGCTGTCATAGCGTTGCTTATTCTCACAAAGTGTAGAGGTGAAACTGTCATACCGTGGCTCACTGTCATAGCGTTGCTTATTCTCACAAGGAGTAGAGGTAAAACTGACATAGCGTGCGTGACTCAACTCAAATATTGTAGAGGCGTAACTGTCATAGCGTTGTTTAATTTCACAATATTTAGAGGTAAAACTGACATAGCGTGGCTCAACTCAAATATTGTAGAGGTGTAACTGTCATACCGTGGCTCACTGACATATCGTTGCTTAATCTCACAAGGTGTAGAGTTAAAACTGTCATACCGTGGCTCGCTGTCATAGCGTTGCTTAATCTCACAAGTTGTAGAGTTAAAACTGTCATACCGTGGCTCGCTGTCATAGCGTTGCTTAATCTCACAAGGTGTAGAGTTAAAACTGTCATACCGTGGCTCGCTGTCATAGCGTTGCTTAATCTCACAAGGTGTAGAGTTAAAACTGTCATACCGTGGCTCGCTGTTATAGCGTTGCTTAATCTCACAAGGTGTAGAGTTAAAACTGTCATACCGTGGCTCGCTGTCATAGCGTTGCTTAATCTCACAAGGTGTAGAGTTAAAACTGTCATACCGTGGCTCGCTGTCATAGCGTTGCTTAATCTCACAAGGTGTAGAGTTAAAACTGTCATACCGTGGCTTGCTGTCATAGCGTTGCTTAATCTCACAAGGTGTAGAGTTAAAACTGACATAGCGTGGCTCAACTCAAATATTGTAGAGGTGTAACTGTCATACCGTGGCTCACTGACATATCGTTGCTTAATCTCACAAGGTGTAGAATTAAAACTGTCATACCGTGGCTCGCTGTCATAGCGTTGCTTAATCTCACAGGGTGAAGAGTTAAAACTGTCATACCGTGGCTCGCTGTCATAGCGTTGCTTAATCTCACAAGGTGTAGAGTTAAAACTGTCATACCGTGGCTCGCTGTCATAGCGTTGCTTAATCTCACAAGGTGTAGAGTTAAAACTGTCATACCGTGGCTCGCTGTCATAGCGTTGCTTAATCTCACAAGGTGTAGAGTTAAAACTGTCATACCTTGGCTCAATCTCAAATAGTGTAGAGGTGTAACGATATTGTCCATCGAGGCTAAATCTTGCTACATTGTAAGCGTAGAGATGCAACAGACCACAAAACAGTCACAATCAAAGTTATGTTTCATAGGGATAAAATATTAGATATTCTGTTAGACATATAAATAACCTGTCAAGAAATGTCTGCTGGATTTGAAGATTAATTGCAATATGCATGTATGTGACGGTTTAATATATCTGTCGCGTGATTTCATTGAACATTCTATTTGTCAATCCATACTGGACCAATATTCATCACATTCTCAAGGTCACCTTGAGTTAAAGTTAATCTAAGCGTCATAACTAAATTGTAAATAAATACCAAAGCGTCAACATTCAAAGCTGAAATATACCATAGAGTCAACGCCAAAGGGTTATATATTTCAAGGGTTAACACTCAATGGTATGAAATGAATCGCAGAGTTGACTTGGGGGTTATGTATTTAAAAGTGTCAACACTCGAGGGTATAAAATAAACAATAGGGTCAACATTCAAGGCATAAATATACCACAGAGTCAACGCACGCTACAGTTTAAATTATGTCCAAACGTCAGCACAAAGATGTAAGTTAAACAAAAGTGTCAATACAAATGTGTAAAATATACCACAGAGGTAACACACCAGGTACGAAATGCCATCGCGAAAAAGGCTAAGATATACCACAGGGTCATCACTCCAGGTACAAAATGCCATCGCGAAAACACCGAAAGCTAAAAGATACCATAGAGTTATCTCTCCAGGTACAAAATGTCATCGTGTAAACACCGAAGGCTAAGATTTACCACAGAGTCATCACTCCAGGTACACAATGCAATCGCGAAAACACCGAAGGCTCTAATATACCAGAGAGTCATCACTCCAGGTACAAAATACAATCGCGAAAACACCGAAGGCTAAGATTTACCACAGAGTCATCACTCCAGGTATAAAATGTCATCGTGTAAACACCGAAGGCTAAAATATACCTCAGTCATCACTCCAGGTACAAAATGTCATCGCGAAAACACCGAAGGCTAAGATATACCACAGAGTCATAACCCCAGGTATGTCATCGTGTAAACACAGAAGGCTAAAATATGCCACAGGGTCATCACTCCAGGTATAAAATGTCATCGCGTAAACACCGAAGGCTAAAATATACCACAGGGTCATCACTCCAGGTACAAAATGTCATCGTGTAAACACAGAAGGCTAAAATATACCACAGAGTCATTACCCCAGGTATGTCATCGTGTAAACACAGAAGGCTAAAATATACCACAAAGTCATCACTCCAGGTATAAAATGCCATCGCGTAAACACAGAAGGCTAAGGTATACCACAGCGCCAACTAAAAAAAGTGATTACATTTTTTCTTAAAATAATAATCAGGAGATTAGGTAATGTTTTATATCTCTGGCAATAGTTCTAGAGGTAAAAAAATAGTTAAAACTACAGAGCAGGCAAGAAAGAGCGACAAATGATGCCAATGAACTTGAAGAACTGGCAATCGGCACTGGCTTCAATGTATATATTGATTGGGTATTCTTTTACGGTTTGTCAATCTTTCCGTAGACAATAAAGACAGGATAACGAGAACGAGGGATGAAGTATATATAGAGGTTATAAAACAGATAAACAGTACAACAGATCGGGGCTGTCAGTCTAAAACCTATTTTAATTCTAACGTTTTAGGAGACGGCTTCTGTACGAATGGTGATTGTGTTAACCTTTCAGGCTGAAGCTGTTTGTTGTGGCAATCGAATGAAGTGATTTGCGAGAGTGATGGCAGCGAGGACGTTAGATGGGAGAGTGAATACAGTTTTCGGAGACCTTTTCAAACATCTCATAAAGGTAGCATAGGCTATCCCCTTCTCTATTTTTTAGTATACTGTGCTGACATTTAAGTACATTGGCCAAGGTTCATCTTACACCATATAACGTCCAGCCCACCAAATAGTCTCAGGAGTCTTCAACGGTTACAATATATTTTGAAAGTCTAATATCGTTGAAAACAGGATCTTGACGAATAATCAAACATCGCGCCTTGTCTTGACAACAAACCCAAGGCGAGGCAATATTATTATCGGGGTCAACAGACTGTTGAACATTTTTGATTAGTCGAATAACAGTTCGGTTCGCACCAAAGTCCATGTTCAGTTTATATTTAAAACAACATATCATCTATCATTAAAACGACTGAAAAGGTGATTTTTATATGACTAAGGTTAATTATCTATAAATTTGTGATACAAAATTACGTCAATACATCTTCTCCCAAATTAATTTCGTTTTTAGCTAAAAGTGAACATAAATTTGGTAATGTAGATTCAATTCAAGAAACTGAATTGAAACGTAACAAATTGAAATCTTGCTTGGTCTATCATTATATTTTCTTTTAATTTCCAAGAATATGAGTTAATAACTGATCCCGTTTTTTACACACTTCAATCGCTGCTGTATCTCTTTATAAATGTGAAGGATGGCTCTGTGCTAGTCTTAATCCGTCTAATTCAATGGATGTGTTTGTTTTGAGTATTTCCTGAACCGTAGGAGTCCTAACCAATGTGTTTAGTCCCGGAAACTCAGGCACTTTTACACCCTCCCGAAGGTCTATTTATCAGGCAAATCTAAATATTCTGACGTTATTTGATAAAGTATGGTTAACGACACTCCCGAAGGAACAAAAAGTGCAATTTCTCTCGAGTTAGAGAGTTGTTTCCTTTTCCATTATTAGGTACAAATGTAGAACTAAACACTTCTATATTCTGTTTTCACATATTTATTATGCAGTTATACATTTGCTTTTTGCAATTTGTTAAAAATAAAGTATTACATTTGTTTTTCCATGTCAGTGTTTTTCCACACACTAAGGTAGTGATATTTTTTCTTGAGCTTAAAGGACACATGACCTGAGTGATCCCATGGGAAAACTGCCGTATCCAAGTGTTGTGGACTAGCTTGAACTATACGTACTCTATGTATATATCAGGTTTCAATGATAAAGATCATGTAACACACATATATGCTGCACCTCTTAAATTTAGTAATAGATACAGAATGCGAAAAAATGAATTAAACTGCATCATACAGCTGTTTCGTCCTCCTAGGACTCTTCAGTGATGCTAGGGGCCAAAAGGTAGGAATCAAAAATTTCTAAACTAATGTAGAAGCAGAAGGGTCAGGTGCTTAAAACCCCTTCAATTTATGAATGATACAAAAGAATACATAGAATATAGTTTTGATACATTTGGAAACGAGTGATTAATGTTTCTCGACATTCTACCACTAGCCATTCACCTCTTGTTTGCAAGTTCGAACCCACCTGGGGCAGTTGCCAGAAACTGGCCGTATGTCGGTGGTTTTACTCCGGGTACTCCGTCTTTCCTCCATCACCAAAACCTCGCATGGCCGTTAATAGGACGTAAAAAATAAACCAAGTTTTGAAACAAATTATGATTGAACCATCCTCTTCAAGTTTAGCTTCATATAAGTATACCTTCGAATAAGGTACAATGCAAAAAAACCTTCATGGGTTTATTTTCCAACATTAAATGCAAACGATAGATTTATTTTATTTTTGGTTTGGTTTGTTTGTGCTTTACGTTTTATTAATTGACAACTTGTCGTGCCCATATAAGGACATGCTGGGTTTCATACAACTGACAAGTAGGCCTCGAAAACCCGATCCAGGTGCGAAGGGTTCGTTTTAGTAGAAAACTAGATACCTAACCGCCTGACCACCACGGCCTGTGGTGTAAACATGCAACTTAATTAGAAGAATAGCCATAAAATATGCCTATACCTGATTATAGCAGACTATCCTTAAATCTAATAATATGATTTTGTTTGGCGGACAAAGAGTTTTCTTCATTATTACAAAGGTATAATGTGAGGGTAAACATGCGAGTCGGTTACCATTTCCCCGAGGTAACAACAGAACCAAGTGTCTCCATAAGACTGTCTGTTTCCCCGAGGTAACAACAGAACCAGGTGTTTCTATAAGACTGTCTCTGTTTTCACGAGGTAACAACAGAACCAGGTGTTTCTATAAGACTGTCTCTGTTTTCACGAGGTAACAACAGAACCAGGTGTTTCTATAAGACTGTCTCTGTTTTCACGAGGTAACAACAGAACCAGGTGTTTCTATAAGACTTCTCTGTTTCCACGAGGTAACAACAGAACCAGTTGTTTCTATAAGACTGTCTCGGTTTCCACGAGGTAAAAACAGAACCAGGTGTTTCTAAAAGACTGTCACTGTCTCCCCGAGGTAAAAACAGAACCAAATGTTTCTATAAGACTGTCTCTGTTTTCACGAGGTGACAACATAACCAAGTGTTTCTTTAAGACTGTCTCTGTTTCCACGAGGTAACAATAGAACCAAGTGTTTCTTTAAGACTGTCTCTGTTTCCACGAGGTAACAACAGAACCAGGTGTTTCTATAAGTCTGTCTCTGTTTCCCCAAGGTAACAACAGAACCAAGTGTTTCTATAAGACTGTCTCAGTTTTCACGAAGTGACAACAGAACCAAGTGTTTCTATAAGACTGGCTCTGTTTCCCCGAGGTAACAACAGAACCAGGTGTTTCTATAAGACTGTCTCTGTTTCCCCCAGGTGACAACAGAACCAGGTGTTTCTATAAGATTGTCTCTTCGCTGTCTGCCTTCTTTGAAGAGTCACAAGTATAGATTTCTTCCCCATTTTAGTTAAGTAGATACGTATCGGGTGATCTAAGATTGCATGCACAAATCAGAAGATCCACTTTAATACAAATTAGCTGACATAACCAGCCGCGCTCCACAGAAGCTTAAAGTGCAGTACCTGGGGAAATTAATGCTCTCCAGTCTGATTCTCGATGAATTGTTTATCGCATGCAGTGCTCGGGCGTTTCGTTTCTTGTCTGACTCAATTCTTTCCTTTGGTAGTGACATTGGCGTACTCATGATATATTGAATTATTCTATATTTTTGTCGACTGTATGTATACAGGAACTCCTGCTGACATTTGGATAAAGCTGCACACATTGTCCACTGTCATAGATCCTACGGAACCAGACGTAAAAGTATTGTCCAATAGTCGCTTTAATCTACAGAGATAATACTACTGCCATACAGGCTACTAAACCCTCATACAAACTCAACTTATCATGTGTTTGTGTTTTCCTTTCATAGACAAAACATACAGAGTACCGAGGCGGAAATAACCCTTAATACTTACTTAAAATCTATGTATCAAAGTTTAACATATCAAAACTAGTAAATGACAGATTTTTACGAAGAAAACGTATTCGATAATAAGAACAGGAGTTTTGAAAGGATAACTATAGGTCACGCCCAAGTAAATGTTAAGTTGTCGAAGTCAGAACTGAAGTATTTTTCAATCATAACAACGTTTTAAAGCAAGCACTGATATTAGGAAATAACTGCGACATGTAATCACGTTGGTTGGAGAAGCAGGGATGTTACTATCAAGAAAGGGAAAGTTCGTTCACTCGCGATCGGAAATTCGAAACGTTTATCGTAAAGCTTAGTAGTAAGCTGTCCATGTTGGTCATGGCTTATGTAAAGATCGAGGTTAGCAGCTAATGTAGAAGATTTTGTTGTGGCCTTGATTTCAAGTTCAGAAGGGTATGAACGATCGCCTAGGTCAACAAACCTTTTTTGTGATAGACAACATATAGTATCTATAACTAAAAGTGACTTTTTTCTTTCCTGTCCACCTTCAGCTTTGTATAAAGCAAAAAAAAGTCAGCTAAGGGTGGGCGCAGTTTGTTCCAATAGGAATGTCAACACTGTGCTCGAATAGCTTTCCATGAATCGCAACAAATATATTGTTGATCAGGAATTCAATCATCGTACAATAGCCCCCACCCCCACCTAGATAAAAAACATCTTTGTCATTGTTGTATTTTTCATAAAGTATGTTCTAGCCCACAACCACAGATTTGTCTTTTTACATTGATATTGTGTAGGAGATCAATACATGCTCAATTGGGTTCAGGTTTGGTGACACTGATATCCATTGGAGCGTGTCTATCACTTCCTGTTGAAGGTAGTCCTGTACTAAGCGGTGGCTCTGTTAGGGCATTGTCGTCCGTTAGGACAGGCAACCGTACCAATGGATGGGTATCGAAATGTGGAACAACGAAAGGTCGAAGGATCTAATCACGGTGCCTCAGCCAATTTAAACTCCTTCAAGAAGCCTACAGTTCAGAGAAAGGCATACTCTGTGAGTAACACCACCATCAACTAATTTTGTTTACTTTGATGTGACAACGATTTACATGGCAGGTGTCGTCAATGAAGCAGAAAATGCTTACTCTTCCGGAACACCTGATCTTATTCTCTTGTAGTTTTTACAAGAGTGTGCATGTCAATCTTTCTTTTGTTCCTTTTTTGCCTCTAGTTTAATCGATTTTGAGTTCTGATTATGGTTTTGTTGATGCTTTGGTATTCTCTGATTTTTTTAAAAAAAATTTTTCGTCAAAAATGTGATTCTGATGGTATGCCATATTACTTGGTATCAAAACACGAACCCTGCCGTCTTTAGAAATAAGTTAAACACGGTTTTCATTAATCTAGTGAACTTTTCCACAAGACATTATAATCCATGCCCAGTGATCACGTACCACCGTTTGTTGTTACCTTCACACCAACAGAGGACATTTAACTGGCCGGCGAGAGAGAAGCTGCCTATCGTTCAAACGTCTGCTGACGATAGGCATACTAAAGAGAACATTGGTTCTATCTGTAGTTTTTCGCGGTTTGCCAAGCATGGGAAATAATAGAATGGCGTAGATTTCATACTTCCTTCAAACATTCCAGAATCTTGCCAGCTTTCAGCATTTGTCAACTTCGATCTTGCCATGTTTTAAATAAATTATACACATGCAAGCGCTTCTTTAGGAGGCAAGGAAAAAAATTTTTTTTATTTTTTTTTTTTTTTTGTTAGAGTACGGGTTACTCAAATATAACTCGGGCTATAGTTAAGTTGGAAACATACACTACCAAACACAAAACGAGAAATAGCAAGGAGTACAACAGGGACTACTTTCGCAAAAAAAAATTTAGTTAAAATTTCAATACTAAAATCGATTGTCCTTTACTTATGTCCAAGTGCATTGCTCATAAATGCCATATAAAAGTAGCCCAATGCTTAAAGAAGGGTAATGTGAAAAGTCTTAAACGGTCATAGCTTTGGCTTATCTCTGATATTTACTGAAAATATTCTCACCGAAGTCAACAAGATAATTTTGTTGATATTCTCAACAAATGGAAATAAAAAGTTGACAGGATTTTGTACAAAAAAATAAAGGTAGACTACATGTATATGTTTGATTAATGCGGCTCTTTTTGAAGATATACATGTATATCCAAGTTGAATACATTGAATACATAATTTATATAACAGAACATGGTTGATGACAAAACATATCCGTTTCTACTTTTTGTGACTGTGGCAAAAATGAAAATAAAAAAACCCTGAAGCACCGACAAAGAGATAAATGCAACGGACATCAACTGAAGCTTTCAACTGTCGCCCGAAAATAGCCGATCAAGGCCGACTAGGACGCGTTTGTATGACGTATATCCGGTTTTCCCACTGAAGGGCTACTTCCGGACGAAAAGAATTAAAGGCAAAGTGAAACAAGAAATGCAGCTCAGTTTACGCACACATGTGTTACCATTAAAGAGCTTTGGTCGGGCTCGTTCGCTCTTATAGATACGAGTTATGCTGTGAGACGTGTCTGAATACAGCTCTACTCTCGCTCTCCTGGTGGCTATGTATAGTTGTTCACGTCTGTCATTTTTTATATGAAAGCGCTATAAAGTGATTTCAGTTGTGCTAGATATGACGCCCTACACGTTTTTAATGATGAATCAAAATATATCGTTAATTGTTTGACTAATGGGCAGAATGCTAATATTTCATGATAGATAAAACAGATGAATAATTGTTAGACTAATCACTTTTAACGATATCTATGAGAAACATGCTTTGAGCACATTATTTCTAAAAAAAACACATATTTCATATCGTAACATTTCTAAGAATTCCCTTGAAGCTAATGAAAGTAGACGTTTATTTCGATAAGAGATGTATTGTATTGATAGATGGATCCCAGTAGAGTATTTATATGGGTGACTTAAACGAGTTATGTTCTATTGATTTTATAAGAAATGTCAGCGCGGAATGTAGTGTAACATGTTTCCCATACTGGTTCGAGAAAGTCATTGACACATCGTGCATTGTTTTCTAAGAAAGCAAAGCTGTAATAGTAATTCCAAATGTTGTCGGCAGAATCGTAATATGGTTACACACTATACGTCAGAAGTATCGTAAAACATTAGATAAAACTGTTGTAAACCACGTAAGCATTTGGCTTCACGAGAGCCTTCTTTTAATCAGGATAACTTCATGTACAGTGTTCATGTTAATAAGGGAAAAAAAGGGAAAGATAGAGTGTGAAACAGCGTCAAAGCATCAGGCCAAAACTTGAATCTATATTCGATGTAAACGACACCGAGGAGATATGAAAACTAAAGGTGACACCGCATGAACAGGACGGGAGTACGAGGTAGTATGGGTATTTCTCAGATATCAGCGTGTGTAGGGCTGATCAGGGTAAAAATGAGATGTTGGCAGTTTCTTTGTCTCATATCTTGGCATGTTGGAAGAGATTGCCATTGAAAGAAAGTTATGTAAGAAGACTCTTTCTACTTTTTAATAGGGAAAATATCAACTTTTCATGATTTACCAAGAGACAAGACAGGCCATACGTTCTACTATTCTATATGCAACGTAACCAAAGCAACGTCACTAATTTCGTCACTCATTGCATCTGTCATTGAAAATGGCACGTTGCACCGACTTACTCATTATAGCGTATTTATTGGTTTGTGGTAGACAAATAATCTATTACCCCTGCATATAGTAGACGGAGCTATTTTTACCCTCGGGATGAAATTGATGAAATGGAGCATTCGGCAAATCTTCGATTTAAAAGTCATAAACCTTACCCACGGGTTGGGATATATCAGTACTACAATTTTTACATTCTGTGTTGCATTCACCTATATATCAGTAGTAAACCAAATTGTAGTGTGATTCACACTGTATACTACAATTTGCAATAATGCATCACATGACCTTATTTTGACGCCATGTTGGACTACGTGGTATCAACGCTTTGCACTCCGCCTAAGATAACATGTATAATAGTTTTGCATCAATCACTTAGACGACACTGATTTAAATAAGGCTATCATGACGTCAATGCTGGCGCCATGTTGGACTACGTTGCGCAAACGCTTTGCACTCCGCTTCAGATAACATGTATAATGGCTTTGTATCAATAGTTTAGAAAACGTTGGTTAAAATCAGGCTTTTCAAGTAAATAAACACACCCAGAAAAATGGAGAACGTTTGCCGACTATACCCCATATAAATAGACACAGGCATACTTAAAATTATCATTAATGCAAATATAAGCTTAGGACTGTAACTGGCTGTAGTATACAGTTGATATGAATACGTGCGACATGATTATTTATCTGTCCACCCAAATTGTATTCATATCGACTGTATACTACATCTGGTAACATATCAATGCTTAAATACAGGGGTAATATATTCTATAACTCTTTTACGAATTGTGTCACGTCACAGGACGCCATAATGGCTCACAATGATATGGCGTTACGAAATTGGAAAAATCCGATGCTTCAAAGCGGAAAAGGCTACATGCTGAAATAAAATCTGTTCACATACTTTGACCGTACACATTAAATAGCTGATATTTAATTTATGGACAAACGTTGTTCGCAAATATGAGGTATGCGGAGGCTAACTGATGGTAGCGTTTCGCAATAATAGTCTAGGAGAAAAACATATATTTTTTCAAAATTGTACCCTTTTAACGCATTTGCATAATTTCTTAACTTGATCTGGTTGTTTGAATTATAGAAAATACTCTCTCATGCACATATGTGTAGGATAGGAAAATTCAACGCCTGGTTATTATAGAGTCTTATAATCTTACACTCCATTTCACGGTGGCACAAAATTGCACGCCGCAATGCGGCATAGGCGATCTGATGGGATCAAAATGACTTTATAATTTTTTATCGTATACAGGCTAGGTATGGGTTTTTTTCTCGCTGACTGATTCATTTCGTAAAAACAAATAAGGAAAAAGTTTTTAATATTTTTGTTATAATCTGTAAGTTGGCATGAGAGACAAAAAATTACTCTGACGCCAAGGATTTGCCAAATTGAAAAACAAAAAGTCATTTTGAATTTCCCTATCCTATATTCCTGCCTGTTATGTGATATCTGTCACAATTGTTTGTGTGAAGTCGTGGAAAGTAAATACGGTCAGCCCGGATTAAGGGCCTAAGTCTAAGTTATGTTGGTTCCCGAACCCCTTTAAATGAGATAAACGATCGTGTTTTGTAACAACCGCTACTTACCACATATTTTAAAGCTTTTCGTGTGGAATTACCCTAGCTTAGCAGTTTACGTACAGCAAATTACATTTAGCCAGAAAATCGTGATAGGTAGATAAAACATGGAAACAAGCAAATCAGATAACTGTACTGCTGCAGTGATGACTTAAGCGTAGGTAAAATGTCGTAACAGGTGCTTGAAAAATAACTTGTGAACAGATTGTACACTAGATACAAACATCAGGAGTGAAGACAACTGTTAGTGGTCCCAAAGGACGTGGAAAAACAAAATGGCAGAAAAGAGGACAGACAATAAAACAGTATAACAAAATCTTATCGCATGTTAGTAACTCATTAGAAGAGTGTAACCATTTAATATGATGTAAAGTCACAAAATAAACAACATGACACTTGACAACGACAGAGTGAAACCGCACATTAGGAATAATAACTACCTACAAAAATATACACCAGACTTTTATAATATCAGCAATTGACGGTAACACAAGGCATGGCAACACACATGATGACAAGACAGAAATCCGTGTCACGTCTGTGTTTGTTATGAACCCGTATAAACTGTTAGAATAATGCCTGGACGAACCAAAATTGATCTTAATGTTACCATGACAACAAGACAACGCGGGAACCATTTTTCATCAGGGGATAAAATTTACCACTTTCAATTTTCAAAATAAGAAATGATCTTCTATCATAGAAGGAAAAATGGTGTCAATTTAACGCTTCACTGACCACTGAATAGAAACTGGTGGTAGCATGCTCTAAAATGGTGCCACGTAGTCAGAACCAGGTTCAAGAGGATGGCCTTAGTTTGACACCCGTCACTGTTAATACGCATCGCTTACGTGTCTGGTCTTCTGCAGCATCAGTTGACAAGATTTAGAAATACCGTTAATCTGATTTCATGCATTGTTCCTGCACAGCATTCAAACCATGCGCATTATAACGCTGCATTCTATCTATTGTCAACTAATTCGAGTTTAATTGACAAATTCAATTTTAATTGACACTATTTGCTCTATTTGAAGTGCTCTCCAGCATTTGTTGTCGAATTTATTTCTGGTCGTGAATTTTATTGGTTTTAAGACGTCTTTCATTGTCGTTATTGACTGATAATGTGTTGCTTTTGACCTTCATTTCGTTGATTATTGCAGAAGCATGAATGCTTTTACCGTATCTTGAATTAATTTGTCATTAATTGAAAAGCTATGTTAGAATATAAATTAAGAATTATACGTGATATAACAGTAGTTATATTTCCTACATGCTTAAAGGACTCCTTTTTTATATTGCAAAACAGATTGTTTTTTGTTTTAGTTGTAAACGAGGACGAGTGTCTTATTGACAATCACGTCTACATCTTCGGGAACTTCAGACATGAAATATTATAAATATTAGTCGATGTACAATCCATAGGAATACCCCTCATCCCAAATTGTTAATCAGAGTAATCCAGTTTTGTTTCATGTTTATTACAAGGGGTGTTCCATAATAGTGTCATCTGTGCTTTATTTCGCGGAAATCGTGCAATTTATGCACAAAACTACCTCGTGTCGATTGAGTGATCACTGGCTCGTGACACAGGTAAATATCTCGTCCACACGTTCACTAGCCTCGGTACAGTGTACATCGTTTCATAGCCTATTCGTTAGACTAGACACAAAATGACAGGAAAACGAGCTGAAAAGGTTCTTGAAATTAGGGCCTATATAAAAGGTAGGTCATTACTAGGCATAAAGGCTGTAGATATTCACCGCGAGGTGTGTGACATCTATGGGGAGGGCCAAATGTCTCACAGGACTGTTTGTAGGTGGGTAGGTAAATTTAGTGCTGGGCAGCAGCAACTGAAAGAAGCTGCTCACCCAGGTCTTCCTGCAACAACTACGACCAAAGGTAACATAGAAAAAATCCGAAATATCCTCCAAACTGATGCTCGATTCACCGTAAGACAATTGGCTCGAATGACAAACTTGTCGTTAGCAAGAGTTCATGCAATTTTGAAGAAACACCTAAAAGTTAGAAAGATAAATGCAAGATGGATACCCCATTTGTTAACGTATGAGCAAAAGAAGACGCGTGTAACAATGGCAAAAAAACTTCTCAAAATGTACCCAAAATATAGTAAAAAGGCTTTTGATAATATAGTCACTGGTGATGGGACCTGGGTGTATTATTTTGAACCAAAGCGGAATATGGGCCACTAAAAATGCCAGACGCCCAAGTATTGCCAAACGAATACGAACGGTAAAGAAGGTTTTGTATGCTATTTTTTTCACTTATAAGGGTCCGGCTATTCAAATCCCGGTGCCAAAAGGCAGAACGGTCACAGGCAAGTTCTATAAAAACGTTGTTCTGAGAAAGTTGAAGAACTACTACAAAAGTCGCCGCCCCAAAACAGGACTTAAGTTTGTCCGACTTTTGCATGATAATGCACCCGCTCACAAGGCATGTATTGTGACTGACTTTTTGGAGTCAGAGAAGGTTACCGTCCTTCCGCACCCTACGTATTCGCCAGACTTGGCCCCCTGCGACTATTTTCTCTTTCCAAAACTTAAATATCATTTATCTGGAAGGAGATACAATTCGAGAAATGCCCTTGGATCTGCTGTTTATCAGTGTCTGATGGGTGTACCCATTGTAGAGTATGAAAAATGCTTCCAAAAATGGATTGACCGGCAACAGAGGTGTGTTCTGGCTGGCGGAGAGTATTTTGAAGGGCAGAGCAAATTAAAATGAACAAAAGCACTTCCGCTATATGAGCACCGATGCAAGTGACATTATTTTTGGAACACCCCTCGTATGTCAAGCATCCTTTTAGTTATGTATTCGTGCATTCGTGTACTAGCTCGCAGATCTGATTCAAACTGCCACCTTACCATAATGTTCAGATGTTGATGGTACGGTGTCACCGACATGAGGGCGAAAAGTCATTTCTACCACAATGGGTAGGTGTTGCATATTTACACCCCCTTTCTTTTAATCAGTACAGAAATAAACCACACATTGATACACTCCGGATCCGTTTTGATTGGCTGACACGGTAAACTGTGATAGGAACTTCTTTCTAATCGCTTGAATACGATTTGTAAAGTCATTTTTTAATATACATATATATATAACAGTGACTTTTTTACGTATAGTTCATGTCGCTACGCCAGCCTTGTCCACAAAATACACGTGTTTGTGTATTCAGATTTTTACCTAAAGCTCGTGTCATTTATAACTTTTAAAAACTAATTAAAGAGGTTGAAATAAATGCCATATTCAACAACCTCTCGTCGTGTGACCTCTATATCCTTTATTCTGTAGGTGGTTTACCGTTAATTACCGTCCATCCCCGACAAACAGCAGTAACTCTTATAATAATAATAAATGATGCTCATTGACATTCTAAATGCAGAGATGGATATAGCCAATTGTGAAAAGGGAGGAAACACCACATTTTAGGGGGTTTTAATGGGTTATTAAAAGAATTAACACCACAGCAAAAATATCATAAAGGAGCTCGAGGAATACCTCAAACAAAAATTCATAGAACATAATTTCTGAAGAGAATAGTATTTACGTTCGCAACAGGAACAAAGCTTGACACACTAATAGATGTCGAGTCGTACCAACAAGATGAAAGGCACGTTGACCCATGAGACACAACAATCCTTGCCATCAACGTTCCATTACGATATGCACGTGTATCGTTATGGACGCATTATATAAATTAATGCCCGCTGCCGGTGTGATTAAGTCTTCAGTTTAAGTATAAAATACACATAGAAACACTATGTATCACGAATATTATGGTATTACGTTAGCTAAGCGTTCCCAACTACATCATATAATTACAGACCTAACTATTTGATAGCCTACATATTCCCATTACAGATTTTTTTAAACAGTGTAATTGATTCATACAGTATGTAATAATTCCTAAAAAAATGTTTGTGTTTCGATAAAATATTGGACATAACACTGTGATCTTGTCATCCTGCCATCAAATATACTTTAATCAAGCCATTTGGTTATAATGTTAGCCAGAGATGGGCTTGTTTAATCTGACGCTGTCACATCCAATTAACACAGACTTTGCTATCTCTCATACGCTTCCACACAAACTCCAGATGATTGTGTTTGTATAGTCCTAATACGATCAGACGGCTCCAGGTATCGCACTCGTTTATATGTATGTAATATCTCCGTTTTTATTTGGCAAAATTAGTCAGAAATTTAGTGGCTAAAGACATTACAATCGACAGAGCCCTGAAAAAAATGTGAGTTTGCGATCTACCATGATAGTATCCATAATTTGTGCGAGCATACACGAAACACGTGATACATAGTTAGACTCAAAACAATACAAGTAATATTTAGTGAGAGTTGGACCGATACAAGTAGTATCTAGTGAGTGTTGGACCGATACAAGTAGTATTTAGTGAGAGTTGGACCGATACAAGTAGTATTTAGTGAGAGTTGAACCGATACAAGTAGTATTTAGAGGGAGTTCGACCGATACAAGTAGTATTTAGATGGAGTTGGACCGATACAAGTAGTATTTAGTGAGAGTTGGACCGATACAAGTAGTATTTAGTGAGAGTTGGACCGATACAAGTAGTATTTAGATGGAGTTGGACCGATACAAGTAGTATTTAGTGAGAGTTGGACCGATACAAGTAGTATTTAGTGAGAGTTGGACCGATACAAGTAGTATTTAGAGGGAGTTGGAACGATACAAGTAATACTTAGTGAGAGCTGGAACGATACAAGTAGATTTTAGTGAGATTTGGAACAAAGCAAGTAGTATTAGTAATAAAGTAGTTCTTAGAGTAAGCTGATTTTTAAGAATCAATGTATGGCACCATGACAAACTTATGACCAGTCAATGATATATTTGACAATACAATATATATGACTTGATCGCGTTTTCACAAAAGTTTTCGAAACAATGGCCTGTTATGAAATTACCACGAAAACACAGCTTCCAGTAAAAACTGATCTGCTTTTTAGATTAAAAGTATCTACCGAACTGCCCTGTTTCACCTTAAATTTGATTCATATAAATGCATACAGTCATTCGTGGTGCATAATCTAACAACAACAACTATGGATTACTGTACGTTGTAAAATAGAATTTTGGTATATTGTATGGATACTTGATTGAAAATGTTTCAAATGTTTATGTTAAATAAATTGGTCACAACGTTCAAGGGGCGAACACAAGACTGCGTTGAAACAACGTTCATGGGCGAACACAACACTGCGTTGAAACAACGTTCATGGGCGAACAAAAGACTAAGTTGAAACAACGTTCATGGGCGAACACAACACTGCGTTGAAACAACGTTCATTGGGCGAACACAAGACTAAGTTGAAACAACGTTCATGGGCGAACACAAGACTAAGTTGAAACAACGTTCATGGGCGAACACAAGACTAAGTTGAAACAACGTTCATGGGCGAACACAAGACTAAGTTGAAACAACGTTCATGGGCGAACAAAAGACTAAGTTGAAACAACGTTCATGGGCGAATAAAAGAATGCGTTGAAACAACGTTCATGGGCGAACAAAAGACTGAGTTGAAACAACCATCATAGGCGAACACAGGACTGAGTTGAAACAACGTTCATGGGCGAACACAAGATCGATTGAACCAATTTACCAGTCCATTTCCCTAGAAGCTTGAATTTTTGTTTACCTTTACGTCATATTTTGCACCATGCCGGTTTATTATTTATTTACTAGTCTTATTAAGCTACGTTCACCCTGGGTCTCTCTCAATAAATTGGCTTTCAACCAATGAATACAATGCCATTGATAGAGTCAGAAACAGTCTGGTGACAGGTGACGTTAATAATTGATAATATATAATAGAGATTTGATTTTGGAATCACTCTGCTTCAGAAATTAGAATTTTCGTGAACTGTCTTAATCTATTGATAACTATCGGAAATGCTATCTGATTTGATATGATATTTTCGATATGACAGCAAATCTCTATAATATTACGAAACATGACGTCTTATAGAACCTAACAGAGGCATACAAACCAATGTCATTCCCTGATATTGGTATGCATAGTCGTGTCTCTGACGTTACAATTAAAAAAAGTATATCACCTGCTTCTAAAGTCTTTTTTTCGGTTGGCAAATGAAAACAATGGAAAGAAACGCATTCGATACGTTGTTGACTTCAATGATATACGTATAATACATAGTGGCGTAAGATGGTATTTTCTTTTCAAGGTAAACAACTAATGAATTCCCCTGATACGTATTAGTGTCTAAATGTATTCCCTTATGTACTACTTCACAGCTTGGTTGTTCAAAAACTCATAGGATGCAATGTCATATATGTTAGCCATACATTTTAGCCATACATGTTAACCATACATGTTAACCATACATGTTAACCATACCTGTTAACCATACCTGTTAGCCTTACCTTATAGCCATACCTGTTAGTCATGCATGTTAGTCATACATGTCAGTCATACATGTTAGCCATATCTGTTAGCTATACCTGTTAGCTATACATGTTAGCCATACATGTCAGTCATACATGTCAGTCATACATGTTACCTATACATGTTAGTCATACATGTTAACCATACATGTTAGTCATACATGTTAGCCATACATGTTAGCCAGACATGTTAGCCATACATGTTAACCATACATGTTAGTCATACATGTTAACCATACATGTTAACCATACATGTTAGTCATACACGTTTACAATATCTGTTAGCCATACCTGTTAGCCTTACCTTATAGCCATACCTGTTAGTCAAACACGTTAGCCATACATGTTAGCCATACATGTTAGCCATACACGTTAACAATATCCGTTAGCCATACCTGTTAGCCGTACATGTTAACCATACATGTTAGTCATACATGTTAGCCATATATGTTAGCCATACATGTTAGTCATACATGTTAGCCAGACATGTTAGTCATACATGTTAACCATACATGTTAGTCATACATGTTAACCATACATGTTAGTCATACACGTTAACAATATCTGTTAGCCATACCTGTTAGCCTTACCTTATAGCCATACCTGTTAGTCATACATGTTAGCCAGACATGTAGCCATATAAGTTAGCCATACACGTTAACAATATATGTTAGTCATACCTGTTAGCCGTACATGTTAGCCATACACGTTAGCCATACCTGTTAGCCATATCTGTTAACCATACATGTTAACCATACAAGTTAGTCATACATGTCAGCCATACATGTTAGCCATACATGTTAGTCATACATGTTAGTCATACATGTTAACCATACCTGTTAGCCAGACATGTTAACCATACATGTTAGTCATACATGTTAGTCATACATGTCAGTCATACATGTTAGCCATACATGTTAGCCATACATGTTAGTCATACAAGTCAGCCATACATGTTAGCCATACATGTTAACCATACATGTTAGTCATACATGTTAGCCATACAGGTTAGCCATACATTTTAGTCATACATGTTTACCATACATGTTAGTCATACATGTTAACCATACATGTTAGTCATACATGTTAGCCAGACATGTTAGTCATACATGTTAGTCATACATGTTAGTCATACATGTTAGTCATACATGTTAACCATACCTGTTAGCCAGACATGTAAACCATACATGTTAACCATACATGTTAACCATACATGTTAACCATACATGTTAACCATACATGTTAGCCTTACCTTATGGCCATACCTGTTAGTCATACATGTTAGTCATACATGTTAGTCATACATGTTAGTCATACATGTTAGTCATACATGTTAGTCATACATGTTAGTCATACATGTCAGTCATACATGTTAGCCATACATGTTAGCCATACATGTTAGTCATACAAGTCAGCCATACCTGTTAGCCATATATGTTAACCACACATGTTAGCCATACATGTTAGCCATACATGTTAGCCATACAAGCTTCTGAGAACACCAAGAAGCTAAATATCTTAACAACTTATATTTACATTTGCGCTGCGACCCACTATATGAACATTAACAGGAAAAATGTTTTTCATAAAAGTATGAAAGCAATGGTTCTCGAGACGTATCACGCGATTTATTTATGACGTCATAGATTAAGCTTGTTCAATTAGAATCTTGTCGCTCCGCTTCGAATAGCATGGAGCTCGCCCTTGCGTCAAACGCTCATATGACTAGTCATTATCATTGGCGCCAATTTTATTCAAACTGGGCTATTCCGCCACCGTCGTTTAAATGTTGACGCCTATGCAAATGCAGCTAATAAACTAATTATTTGGAAATAATATAAATGGAATTAAGCAATTGTGCTATACTAAAAATGTAAATATATGGATTGAAAGTCAATTTTTAAACTTTCATTGTGCTATGAAAGGTCAGCCGTTATATCCATATTTAGCATGAAAGCCCTAGCGGGCTTCATTCAGTATGGATGTAACGGCTGACCTTTCATAGCACTTTGAACGTTAAAAAGATGACTTTCAATTCTTATGTAAATCCAAAAACACCTCATCATAGCTAAAACACAGGCTGAATACATGGAACATAACAATCGTATCAGACGTTTGAAATTATATTATTAATCAACTTATCAATCATCTCCCCTCTATGACGTCACAGATGTACTTTTTGATAGCGATATCTTATTTCTTATCTTCTGAAGATCGCTATTTATTTCCATGAGCTGACAAGGAACATTACATTTGGGACCCATAGCCGTGTGTGCCCTGTTAACTGGATCAAGCCAGACACGGGCCTTCTCCCTGCTCTCTCGTATCCGCCTCTAATCGTTGTTGACTTCGTCTTCTTCTGTTGATATTCGTGAATTTAATTGGAAGTCATTTACTTTTAAAAACTCCTAAATGGCTCTCCTGTGAGAAAATACTCGCATATTAACGTGATGGTACTGAAGTTAGAGGAAGATATATTTTTCCTGAGTACAAAACGGTAGGTAGTGTATTACTGCTGTGGGATTGTGAGGTACTTCGTTACGACTAACTCGACTGTACCTGTTTGTCAAATCCGTTTTCAATAACAATGGCGGTATGCCAAAATCAAGACGTAAATGAAATTTGAAAAACGGAGAATAACAACACGAGAAAAAAACAACAACGGGTATAAAGCATGTTTAGCAGAGATAACCGCAGCGTCAACGAAACCATAATCCGAACTTCAAAGTGATTTAACTAGAGTAGAATATAAACAAAGGAAATATTAACACAGAACCCATTGAAAAAATACTGCAAACGTAAATACCTCGCCATCAGAGTAAAACAAAGTGAAAAATGTAACTAGTAGGTATACTGATGATTATCACACAGGCTTAGTTATTTTTTGCAAACAATAAATGTAATTTGCAAAACAGGATCAAGCTATTAGATCCCATTTCTGCAGACTACATACTCGTACTTATCATGTATATCATTGAGTGTGGTTTGAGCATCGGGGTCAAGAAATATCGACATGGCTTTAGGCTTTTGTATCGCAAACTGCTTCTTCTTTTCTGAAAAGGAGACCTGAAAGACTACAACCACTCTGAGAGTGAATCCAATTCGGAATGTTCAGGTTTAGTCAAATTTCTGGTAAAATCGCAACCACTCTGAGAGTGAATCCAATTCAGTATGTACACGTTTAGCCTACTGTCTGGTATAATCGCAACCACTCTGAGAGTGAATCAAATTCAGCATGTTCAGTCTTGGCGTGAATCCAATTCAACATGTTCACGTTAAGCCTACTGTCTGGTATAATCATAACCACTTTGAGAGTGAATCCAATTGAGCATATTCACGTTTAGCCTACTTTCTCGTATAATCGCAACCACTCTGAGAGTGAATCCAATTCAGCATGCTCACGTTTAGCGAACTGTCTGGTATAATCGCAACCACTCTGAGAGTGAATCCAATTCAGCATATTCACGTTTAGCCTACTTTCTCGTATAATCGCAACCACTCTGAGAGTGAATCCAATTCAGCATATTCACGTTTAGCCTTCTGTCTGGTATAATCATCCAGAGAATCCATAGATATCATGAATTTCACATTCCGTTTGATACTAGTAAATGAGGTCTCTCGATACTTCGGCCCTTTCATGAAAAGCTTTATGCGTGGGATAATATTCAGATTGTCGTTTATGACGTGTCTAGCTTGACCATGGCAATATATAGATAATGAGCATGTTGAAAGTGGGGTCATTCGGAGTTCATCTTTATAAAATTGTTGAAGCGTTTCCTTGTTATTAAAAGGATTAGGTGCAATAGGTACATAACTGTAAAAAATGATAGGCGCACTGTTATATCGGAAGTGTGTTGCTATGTTAGCTCGAACAGACCCTTGGTGCAGGATATTACTGATGTTAATGGCATTAATTTCCGTCTTAGAAAATTTGACTTTCTTAATAAAATAAATATTGGCTTACTAAAGTAAGAAGGAATATGTCTCAGCCATTTCGAGACTGGTCTGACACATCTGACGAAAACGTACCATTTTAGTTTTTCAAAGCTTATAAAACACTACATAAAAATGGCGATTTAAAAAAAAAAACTGTATTGAACACCACGATCAGCTGAGCATACCAAACTTAACATTACTGATACATGCAGATACTGCTTTGACAATATCTGGTTTAAAACGAAAAGCGGGTTTTTTTCTGCGCAGTAATATAGATATTTCGTTTGTGAAAATTGTTTCAGTCTACGGAGGTCTCCAGAGACACATTCTAACCACCAGGTGGAGCTGTATCTATATAAATTTTTAATTAATTCAAAACAAAATAGTTCAGTAGTCATTGCTCGATGAGCTCGTTGATCAGGGAGTACGACATCTTTGAGAAAAAACAACAATGCCTTTTGCAAATCACAGAAAAGAAAAACTCCTAATTTTGGGGAGACATTTCATTGAGTAAGATAAACGTACATGACCCCTGACCCCTCCATCGTGTAAAGACATAATTACTCGGTCTGTACACCGACTTATTGCTGTTGCTAAGGTCACGAGCTGAGTCAATAGTATATCTTGTTGCGATCGGGTTAAATTTATAACAGTCTCAATCAGTAGCCCGGCTTGTCAGTATACGTTACCCGGAATCCAGGGTAATTTAAAAAATATGTGACATTTTCAAAATTAGCCATGCGGAAGTTCCTCTAAGAAACGTTTCTGCGGGACTTTCCCGGAAGTTATCGATGATGCCATGGATTCATTAAATATTATTTTATTTGAAAATAATTGCATTGTCATTAAAATTCATAAGAAGCACTATGCACCATTTCTTAAGATGTGTTCGTCTTTACAGCTGTAGTTGATAAAGTTGTGATATTGTGTAAACTGTTTGTCATCACATACATTTTTCATTTTTTATTGAATTATTAATCAACTTGAAGTGTGTTTTAACGTTTAATATTTACAGTCTGTTTGGAATTGATAGTATATTGCCTATACATTTCTAGGAATGCCTACTGAACTTTATTTTCCGATAAAATCAGTGGATCACGCGCCTATTGGCGCAGCGCGCAGTAATACACTCTGCGACGATTTGAACACGAGGCCGCGTCACTACTTTACAGACTCGATCAATATCCTACCGCGTAGTATGTGTTAATTTATTTAAGAAATAAATAAGAAGCATTTTAATGGGGTTTTTTTAAATACAATAACAGAAACAAAGACAGTATGGTTTGTTAATATATAAACTTATGTAAAAAAATAACTATAAAAAGATGTAATCTTTTGGACCTTTTTTGTTTACTTGTTGACTGAATTTTCGCGGGAGTTTGTCACCTCATAAGGCGGTTGTTTCAACAGTCTACCGAAACCAAACGATACTGTTTGATTTCATCCCAGTAAGTATCACAATATCTGATTAAAGAAATAATTACACATGGGAATATAAGGTCTGGACAGTAAATATAAGGATTAAAGTTTCTTTCTGGTGGTTTTATCAAAGGATAAAGTTCAGTAGGATATCAATAGTTGTTTCATGGAACGCTTCGCGTTCCATTCCAACTATCGATATCCTACTGAACTTTATCCTTTGATAAAACCACCAGAAAGAAACTTTAATCCTTAAATCAATAGCTTATACGGACTCTTTATTATTATGTGATCACACATTATTTCAATCATTCTTTCATCAGATATAAAATACAACAGTGTTTAATATTGTCAACATGTTCACCAACAGAGCTAGCACTAACGTATAAACCAACTGACCCAGTGTCATGTACGTTCCCTACCTAAAGGAAATTCCTGAATAAAACATGTTTTCAGAAAAGCATAACATAAGTTAAGGAAAGATGCTTGAAAAAAGACTACCCATGAAATTCTGTAATGCTTTCCCGTGGAGATTGTAATTGTACTTGTAATTCCTCTGAACCTTCTTATACACTGTATTAAGATGTACGTAAGACACACACGTGTGATTATAAGGTACCAGTAACGTTCACAAGCTCATATACAGTAGTAAGATGTACGTAAGACACACACGTGTCATCATAAGTACCAGTAACCTTCACAAATTCATATACAGTAGTAAGATGTACGTAAGACACACACGTGTCATCGTAAGTACCAGTAACGTTCACAAATTCATATACAGTAATGGGATGTACGAAAGACACACACGTGTCATTATAAGGTACCAGTAACGTTCACAAGCTCATATACAGTAGTAAGATGTACGTAAGACACATACATATTATCATAAGGTACCAGTGACGTCCACTAGCTCATATACAGTAGTATGATGTACGTAAGACACACGTGTCATTATAAGGTACCAGTAACGTTCACAAGCTCATATACAGTAGTAAGATGAACGTAAGCCACAAACATATTATTATAAGGTACCAGTAACGTTCACAAGTTCATATACAATAGTAATATGTACGTAAGACACACACGTGTGATTATAAGGTACCAGTAACGTTCACGAGCTAATATACTGTAGTAAGGTGTAGGTAAGGCACATACATATTATTATAAAGTACCAGTAGCGTTCACAAGTTCATATACAATAGTAATATGTACGTAAGACACATACATATTATCATAAGGTACCAGTGACGTCCACTAGCTCATATACAGTAGTAAGATGTACGTAAGACACACATGTGTGATTATAAGGTACCAGTAACGTTCACGAACACATATACTGTAGTAAGGTGTAGGTAAGGCATATACATATTATTATAAAGTACCAGTAGCGTTCATAAGCTCATATACAGTAGTAAGATGTACGTAAGACACAAACATATTATTATAAGGTACCAGTAACGTTCACAAGCTCATATACAGAAGTAAGATGTACGTAAGACACAAACATAATATTATAAGGTACCAGTAACGTTCACAAGCTCATATATACTGTAGTAAGATGTACGTAAGACACACACGTGTCATTGTAAGGTACCAGTAACGTTCACAAACTCATATACAGTAGTAAGATGTACGTAAGACACACACGTGTCATTGTAAGGTACCAGTAACGTTCACAAACTCATATACAGTAGTAAGATGTACGTAAGACACACACGTGTCATTGTAAGGTACCAGTAACGTTCACAAACTCATATACTGTATTAAGATGTACGTAAGACACACACGTGTCATTGTAAGGTACCAGTAACGTTCACAAACTCATATACAGTAGTAAGGTGTAGGTAAGGCACAGACATTTTATTATAAAGTACCAGTAGCGTTCATAAGCTCATATACAGTAGTAAGATGTACGTAAGACACATAACATTATAAGATACCAGTAACGTCCACTAGCTCATATACAGTAGTACGATGTAAGGTTCAAGTAACGTCCACAAGTTCTGCCATGTGCGACGCACAATTCAATAACCGTTGTCGCAAAAGCTGCCTTATAGATATATCACCTCAGTCAACATAGCACCATCACATCTTGTAATCACAGAAGGTCGTGTATAACTATATCACGACAGTCTAATACTGACACCTCGTCAACTCCTGATGATAACACATCCATACTCGGGAGAATTTATCTTCATTTCAGACAATTGTACATGGATACATATTGCGTATGTGTTTATCTGAAACTACATACCATGAAATATAGGTTGTACTCTTGTAGATACGAATGACTTTCTCTGGAACAGAAGTGCACCGATCGGGATGTAATAGCACGAGGAACGAGTCCTCTCCAACTGTTCTTAATTATGACGCAAGTGTTTATGAAAGCGTAACATCAATACCGACAGTGGTTCTAAACAATTATCTGTCTCAATAATAATAATATTCTATATGAAATAATCTCATAAATAAGGGAAAATTACGATAATTACTAGACACCAAATAAAGTAAATGTCGTTAGATGCAAATGAAATGGATGGCAAACGTCTGGGAAATATCAGGCCAGCCTGCGTTCATCTCGCATTGTAAACACCAGATTTCTTACTTCCTCTTGTGTACATGAATACAGTGCCACATATATATCTAGGGTCTTTGTAACAATATTTGGGAAAAAATCCCTTTGGTGGACATGTTTGTTCCAGTATTGTTACGAGTTCCGAGAACTGTATCCGTTCTATCTTGGTCGATATTTATGATGCTCAGGTTTCGCTGATTTACTGACGACATTTTCTTGAGATCGTTTACTAAACTTTACAATGTTGTCAATCGCCTTCAGTAGCCCATCTCCCGTCACAGCGCACGTGCATTGTATGGTACAAAGCCGTCCAGTGACATCATAGAGTCCAAGACCATCAAGCAGTGCTTTTTCCGACAGCACATCTGTAAAACAAACACAAACATGATTTTAAGGCATGTTTTATCGACTATAAAATATCACTGGATACCAACCGATTCCTTTTATTATACAAAGTATTAATAATAATTCGAGGTTCTTATATGCCGCTTTATCACGATCTTAACGGTGGCCTCAAAGCGGTTCACAAAGTATTACCCGTGGTTATAGGGCTTTAGCAACCAGCTAATATTGTTCTCAACTCTCTGCGGAGCATACAACCGGTGCTGCCATTTTGGCGCTAACAGCTAGCATTCAACAATTTCTAGCACTACCCAATCACGTACTCATTTACAGCTGAGTATACTGGAACAAGCAGAGTAAAGTTTATTACATTTTCCCAGTGAAATATCGAAAATTATTCATTCTATAAAAGTGAAAATTTTTCACGAGGGAGAAATATGATATTTTTAACTAGTGAAAAATATCACTTTTTCTGATTTGACCAATCAGAAAGCTGCTTACAAACGACGTTTGGGAAAATAAAAAACTACCACTGTAGATTTTCCTATGAAAATGTAAGAAACATAATATCTTACAGTATCTTCAGTAATACCAAACATATTTCACTCGCGAAAAATATCAAAATATTAGGCCCACTCTTGAAATATATTTGGTATTACTGTTGGATATCCTCTATATCTTGATTAAGGATACAAAACAAGTGCCGTGACCGGGACTCGAATTCGCAACCCTTCGATCTCCAGCCCGGCGTCCTACTACTAAAACACCGTTGCGTTAAATAGTAAATATCAAAACAAATCACAAAATAACGAATCGTCAACAAAATGATAATCTGAACTCAAACTCGATTAACCTATGGATAAAAATATGAACAGAGGTCATATTTACACGAAAGACCATTGAAGCAGTAGAAAAGAACAACGAAGCCTATATCCATCGCCATATAACAGTCTAAGATTGCAACGTTTGACACATCCAACCTCATTTCCATATATAAAAAGTGTGTTAGGTATTTCCCATTCCTCGCCAAATCATCACGTAATTTGACATTGAATCAGGAAGGTATCTACGTAAAAAAAACAATAGATCTTGAAACAGTCGTGTTGTGATCAATCATGTGGGATTTACGTCATCACTTAATGTGTAGTTTATCACGGCAGACATGCGCTGCTCACCTACATCGATGACGGTCTCATAGGCCTAATACATGGTACCGTGTAGTATGGTAAGAATTTGCAACATAAGGCATGATTTTAAGATAACATTAACAAGTAAACAATGCATACAACAAACCAAAACGAGTTTATTTTTGTTTATTGTACCAAGGAGCTTCTTACAGAAGGTATTACAGTTTTTCCTTTGTACATTGTACTACATAAATACTCTATATGTACAGTGATCTAGTGTACTCCTTGACATAGAACATACAACGGCCTTGTCCTCCGGGTTCAAGGGGCGGACTAAATGCGTGTTCTAGTGGTGGCACGGAACACCGTTTACTTCTCTATTCTTAATATAGAGACTGTAACAAAAAGCGCAATATAGGGATTAGTAACGTCATTAGTTTATATTAAATCGCAACTAGACAATATACACCGCCTAATGGCTCGCGCTGTTTATGGGCAGTCCCCGTCTGAAACCCTATTACGGTTTTATGCCTTTTTCTATCAGTAGCTGAAGTTTTTCATTGACACAGATCCAGGACGGCTAATAAACGGTCGGAATACTCTAAATACAAGAGGCGTGGAATCGATGATTTTCTCCCTGTTTTGTACTGACAAATAAATGGAACTTTTCGTATCTGTCTATTTTTTAAAGTTCCTTATTATAATCTTCTATGTTTATATTCCATTGAATTTTTTCTTGAATGTTATTTTCAACACATTACCAGAGATCGAGAAACTGTGAACTTTACAATCATTTAATGTTTGATAAAAGCAATGGTAGGGGAACCCTTTTTAGTGACTGTCTGAGTAGCATGTATAGAAATCATATATCTGGAAAAACATTTCTCGGACATCAATCAAAACGAAACAAAGGCGATTTCGATTGACAGAAGTGACAGGTGTGTTAATTAATAAAAACAAAATCACCAATATGCTTTGGTTGTTACGTTTTGGTTTTTTTTTTTTTTTCTAATTTTGCTCTGTTGACATAAAACAGTTATGATTACTGTTTTCAATTGACTTGAGTATTCTTAAGAATAACTTAACTCCAGCACGCTCTACTCTTAACGATGTCTCTTTTTTTCCTATGTAAAGGTAACGGCGAAAAGCAAATCAATGAAGTCCGTCGTAAACTTCCAACATTTAATTTTTTTCTGAAACTAACATAGTTCACGAAAGTCATACAATGATGATTGTTACTTGGTTGGGAAGTCGCAAGGGACGGAGACGGGAAGAAAGATATGTTGAGACAGCTATTCTGATATTCTGTTGACCGCTTTGGTTTTACCAAAGAGGTGGGATGTCATGCAAGTATCAACTGTCAGCATTGCGTCAATAAAATTGTCACTAGATTTCATGTTACAAATAAAAATAAATGCAAAAACCATACAATTTAACGACTACAAGATGAAATCTGACAGATAACTGGCACGTTACTGCCGAACTTTCAATATAATCTAATACCATTTACAGTTTGGTGTTCATCTGGGCAGCTTTCACGCACATGACTCAACCAGAGGTCTGCGTTAAACATGTTACATTACTGAGTATAACAATTGGAGAGTCTATATGTATGCAGGCATTGCAAGAGTTTGTCAAAATTCGCCTGAAATCAGCCAAATATTACTAGATCCTTACTTACTTAATTCAATAACGAACAACTGTTTGTCCAACCGTTTGGACAACAGTAAACGAATGCGGCGCGTTGAGCTGTCTCCTAAGTGATGACAATGTCTAGTGAACAGTTTCCCTAGTGATGACCATGACTAGTGAACAGTCTCCCTAGTGATGACAATGTATAGTGAACAGTCTCCCTAGTGATGACAATGTCTAGTGAACAGTCTCCCTAGTGATGACGTTGTCTAGTGAACAGTCTCCCTAGTGATGACGTTGTCTAGTAAACAGTCTCTCTAGTGATGACGATGTCTAGTGAGCTGTCTCCCTAGTGATGACGATGTCTAGTGAACAGTCTCTCTAGTGATGACGATGTCTAGTGAGCTGTCTCCCTAGTGATGACGTTGTCAAGTGAGCTGTCTCCCTAGTGATGACGATGTCTAGTGAGCTGCTTCCCTAGTGATGACGATGTCTAGTGAACAGTCTTTCTAGTGATGACGTTGTCAAGTGAGCTGTCTCCCTAGCGATGACGTTGTCTAGTGAACAGTCTCTCTATTGATGACGTTGTCAAGTGAACAGTCTCCCTAGTGATGACAATGTCTAGTGAACAGTCTCCCTAGTGATGACGTTGTCTAGTGAACAGTCTCCCTAGTGATGACGTTGTCTAGTAAACAGTCTCTCTAGTGATGACGATGTCTAGTGAGCTGTCTCCCTAATGATGACGATGTCTAGTGAACAGTCTCTCTAGTGATGACGATGTCTAGTGAGCTGTCTCCCTAGTGATGACGTTGTCAAGTGAGCTGTCTCCCTAGTGATGACGATGTCTAGTGAGCTGCTTCCCTAGTGATGACGATGTCTAGTGAACAGTCTCCCTAGTGATGACGTTGTCAAGTGAGCTGTCTCCCTAGCGATGACGTTGTCAAGTGAACAGTCTCCCTAGTGATGACAATGTCTAGTGAACAGTCTCCCTAGTGATGACGTTGTCTAGTGAACAGTCTCCCTAGTGATGACGTTGTCTAGTAAACAGTCTCTCTAGTGATGACGATGTCTAGTGAGCTGTCTCCCTAGTGATGACGATGTCTAGTGAACAGTCTCCCTAGTGATGACGATGACTAGTGAACAGTCTCTCTAGTGATGACGATGTCAAGTACACAGTCTCCCTAGTGATGACGATATCGAGTGAACAGTCTCCCTAGTGATGACGTTGTCAAGTGAGCTGTCATCCTAGTGATGACGATGTCAAGTGAGCTGTCTCTCTACTGATGACGATATCGAATGAACAGTCTCCCTAGTGATGACGATGTCAAGTGAGCTCTTTCTCTAGTGATGACGATATCGAGTGAACAGTCTCTCTAGTGATGACGATGTTAAGTGAGCTGTCTCTCTAGTGATGACGATGTCTAGTGAGCTGTCTCCCTAGTGATGACGATGTCAAGTGAACTGTCTCCCTAGTGATGACGATGACTAGTGAACAGTCTCTCTAGTGATGACGATGTCAAGTGAACAGTCTCTCTAGTGATGACGTTGTCTAGTAAACAGTCTCTCTAGTGATGACGATGTCTAGTGAGCTGTCTCCCTAGTGATGACGATGTCTAGTGAACAGTCTCTCTAGTGATGACGATGTCTAGTGAGCTGTCTCCCTAGTGATGACGTTGTCAAGTGAGTTGTCTCCCTAGTGATGACGATGTCTAGTGAGCTGCTTCCCTAGTGATGACGATGTCTAGTGAACAGTCTCCCTAGTGATGACGTTGTCAAGTGAGCTGTCTCCCTAGCGATGACGTTGTCAAGTGAACAGTCTCCCTAGTGATGACAATGTATAGTGAACAGTCTCCCTAGTGATGACGTTGTCTAGTAAACAGTCTCTCTAGTGATGACGATGTCTAGTGAGCTGTCTCCCTAGTGATGACAATGTCTAGTGAACAGTCTCCCTAGTGATGACGATGACTAGTGAACAGTCTCTCTAGTGATGACGATGTCAAGTGAGCTCTCTCTCTAGTGATGACGATATCGAGTGAACAGTCTCTCTAGTGATGACGATGTTAAGTGAGCTGTCTCTCTAGTGATGACGATGTCTAGTGAGCTGTCTCCCTAGTGATGACGATGTCAAGTGAACTGTCTCCCTAGTGATGACAATGACTAGTGAACAGTCTCTCTAGTGATGACAATGTCAAGTGAACAGTCTCTCTAGTGATGACGATATCGAGTGAACAGTCTCCCTAGTGATGACGTTGTCAAGTGAGCTGTCATCCTAGTGATGACGATGTCAAGTGAGCTGTCTCTCTACTGATGACGATATCGAGTGAACAGTCTCCCTAGTGATGACGATGTCAAGTGAGCTCTCTCTCTAGTGATGACGATATCGAGTGAACAGTCTCTCTAGTGATGACGATGTTAAGTGAGCTGTCTCTCTAGTGATGACGATGTCTAGTGAGCTGTCTCCCTAGTGATGACGATGTCAAGTGAACTGTCTCCCTAGTGATGACGATGTCTAGTGAGCTGTCTCCCTAGTGATGACAATGTCTAGTGAACAGTCTCCCTAGTGATGACGATGACTAGTGAACAGTCTCTCTAGTGATGACGATGTCAAGTGAACAGTCTCCCTAGTGATGACGATATCGAGTGAACAGTCTCCCTAGTGATGACGTTGTCAAGTGAGCTGTCATCCTAGTGATGACGATGTCAAGTGAGCTGTCTCTCTACTGATGACGATATCGAGTGAACAGTCTCCCTAGTGATGACGATGTCAAGTGAGCTCTCTCTCTAGTGATGACGATATCGAGTGAACAGTCTCTCTAGTGATGACGATGTTAAGTGAGCTGTCTCTCTAGTGATGACGATGTCTAGTGAGCTGTCTCCCTAGTGATGACGATGTCAAGTGAACTGTCTCCCTAGTGATGACAATGACTAGTGAACAGTCTCTCTAGTGATGACGATGTCAAGTGAACAGTCTCTCTAGTGATGACGATATCGAGTGAACAGTCTCCCTAGTGATGACGTTGTCAAGTGAGCTGTCATCCTAGTGATGACGATGTCAAGTGAGCTGTCTCTCTACTGATGACGATATCGAGTGAACAGTCTCCCTAGTGATGACGATGTCAAGTGAGCTCTCTCTCTAGTGATGACGATATCGAGTGAACAGTCTCTCTAGTGATGACGATGTTAAGTGAGCTGTCTCTCTAGTGATGACGATGTCTAGTGAGCTGTCTCCCTAGTGATGACGATGTCAAGTGAACTGTCTCCCTAGTGATGACAATGACTAGTGAACAGTCTCTCTAGTGATGACGATGTCAAGTGAACAGTCTCTCTAGTGATGACGATATCGAGTGAACAGTCTCCCTAGTGATGACGTTGTCAAGTGAGCTGTCATCCTAGTGATGACGATGTCAAGTGAGCTGTCTCTCTGCTGATGACGATATCGAGTGAACAGTCTCCCTAGTGATGACGATGTCAAGTGAGCTCTCTCTCTAGTGATGACGATATCGAGTGAACAGTCTCTCTAGTGATGACGATGTCAAGTGAACAGTCTCTCTATTGATGACGTTGTCAAGTGAGCTGTCTCCCTAGTGATGACGATGTCAAGTGAGCTGTCTCCCTAGTGATGACGTTGTCAAGTGAACAGTCTCTCTAGTGATGCCGATGTCTAGTGAACAGTCTCTCTAGTGATGACGATTAGTAAACAGTCTTCCTAGTGATGACGATGTTTATTGAACAGTATACCTAGTGATGACGTTGTTAAGTGAACAGTCTCCCTATTGATGACGTTGTCTAGTGAGCTGTCTCGCCAGTGATGACGATATCGAGTGAACAGTCTCCCTAGTGATGACGATATCGAGTGAACAGTATACCTAATGATAACGATGTCAAGTGAGCTGTCTCCCTAGTGATGACGATGTCAAGTGAACAGTCTCCCTAGTGATGACCATGTCTAGTGAGCTGTCTCCCTAGTGATGACCATGTCTAGTGAGCTGTCTCCCTAGTGATGACCATGTCTAGTGAGCTGTCTCTCTAGTGATAACGATATCGAGTGAACAGTCTCCCTAGTGTCGATGACGTCTTGTCAGCTGTCTCTCTAATGATGAAGTTGTCTAGTGAGCTGTCTTCCTAGTGATGGCGTTGTCTTTTGAGCTGTCTCCCTAGTGATGACGTTGTCTAGTGAGCTGTCTCCCTAGTGATGGCGTTGTCTAGTGAGCTGTCTCCCTAGTGATAGTTTTGTCATCATTGCACTTTTCTGTTTATTTTTATTTTTCATCATTCTTAATCGTTCGATATATTCATATATTAACATATACAATGTACTTACATCATTGCTTTTATAATATTTAATTACACTTGTAATATTTATATAATAGTACTTAAAATATTCTGAACATAATCTGGTGGTACTATTTTCCTTTTATTTGCTTTCATGAACATAGTTAAATTATCTACTAATAGCGTTTTAATTTTTTCATGAATGATATGAATAGCAAATGTCTTTTTATTGTATTTTATGTCATTTCGACATTTCCACATCGACCATTTAAATGAGAGTAATGCTGTATTGAGAAGCACAGAGTGATTGCCATTTCCTGGATATCCGAGAATCACGTTTTCTATTACCAACATTTCTTCTCTAAATCCTGGAATATGCTCAAATATTTGTGAAGAACACATATTCAGAATATTTTTAATAATACTGCATTCATAGAAAAGGTGAACAACATCTTCGATTTGGGTCTTGCAAAAATGGCACATACCTTTTGAATTACCAAATCTACTTATCTTTGATTCGGTATATATAATATTATGTACACACTTCCATTGTAACTCTTTCATTTGCTATATGGTGATAGTGTTTTTTTATATTTTGCCATATCAATTCCCAATGACGTTGCTTTCGAAATTCGAATTCCCATTTTATTTTGCATGAAGGAATACCATCTGTCTTCATTTTACACGCAATCATTTTCGGTTAAAGGTTTTTGCAAGATATTTGTTTCGCATCTTTACCTATTATATTAAGGTTCCTGCCTATTATGGGATTCACACATTCTCTTACCCTGACATCATTTCCGTTCAGAATATTAAGCCATTCTTTCGGGAACGCATGTTTAATTTTCGCTAGTTCAGAGATGCAGTTTCTTTTATATATCAACATATTGTATATTTCACGATCTTCTTTAAAATTATTTCTGCGTTCATCCCATAAATCTTTAACTGCAAAAATGTTACTTTTTAGAAAGGAAGAAAAAAATATAGGGATTATGTTATACTGGATAAAATGGTTTCCAAAGACGGGCTGATCTAGTATTTCATTTCTGCTAATATTGGAGAGGCTGGACTTTTGAAAATGTGTCCATGCTTCTATAAGGTTTCTATATAAAGATGGAATTTTGGATAAATCTAATGTTCGAATGTCTGATAGCTTGCATAAGAAATAATCTTTTCTGTATTTTTTTTCTCCATATAGCTAAACCAGTCTTTACCAATCGCATTACATGCGTCTTTTTCACTTTTTGTTATCTTGTACATGGTTTTTATTTGTCTGTTGAAAAATAAAGTCTTTTATATTAACAATATCCATACCCCCTTCCTTGAAGGTTTTTGACGTTATTCTCCGGTTGACTTTATCTCTCTTTTCATTCCATACAAAGTTCCATATTAAAAAGTCAATTTCTTTGCTATACCTTTCTGGAATACCACGAGCCTCTACTTCGAATTCTATCAGAGATATAATCAATGATTTAATTATCAAGCTCTTACCGTATAATGATAAGTTTCTGCTTTTCCATACCTGCACACAAGCCTTAATCTTTCTTATTTTTTCTTCCCATATCGCATTATCATCGATTACGTAACCGTGATGCACTCCGAGTGTTTTAACACAAGTCCTAGACCATGCGATATTTGTATTAACTGGATCTTTCTGTTTCCATCTGCCTAAATATATACCTGTTGTTTTTTCTAGGTTAATTTGTGAACCAGAAGCTAATTTGAAAGTATTTAATATATTGAATGCTTCTACAATCGACTGTTCGTCCCTAACAAAAAGCTGTGGATCATCAGCAAACATATTTATTGCTGTTTCGGTTTGATTCAATACCTTTAATATTTTCATTACGTCTAATAGATCAAGCTAACGGTTCTATTTGTAGAATGTACAATATCGGAGCTATCGGGCAGCCCTGTATACGAATCTATAGCTTTAATATCCCACTCCCTAGATATAATCTGGTGTTCCTGATACGTAGTGAAAAAACAAGCGACGAAGTTAAACAAAATCAAAGAATACCGAAGCGTCAACAAAACCATAATCCGAAATCAAAATCGATTAAACAAAGGTCAAAATATGAGCAAAAGAAAGATTTACATGGAAACCATTGTAAAAGTACAGGAGAATAAGACCAGGTGTCCAAGAATATATAACATAAACGTAAAGATCAAATATATCGTCACTAGCCCAGTATTGTATACGCAATGCGCGCGGCATTCTCATGCTGATTTTATAATGGAAACACTAACCGATTCATAGCACCATGGAATTGAACATCACACATCATAGTAATGAATGTAACCGTAAAAAATAATCAGAGAAACCAAAGCATCAACAAAACTATAAATCAAACTCAAAATCGTTTAAACTGTCGGCAGAATATGAAGAAAGGAAATATTTACATGAAGACACTTGTAAAAGTACAAGATTGGTAATAAGACCAGGTGTTCCGGAAGAGTAAGCGTCTTCTGCTTTATCGAAGACACCCGTCATGTAAATCTAGGTCAGATCCAAGTAAATTTCAATGCCTCAAAGAGAGAGTTGAGGCATAATACAATTTTCCGTGCGGTAGTGCAATGAAGTTATATGACTAACACATGATTTAAATATTAAATGGTTTGGCTATGAGTATTATTATAATCTAGCGTTACGACTGACACCTGTACAAATCTATTTAGACAAGATAAGTTTGTTATGACCTTTACTGCAACCCAACCACCAACGAATTTCAAACCACAGCAACTTAAATTAAATAACATCAAAATAACAGTAAAGTTCAGGTCCCCGGAGGGTCCACAGGAACACGTTCCCACGCTAGGAAACCCCTATCGTAGAGAAATCACGGCACCTTTAAGGCGTTGTCTTAATCAAGACATTTCATTTTTTATTTGACATTTTGCTGATACCTATCCAGGTTATGTACTCTGTATAAACATGAAGTACGGTGATAACGACAACAATCGTCAGGTATAATTGGCAGAGTACATCCCTTGTGTTCTGATGAGATGCGGGTCACGAACCTAGTTATTGGTGTATAGAAATTCACATCAATTAGCCATTTATTTAATTGTTTAAATCGAATGTGTTTTTTGTCAGAAAACCTTGGGGAAATAAAATTACATGTGACATACACAATGTATAACACATGTTTCTGTGTATGATATTTATCTACATTACAATACAAAGACGTAATCCACAATTAAATTTGGGGTAATATTTTTTTTTATTATTTCAAATCAATCAAAACATAAACTCTTAAAAAATAAAGCTAAAAGAACTTTTAGGCTGAGTATCTTAACTTTTGTTGGCGATTTTTTAAAGTACGGCCTTACTTTCTTATTGAAAAGAGTTGTGTGTATATGCTACGGATTACTTCTCGTAGTAATCAACCAATGAATCTTTACATTGTGCCAACAGTGCTGATTTGGAGGCAATTTCAACTTCAAGTAGAATTTTTACTTTTTCAGATACCGGTAGTGTTTTTAGGTAAGCCTTGCGTGCTTTGAACAGAAATAGACTTGAGTATTTGGTGTAGTATATACCTTCTAACAGTACAGCTCCTGACAGTACAGATCCTGTTAGTACAGCTCCTGACAGTACAGCTCCTGTTAGTACAGATCCTGTTAGTATAGCTAACAATGTCTGCTGACAAGTTTTATATGAGAGCAATTTTTGGTCATGCATTAAATGTAATAAGAATACCATATTTTTAACACGTTATTAACCAATATTTCTATTGATTTCAGGTAAATGTATTTCTATTATTGAAACGGCATCAAAAGAAATATCATTACTTAAGAGCACTTTTAAAGGCCCAATATACGTAACTTTCGGCAAAACTTGAAGCGAAAATCAAGCCTAATAACTTATTATATTGATAGATTTAGTTAAGATTAACTGATATCAACAATATTCAAGATTAATCCTTTCGCGTGGACCGGTACAGCAGCAGTTGAAACACGCTATTTGTAAATACGCGTCCATTTCGAACAGTCTTCTACCTTCGGTTTGTTGTTGAAATGTGCCCCACCTGAATCATTTTCAATTCTTTGGATTTTTTTGTCAAGAGTTTCTTGTTAGTTACCGCTCAGGTTTACTTCGTTTTAGGCTTATTTTTGCATGGTTATCAACAGGATTTTTTTCAGAATTTTTCAGGATCACGAAAATGTCCCTGAAGTTACGTATATTGGGCCTTTTAGCCTTTTTGTAGTTAAGTATATCTTTTCCTTCCAATACAGATTCCGCTCTATCTAAGGGGTCAAATAATATGATTCTCATTTTATCCTTGACTCAACAAAGGAGAAAAGGCTTTTCTGAAAAGATTAATGTGGTAGATATTTGGTCCGCTTTAATAAAGATATCAACCATTTTAATAATAGGAAATGTAAACCAACAGACTAGATATATTCTGTACTAATATCTTAGACCGTCAGTCAAACCCCTTGGGACTTCAATCCGCCGACAAACCCCTGGAGACTATATAGCTACCTCTTTGGGACATCACATGGAAACTCATTTTCCAGGTGTCTTACTGATCCTCATAGACTTAATCCGTCCTGACGAAGTAACAGACCGCTCGTCGTTGTGATATTCCAGTGCCTCGGTGAAGATATATTTACTCTTTATAGATTGTTTGTGCCAAGAAACGTATCCAAACTTTGACAAAAAGGCACTATGTTAAGCTCTCTGTCTTTAACTCTTTAAGCCATTGCTTAGCAGCACTGACGAGTCCCTGAAGGACGAAACAGCTGTATGGTGTAGTTTACTTTAGTATTCACCTCCATTGTGTCTTATAGTAAATCATAAACGTGTTAATCGCATGTGTGGCGGTTGTACCACCCCAGGCCTCAGTTTTCATCAACGTTCCTTAACTTAAGGAAACTCCTTACCTTAAAAATCTCCACAGGAAAGCATTACAGAATTTAAGGAAAGTTCCTTAACTAAGGATTTTCCCCTTAAATTCTGTAATGCTTTCCTATGGAGATTTTTAAGTTAAGGAATTTCCTTAAGTTAAGGAACGTGTATGAAACCAGGGCCTGATGTTGCACACGGTTCAGTATTTTGTCAGGAAACACTTCCAGTGTCACCTGTGATCATGAGGTCATGGGCAATACTTGAGAAACATCTGGATTTGTCCCAAACTTTGGTTATATTTTATGATTTCTTTGGCTTTCTTGTCAATTTAAATGACTAAATATTCCGATTGTATCCCATACAATACCAAAACCCTTCTACAAACTGTAGCTCCCGCGGGTTGTGCATCATGCCAATTAAGACCCCTTGCTTCATGAACGTTCTTTAACTGGAGGAAATTCCTTAACTTTAAGATCTCCATAGGAATACGTCACAGAAGTAAGGAAAGGTTCCTTAAGGTAAGATTATTTCGCCTTGACTTTAGTAGTGCTCTACAAGCGGGATTTCTAAGTTAATGAATACCCTAAGTTAATTAAGGAACGTTCATGAAATATTGTTCATCAAAGGGTTTTTACTTATATGTATATATATACCCCTTTGTTTACTTTGCCATGTATTGAAGTATTACATAGGAACATGATGGAACAGCGATGAGATAATAGCTACGTTAACAGTATATGTAACAGTTTCAATTACAGTCGCTGATAATCGCCATCAATATATTACTCAAGGGATCCATTATGTATATAGGTGTGTTATATCGGGAAGAGAGTGGACGAGATCGTGACAGATATACAATATCTCTTTACAATACATGTAGCAGCAGAAGACCAGATTCATCAGTATATTAGTGGTCAGGATATATACAGGCCTGGATATCATACAGCTGTACCAAGTGAACTAAATCAAGGGAGATAATCGAGGAATACAAATGGCGAACCTATGTCGACTACGAGATGCGGGAGTGATAGTGTATCGACTCTGTGATAATTTGATACGGACATACTAATCAGAAGCCATCCCGATAGAGCAGAGAGCCATTCCCTGTGTCGGCATATCGTCGTTTCCTCTGTCTTGTTCAATTTACTAGTCAGAGGTAATTGGAATTGTAGTTCATGGTCATCGCTACCATTAAAGACAGTGTACTGGACGAATGGTTTAGGACGAGGACAGCACTTCTATACCGCGCGATCTTACGCATCTCCAATCAGTTCACTATTCGAGAAAGTTTAACTATCAAAGTCATCTTGCACACTAGAATATTGGCAGTGTACTCTATCGCGGGGATCTCTTGTCTATTTCAATTACAAATCCAGGCGTACGTAGCAGAAAGAGAAATAGATTACACGAACGGCAGGAAACAATATCAGAGACTAAACATTTTATATACAAGCACCAACCTCCCGATTCGGCATCAGGCTAATTGCACGCTCTGGTTACTGAACGATCAACTTTAAATTTGAAAATGATTGCATTCCCTCCACAAGCTGTAGGAGAGATGTGGATAAGACTGCTTAGGTTGAGGCAACGTAAGTTGACCTTTCCTTCTGAAAAAAAAACGCGTCCAAGCGTACATGCAGTTTCATTTTCAATATAGCAATCATTCAAGAAAATCATTATGAATAAATATATCCTCCTATTTAATTCTTATTTTGATCATTCTTTAATCAGTATTTGGTGAGAGAAGGGACTATTGTGGCTAATATTTTGGTCTAATTTAGTTCTCTGTGTTGTAACTTAAATGTAGGATAATATCTTGCTATTTCTCTTATATATACATAAGTATGTTGGACTTTTTCACATTACACATAATCTGATTGCTCTTATTACTGTAACTATCCCCTTCACGATAAACAGTTTCACGCGTGGCAAGTGTTGCAAAATTTCTAGTTTTTATATTTCAAGTAGGATTCTTTCTGGCGTCAGAGGATTATGTAAAGACAAAGGGCAATTTTCCCGATTCGATGATGAAATATTTTACTTTAGGATTGCTATAAACTTTTGAACAAAATTACAAGTACATACTTTTGCACTATATTTGGGTTTTGTTTCAAACGTGTTCTGTCTATTACACGCACCGAGTAGAACCTCTTCATTTCAACTTCACAACGAGTAGACCCTCCTCATTTCAACTTCACACCAAGTATACCCTCCTCATTTCAACTTCACACCGAGTAGACCCTCCTCATTTCAACTTTTCACCGAGTAGATCCACCTCATTTCAACTTCACACCGAGTAGACCCTCCTCATTTCAACTTCACAACGAGTAGACCCTCCTCATTTCAACTTCACACCGAGTAGACCCTCCTCATTTCAACTTCACACCGAGTAAACCCTCCTCATTTCAACTTCAAACCGAGTAGACCCTCCTCATTTCAACTTCACAACGAGTAGACCCTCCTCATTTCAACTTCACACCGAGTAGACCCTCCTCATTTCAACTCCACACCGAATAGACCCTCCTCATTTCAATTTCACACCGAGTAGACCCTCCTCATTTCAACTTCACACCGAGTAGACCCTCCTCATTTCAACTTCACACCGAGTAGACCCTCCTCATTTCAACTTCACACCGAGTAGACCCTCCTCATTTCAACTTCACACCGAGTAGACCCTCCTCATTTCAACTTCACACCGAGTAGACCCTCCTCATTTCAACTTCACACCGAGTAGACCCTCCGCATTTCAAGTTCACACCGAGTAGACCCTCCTTATTTCAACTTCACACCGAGTAGACCCTCCTCATTTCAACTTTGCACTGAGTTCAACTATAAATTCAACTATGGAAACATCTTTGGATTTATAGCTAGTATTTAAAGATTTATCAACACTTTAATGCATACCTTTTTATAGGTATTTGTTGGCAGTTTTATGGATATGATTGATTAATTGAACGATTTCAGAAACCCAATTATGTTTTCTCTTAACATACGAGAAACATTATCGCTGTTAAAAGCACATTTATCTTGGCCATCACAAACATTTTTCAATGTGTCCACATGACTCTCTAGTGAAAGGACTCCCCGTCCACTTTCGCTCATACTTTACCGACTATATGTTGATTGAGATGTTTATGATAGAAAAGTCAATACCCTCTAGATTAAGGCAAGACCAAATCAGCCGCGATTTTTGAAAAGCATCTATCAATTACTTTTGGCAGTATGTAACAAGTGCATACCAATTTTCTAGTTCAGGAAAAATGTGATATTCTATTATATTTTCCCACAAATCAAATTAAAATAAAAACATCAATATCAATAATATTCATTCTCCCATTTTTTAATCATTTTAATGTCATTCTATATCAATAAAATATAACGTCAAAATTATTTTATTAAATATTTTGTCCCTTTTATTTTCTGAATAATTTGCGGTTTTGTTTTCTCATCCCTTGGGAAAACAGCTTCAAATTCAGCTTTTAAATTAACTTTAGCGGCTGATGCATACACATAGAAATAAAGAAATAAAAAATATCAAACGCATTGTTATTGATTTGCCGGTCCTGTGTCACTCCTTTGTACAGGGTATGTGTTGCAGATAATTAGATAATCCATTTAATCTTCATTCTGAAATGTCTGCAAGCAGTAATTTAAACAATCAAACTGATTTACGAATTCACTCGAAGAGTGCAGTCTTGCAATTCTCTCTTAATTATATACATGGTGATTGAAGTCGCTGCGCTTTCTTGAACTGCTAATCTAGGTAAGGAAGGAGAAATAACATCAAATGTTTCTGTAGAGTGTCTTGCGTAATCAAATTTTTACCAATTGTCGAAATTTGTTGCCAAACTGTGAAACATATTCAAATCATTGAAGAAGCCAACCTATTAAATTCTATCAGCGCGCTTATTGCGTAATAGCGCCTCACATAAAAGTCTCTGTTACACATGCTTTTAATGAATTGTGTCTAATCGGTTTATATGATATTTTTATTTCCTGTCTAAAATATCTGTAAGTAGAGATTTGTTTCTGTTACTGGGGTTTTAGTAACAGTTTTATAGCTATTGTTTACCTGACCCTTCTGCTTCTACGTTATCTACAAATGCCCCACCTTTTGGCTCCTAGCATCACTGAAGAGTCCTAGGAGGACGAAACAGCTGTATGATGCAGTTTAATTCATTTTTTCGGCATACTGTATCCATTACTAAAATTAAAAGGTGCAGCATATGTATGTGTTAATCATATTTAACAATATAATAGTCCTGCACAGCTTCCCTGTGAAAGTGGTCTCTAGAAGTCACATTTTGTTACTTCAGCTGACCTACCTAGGCATGATTTGGGAAATATGAGCACCCATCATGACTACAGTATGGTATAAGAGGCAACGTTGTTTTCGAGAGTTTTCCGGCATTTTCAAATCATGGCCGGCAATTAGAGTATAACTCCTCCGAAGGGTACATGTAACCTACACTTATGGCTGGTTATGTATTGGACAATATGATTCCTACCTCAGTATGCTATACTTCTGACTGGTTATGTATTGGACAATATGATTCCTACCCCGGTATGCTACACTTCTGACTGGATATGTATTGGACAATATGATTCCTACCCCGGTATGCTACACTTCTGACTGTCTATTTATTGGACAATAGGATGCTTACTCCAGTATGCTACACTTCTGACTGGTTATGTATTGGACAATATGATTCATACCCCGGTATGCTACACTTCTGACTACTTTTGTATTGGACAATATGATTCCTTACCCGGTATGACTGGATTTGTCTTGGACAATATGGACAATATGGACAATATGAGTCCTACCCCGATATGACTGGCTATGTATCGGACAATATGATTCCTACCCCGATATGACTGGCTATGTCTTGGATAATATGATTCCTACCCGGCATGCTACACTTCTGACCGACTGTGATTCTTACACCTGATCATCAACACGTTAATTACACGTGCCTCATTAATCAGGATTGTCAGTTATATATTTCAAGACTTGGAATAACCGGACGACGGACCCGGTAGGAACATCCTCCGAGACGGAGGTCATCCTGCGGGGAGTTTTAACGTGTCTGTTAATCGCACGGACAACGCCGGAAAATCGTCATAATGGCAGGCCAGCATCCCTGTAGATTGCGACATTTATATCTGTGTGATATGTCACCTGTCATATTTGATATAAGGAACAGGACATGCGTCTCGTGGGATATGTAACAACGTGACTTTGGTCGTGATCGACCTCCATATAGGCAGGATCCAATATCCTCGTCAACATGACTAACATATTGATTATTATCCCGTTATATCTTTATTGTTGAAAAACCTTTGCAAAAAAATCGAAATTAGCCGTGTCTAGTTAATATGATAGTTTGGTCCTTTGTTTAAAGAAATCCGAGAATACCAAAGCGTCAACATAACCATAATCCGAATTCTAAATCGTTTAAACTAGAGGCAAATTATGAATAAAGACTGACATGGAGACCCTTGTAAAAGGACAAGAGAATAAGACCAGGTTAAACATTAAGAACACGCAGTGAATAACACCGTCTACATAGATACAGGTCAGTTTCTGCAATATCAGAAAATCATCAAAATGAGTTTTTTACAGGTAATGCTGCCCAAACCTGACATGTCTAGCTCATCATTGTCCTTGACCTCAGATATTTAAAGTTTTCGAATTTAAACTGATACTATGACCATACAGTGCTGGTATAAAGTGTACTTAGGGGGACGCTGATATCAGGTCTCTACAGATAGCTGTCACACTGTAGACCGTTATCTGTGATTAGGACATTCTCGAATGACGTGCACCAAACGTAACATGGCAACTGTCCCACATTGACTATCTGGTAAATCCAGATGCAAGCTGTCGTCCAATCAAATGTCTCAGTTTAAGGCCAAACGTTTGACGTCACCATCGGGCTCCAGGGGAACAACCAAAGACAAGACGAATAATGCACGGTGTAGTATAGTGTACAGTGTACAATATTTACATCACGACAATGTATTGACATATTTCACAGACGTTTACACCATAAATAAATTTCTGAATACAGTAAAATGCATTAAAAAATAAGGAGGTCAATCATTGTTTCTTAAATAAACGCTATTAAGTACGCAAAATAATGAGAAAGGTAATGATTTTGATTCTGTGAATGTAGTATTAAACCTTGTTTAAACGTTGTTCGTCTGTGATGCATCCTTTCTCATTGAGTTTATATTTATTAGAAAACTAAATAAAACCGCTCTTACTATCTGTTTTTAAAGCAGCAACAACAACAAAATGTCTATCATTCTTTTTTGTGCTTATCTTAACATTAATCCTTTAAATCTAACAAAGATATATAACACTGTACATGTTTGTATTGCATTCTTTAATGAGCCGATATTGCCTCTGACATTTTCTCGATGAGTTTAATATTCTCTGTCAAAAGTGCATTTTTTCTATTTTTTTCCCCTTTACTCTTAATGCTTATACTTCGCTTTACTTCAAATGTCCCCTGACGTGCACACAAGAACTTAACGATCACCTTTTGAGTCGGCTGTCCGTGCATTTGTCTTTAATTGAAACATTTAAAGTGACTTTGTTATCTACTTCTAAATGTTGAGCGAATCTTTTTTGTACTCGGGGATTTTATGGAATGTATTGTGTAGTACCAGCGACGTTTTAAATTGCCTCGATTTCCCCACATTCTACTTGATGTTGGTAGTGAAGCTCATCCCAGACCTCGCCTAATCGGTGCTTTAGTGCGGCAATCTATACCTTATACATTTTACTGTGTGCCACTGTAGTGTCGACAACGGAGGTATGACGTCACCAGCAGGGATTAACTATAAGTACATCGGAAGAGGTAGCTCAACGTGGCATTAAGCAAATTGCATCAGCAAAAAATACAAGTATCCTGAAATGTCGTTTTGACGACACACTATCTACGTTCGACCTTTCTATCGGTGAGTTAAAGATTTGATCAGTTTAATATTGAACTGGTTAGTATTGACCTGTTCACCAAGCACGACCCATCTGTGTTCCTGTCTGATAATGTCACACTCCTCTACCAGGTACAGCGAGTTCTGGTGTGTGGACATCTTCTTATTACTTTTTTACCAGTGAAATATCAGAAAATATCAAATTGATAAAACTTATATCATCACTGCTTATATCATCAATCTTGAAAACAGAACAAAAATGTGCCATACTCGTTAAATATATTTGATATTTAACGGGAAACCATTGAATATCCTCTATATAACTTCTATCAAGCCTCAAATGATCTCTACCACCCTTTTAACTGCTGACTTAAGTCATATCCTGTAAAAGGGAACGCATTTGTTAATCAATCAACCATGTTTCCTGTCAAATTTCTTTGAAATATCTTTTTTTATTTGTTCCTTATATCCTAAATTTCAAGTACTGTAAACCTTTATAATGAACCCATCAACGTTCCCCTACAGTTTTTAACTAAATTTCAAGGTAAAATAGGTTTTACAGTCGAATTACAATATAGAACTGCTTGACGTCATCGTCATCACGAATTATCGACCTTTTGAGATGATATTAAACGCTTCTATGGGATGTTTAGCGTTTAAAAAAGTATGTTGCCATATAACTATTATTTCTCGATCCGCTTCAGCTATCATACATTAGGGACCTTAAGTCAATATTAGGGGTTCGGGTATATCACGGTTTGACGACGGTGTGCCAATCATATAAGCGTGTTTGCCAATGGTTGTTGAAAAAATTGTTGATAGTCCGGCAAACTCACAATTCGGACGGAAATACAGGGAAACGGATTTCCGTCGCGTTATTTTTATTATTATTGCTAAATCGTTCCCTTGAGTTTATCAATTGTTTTCTGAAAATATCATAACAAGGAAACTTTGTGACCAGAAACAAAGTAAAACCCAAGAATTCCGTCCTCAGAATACTTTCATTTTGGCCTCACATAATAGCAAACCTAAAGCTTACCTTCAGAATTGGTAGGCTTTTTGTTTAGAATATGATATACAAACATTCCTTTTATTCTTTTTCGTTTTACAGTCTCGTGGAAGGACTATATCATATCCCTAAATCAAACTTAAGTCGTGGTAAACCGGTTAATGGCTTGATTGATTAACTTGGGTAAAACACAATCGGAGAATACCGAAACGTCAACCAAACCATAACTCGAACTCGAAATCGGTTACAATAGTGGCAAAGTATGATAAAAAGAACGATTAACACGGATACCCTTGAAAAGGTACAAGAAAATAGAACAAGATACCCTGGTATTCCGGCAGAGAAAGCGTCTTCCGTTTTATCGGTGACACCCGTCATGTAAATCTTGGAAAATGTCACGTCCGCAAAGTGAGAATAAAGGCAGCAATAGTTAATGGCATGATTGATTAGCAGACGACTGCAGTAATAGAACGTTGTTGATGGGGATTCGAAAAATAAAATGGACCCTGTATCAAAAGCATATCCTTGGTTGTCGCACAAGTGTAATTGTGTTTAATCAGGGCAATTAACAAAACCCTTGCCAATTCTTTTAAAATCCATTTCAGATATATGCAACGATGTGTTGTCTATAAATAACAAGACGTTTGCTGACCACCTCAATCGTATATACCTTTCTGAATTTGTAATAAAGGACACAACAGACTCTTCTACCTCAGCTGCTTACCTCATATTTACTTCAACTACGACCAACATGGAAAGCTTACTTCTATTACTAAACCATATGATAAATGTGACGATATCAATTTTTAGATCGTGAACTTTCCCTTTCTTGATAGTTACGTCCCAGCTTCTCCAACCTATGGTGTATACATATCGCAGTAGATTCATTATAATGGGGCGCCCTCTAACTATCGAGATTTCCGAGATAGATATCGACTGCTGGCAAACAAACTTACTACATAGGAATTCGAGAGATGCGGGTTGATGAGAGCTATGAGCAAGTTTTATGGTCGATTTGAGAAATATTTTGTATTCTTGTGTGATATGACGATGGACCATTTTGAGTATGCTCATTGGTGTGCTTACTTGTTGTGACTGAGAATGAAGACTCGGTTCTATGTTTTTGAATACTTTATGTTTACTTGCACGTGACCAAGACTTACATGGCAGATGTCATCGATGAAGCAAAAGACGCTTACTCCTCTGGATCACCTGGTCTTAGTCGTTTGGACGTACCCAATGGTCAGCTTGTATAAATGGTATTTGTTCATATTTTGTCCATAGTTTAGTCGATTTTGAGTTCGAATTATGGTTTTGTTGACGCGTCAGTATTCTCTGAGTTTTTTTAATGAAATTGGTCAAGATAGCTAATATTGTGATCATCGACACATTCAGTCGAGAGTGTAATATTGCCATCGACGTCATCATATATAGCCGGTTGTTCATTTTTGGCTTCAGCTGTTTATTCTTTGTGGTATGACCAAACTGATACTTACCGACTCGGAGACTATAGCCAATGCATTGTGCTTCCATTTTGCTAACTCGGTTTGATGGTAAGAATAATTCGACACTATAGACCCATTATTAAAAGTTCTCATACGTTTAAATTCGCGCTTGCATTTATTTTTCCCCATAATTCTAGGAAAGTGTCTCTTATCTTCCTTTGAGATAGAAATGGGAATTTAATTAGAATTCATGCTACAGACAGACTCAAGTTTTATAGCTTCCTTTTGTTATATGTGGGGTCAGAGTAGGCATTGCGTTGAGAATGTAAAGATTTTCTTTAATACAATCCTGCAGAGTCCTTAGAACTGTCTTTTCTTACTGTCCATCAATAGAAACGACATATATATAAACAAATATTGGTATATTAATAACGTTTATCAAAGCATGTTCAACTTGATGTAGAACAAAAGAGGTTTAGTATTGTCGAATTTCAGACGAGAACAAACAGAAAGTATCAGTGAAATGGGACTCATCTCTTCTCGGGGTTTTGTCGCATTTCAGTGATTTACAATGTATGAACATCAAAATATCAAAACTGCAGATTTTATCATCTAGGTTTGGCATTTTTGTATATACAATACCGGTATGTACAATGTCTAACGATATTTCAACCAGGTGAATTCCAATGTGAAATCTAATAATATACACGTTCCGTGGAAAACGGGTTAATGGAAAGTTGTATAGTTTATATATCAGTACTTATAGAGGGCAGATAAAATACGATCATGGTACAAAATTATGTGGACAGATAACGCAACACAAACACAGGCTGCACGTTTTAAATTTAGTTATAGATACAGTATGCCGGAAAAAATACACTGCGTACTACAGCTGGACTCGTCCGTGATTCTAGGGACCAAAAGGTCGGAATCGAAATTTTCTAAAGTATTGTAGAATGAGAAGGGTCAGGTGCGTAAAACCATTTAGCTAGATAGATAGTATTACTTTCTGGTCTCGTTACTTTATCTAGAGCGTTACATCATATACATGAAGGAATTTTCAAAATACACAAATTAATCTTTTTTCATTTGATAGGAAACTAAATTATATCTTATTTTAAGTTACTTTTACAAAAAAAAACGAAACTTGATATTTTAAAGATACATTTGTCCCCGATGAAATTTATATTATTTTATTTTTGTCGCTAATATTCTTCTCAACAAAATGGTTATAACATAAAACTTAAGTATAAATATATTTCTTTACTGTATTTACCAAACCCAACGGATGACAATGTTGCTGTTGTAGCCTGGTAAGTTCCGTTATAATATACTAATTCATTGTTTATTTCTTATTTACAATAACAGACCCGGATAGATTACAGCGTTGTTTTGGATCCAGGGAGGATCGGTTTCTTTGGTTGGTAGATAACCCCGAACCTCCAGGCCTACAATACTACTCCTATGGCAGTCGATCCTGTTATTAGACGAGTAAACAGATCTTAGTCGGGCTAAAGTGGATGTTTAACTTCTTACAGCCATGTATCATGTTGTCATATTAACTTAATATCGTTCCTGCTCTAGGCAAGAAAATCACCCCAAACTGGATTTCATGTTTTGGAATGACACGAAATCGATTTTATAAGGGCGGTAATATGTAAACGATCTCTGTTATGATCAGTTGTTTATCTGCTGATATACCCAGGTTGGACACGTGACATCAATTCAATGCACGTGTCCTGTGTGTACACGTATAGTTATATAGCTATTAATATTTTGATTATTGTTTTCCTTGTAAAACACGTGGGACAGCAGCTACACATACAATACTACATACCGGGTTTGTCCCGTTTGTTGGCTAGTATAACGACAGGCACGTGGTCGAGTTCCTTGTGTCCTAGCAACGCCTGTAAGACCTCCCTGGCTTCAGGTAGCCGTTCCCTATCGGAGCTGTCCACCACAAATATCATACCTGTAAGAAATCGAGCTTTACATGTAGATTAAAATCAGCAACAGACATGTTTGACTTGCAGTTTCCCGGAATACTCATAAAACCTAATCCTCCTGACGGATTAGATAAATCTGCAACATTCCTGTAAGGTTTTATATCGCCACGCTTTCTGGGGTTAGGTTTACTTATGTGTAAGACTATTGTAAGCTGATAGCCGAGATACTCCGAAGGGATGCATTCTAGTAATAAGAAAATGATTATATCCCAATAGAATAGTAGAATCTTACTTTGCGAAGTGATTTAAATAGCAAATGATTTTATCTTTATCAAAATAAAGACCGCAAAAACAAAAAAGTGTCTGTTGTGTTTCAGAGGAATAAACTTACTAAGTCGTAATCGTATTTGAGATAAATGTACTTGTATTAGACTCATATAGCAAAGTCAGCGACATTTTGTAGTGAGGGGTTCCGATGACTGTGTGAAGTACAAAATATGTACCCGTATACATGATCATCGGATTGTATCATTTTTTACCAAAGGTCAATCTAGACCTAAAATCATGTAAAATTACTCCGAAATTATTAGTTCAGGTCCAAATGTGCTGAAACAATTTCTCTGGTCCGCGTGAGGCCACATATCTTCTTAAAGTGTTACGAAATCCATTCCTTATCTATAGGCTGTTTACGTCAGGGGCGTAGCTGGAGGTGTTTCAATGTGCAAGCCCTGCGAGCGTTTATTAGCAGTTACTTCAAATGGTGCCATTTGGTCGTGTCATACAAATCATTAATGTAAAAATAAAATAAGATGATAATATGTCTTGAAAACAAAATTAATATACTGATGTTTCTTAAGTCATTTACTCGTTAGTAAGTAATAACAGAGACATAAAAGTCATCTGTGTTACATACACGTCTCTGTCAATAAGTATTATGTAATGTGATTTTGCACAGCTGTAGTTAGAAATCTCGCTTATTTTCTTCAGCATAATTTCGCATAGTTTAACAGGCTCATCATCAATTATTTTGCTGTCATTTTGTTCGAACTGAATCGAAAAGTCAATATCCAAAACAATCATATAAGGTCATAAAGACGTCATTTGTTATGGCGTCACAATGGTGTTATGACATTGTGTAATACCATATTCATGACATTGGTCGTATGACATCACTGAATGGGTCAGTTATGTGATTGAAACCACATAGGACATATGATTATACTAATTACAAACTTCCTGCAGCCTGATTTGTTAATCTGACGAGTCAACATTATCAGTGGACTTAAGAATATTAGTCGCATTATGAAATTTCTCGACTTTAATACACGAACTTTGGGAAAATGATGTGCAAGCACGGGCTTATGTGCTTACATGGCAGCTACGCCCCTGTTTAACGTACGTTTTTATTCAAACTAATTGAACTTTTCATAGTGTACCGTTTACTTCAAGTTATCTACCTTGGGCCTGGAAGATATAGTGTTTCCACAGTCCCCGGATGGACTTGTGCCCTCCCATGTCCCAGACGGTCAGCTCGTCGCCTCGATGCTGGATCGTCTCCACGTTAAACCCAAGGGTCTGTGTCGTGGTGAAAAAGTTACGGTGTAGAAGGTGATACAAAATTGTCGTTTTACCTACAAAGGAAAAAAACGTGACAGTTGATTTATTATAATCACAGACTGTGGAACTCGTGCACAAAGAAGGATAACCCCTACCGTACACAAATCGGATTCTGACTCTCGGTATAATATTGGGGTCGCTGGGTCTCCGAGCCGCGAGCGACCCCGATATTTAACGGATTAAAAAGTCAGAACCCTTCGGATTATACAGACATATACAGTTGTGTCTTTATAATCAGCTTATTATAACACAGACATGAAGAACCATAACACAGACATGAAAAACCGCTATGTATCGAGTAACCGAAAGCAAGGTTTCTCCAGTGTGCTAAGTTTCTGTGTATCTTATTGCACAAGTTCGTAAATTATTAATCAACAGATCTTACATGTTCAATGTAGCTAAGGTAAACAGAATTGTCATTACAGGTACTAACAATATACGTTATCTGATGCGCAGTGCTCCAACCTATGTTTGTATCCCAGAGTTTACCAATATCATGATTCCGTTATGTTAAGATGGAAACATTAACCATGCTTATGTCACAAGTCTGAAACAGGTAGACACTTTCTATTGTAGGACGTATAAAATATAATCACAGTTAAAACACAATGTAATCACGTGTACAATGTAGTCATCCATGTGTACGAGTACGAGTGATATAGTTTGAAAATTAACACTCGACTGGAATATATACCTTAATTAAAGATATAGTAGGTATAAAAAATAGTAATATTAACTTAATTAATAAAAAAAAGTTTGGCACGCTAGCATATATTGTGTAACAGTATGAATCAGTTGGTTTGCTTTCAGTTTTGATTTATTTAGCGTCTTAACAGCCAGGGTCATTAAATGAAGCGATTCCATATATACAATGTTTGCTGGAGACATGGTATGTTGGTGTATCTGTCACCTTTAGATAGCACGGGTCTGTTTTTCGCAATTGCTCTTCATATTGACTCTAAGCGGCATAAATAAAACAAAAATATCATTTTAAGGAATAATGTCCTGGCCAGGGGCAGAACCGTATCCTCCCTTGCGCGCACACTTAATTCAAAGGCCAAAAATGAAGTACAGTATTGCCGATTATAAAATAGTATGGTGCCGTAATATACAGGAGAATGTAGCACAAGTATCAATTACGCGAGAAGTAATGTGTCTTAAAACACATTCACGTAGGATTATGTGGTACTTTACATATCTACATAAACTGGTGGTGTGTAAGGGGCGTATACCTGAGTCGTCGAGCCCCGCCATGATGAGCCTGAGGGACCGGCCCCCGGTGTAGGACGTATCACTTTGATTACACCCCATATCACATGGTCACCTCGATCGCTGCCCGACCCGTCGAACACGCCGTCCACATAAAATCGTCCTTTACAGGAACACGTTGTAGGCGTCACCAGGTCACCGTCGTCGACAAGGAAATGGTAGGTACATCATTGCCTTGGATACAGCTATGATATTCACAGTTGTTCCATTTACTGTTTAAGCTTATCTCCGTTGTCTCAATTTACACAAATCCTGTAAAATGTGATGGTATACCTATTTATAAACATACCATGCATTGTGTGAATTCAGAATAACTGTTGAAAGTAAATCTTGTACATGACGGTAGGTTTACTGTGACCAAATTAACATTTTGTATATATGCAAATATCCTGTATATTATATGTATACACTGATGAGTCGTAAGACTTAAAGTTAATAAAGAATTTGAACTTGAAAACGCATTACTATTATATTACGGTATCTTCATCTTCATACCTACTCGGGAGGCTGTGTACGTATCGTCGAATTATCCATCTGTTGACACTGTACGGCCCAATCACTCCTTGCCAGTTTGTATTCCCTACAAACGTTAATGTTTTTAAAAACATATACGAAATCCAAATATGTATGATCACAGATGATGATAGTTAAATATAGACCTGTATCTGCCCGAAGTTTTCATCAGAATCCACAAAACGTACGTAATTATCCGAGTCCACAAAACATAATTTGAATCCACATTCACGTGATTTGATGAACAACACCTTCTCGTTGTTTATGCCTAGGTAAGTTCGCACTGTGATAGGGTTACAGGTGTATGGTCACTCTTACCTACACACATACAACAATACCTTCTCTCCGTTAATCTTTATTCCACGGATAATACAAACATAAGACGGGTTTCTATTTAAACATTAGTGGGTGCCTGTAAGTGAAGTTTAGTTGGGTGACAATATACAGCTTAAATTATTAACAAGTTAATGAGGTTTCGAAAGGTAAAATCTCACGCTTGGTAGCCAAACACACGGAACGGAATACATATAGACGTTACATTTTCCGATAATTAATCAGCGGACCGTATTTTATGACAGCCAGCTCCGATCAAGTCTTATCCTGAACCGATCTGGTTCATTGACGAGGAACTTTCGTTTATCCTGTGTTTAAAGAGACGTTCTCAGTATGTTTACTGTACTGGTCTTAATACTGCTATCATGACACATCATAAAACACAATAGATTATATATATAAAGAAGGTAGCATCACAAACAAAGATCGTAAATAAAAATACTAAAGGCTAAGGGTCATGCAAGTATACCATACCTCATACAGCATATAACAAGGGGTCGCGGTGGCCGAGCGGTTAACGTGCTCCAACATTCCACCACTAGCCCTTCACCTCTGAGTTGCGAGTTCGAATCCCACGTGGGGCAGTTGCCATCTACTGACCGTAGATCGGTGGTTTTTCTCCGGGTACCCCGGCTTTCCTGCAAAACCTGGCACGTCCTTAAATGACCCTTGCTGTTAATAGGACGTTAAACAAAAGTAAACCAAACCAAAAGCATATAACAGAATTGGGCAAAATCAAGGACCAAGTTTCATGAGCGTTTAACCTCCATAGGAAAGCATTAGAGAAACTAAGGAAAGTACCTTTACTAAGTACCCCACCCACTCCTTATGTCTTAAAGCTTTACTTTTGAGATTTTAAGTTAAAGTGGTTCCTGGAGAACATTTATGAAACTTGGACATGGACTTCGTCACTTTCCAAGTCACTCTGTCAACCCAATGGTTCAATTTGTTCCCTCGGATTACAGTCTTTACTACCTTATCATAATTATAAAATCACCACTATAACTCCCTATATCTCCAGTCATAATACTAAATCTTCATTATTTGCTTATTGGAGTATTTGTTTACATTATTAATACATTTTTTTATTCCATCTGCATACATTTATGTTTCATCACAACAATAACAAAATAAACATGATGAGCATCTTGCTGTTAAGCTGTCATGCATGCTCTTTTGGATTTCGAATTTTCTACAATCGCCTTCCAGAGACGATCAGTCATAAGCAATAGGCTTTGGAATTAGTTTGGGCAATCGTGGGGAAACACTAATAGTATATCCACCTAGCCAAATGCCTATATCCATTATCGGAAGTGGATCGTTATTGTTCGTATCATGATTATTTTTTACGATATGGTGGACATAGAGGTAGTTAGTTATGTTTGCGTCCGTTATGTATCACTTTATACCAGGAGTTAGTATACCACATGTGGTTGTAGATATGAACGTTAGTTTTCGCGAAAAAGTAAGTAACAGATCTATGTAAATTACGTTCATGTCCACCAGCATCAGTGTATTAAACAGTATGTACAAGTAACAGGGGAGGTAACTGTGAATCAGGCCAATATAACAAACACGATTGAACAGAATACAACCTCTTAGCACCGATGAGCGTAACCCGGTCGAGAATGTTGCTATTACAACTTCATGTATCATGTTTCCTGAACATTACAAATGGTGTTTATGGCCCTTGTTAAAGAGAATTAGAACCTGCCTAGTGGTGTTCGAGGACCCAAGACAGTTAAAAAGCGGCCTAGCTAATGGTCATGATCAGCGGTAAAGCATAGGGATGTCCAAAAGCAAAGCATTGCGGGTTCGAGTCAAGGCTGGTATGACAGACTGAGGCTGGGATGTCGGGAAGTGGCTGGGGTGACGGGAGATGCTGGGGTGACGAGGAGAGTATTTGGGGGAGCCTAGGATGACGGAGAGAAGCTGTGGTGACATGGTTGATGAGGATATGCTTGGGTGGTGGGGAGAGTGACGGGGAGAAGCTGGGGCGATGGGGGGGAGCCTAGTGCGACGTTGAGAAGCTAGAGTGATGGGGAAGGTATCGAGTAACGGAGAGAAGCTGGAGTAATGGGGAATGCCTGAATGTGGTGACGTCCTCATATTTCGTTAGTGGAGGAAAGCCGGAGTTTCCGGAGAGGCACCACCGACCAGTGTCTGGCCCTCGGTCCTTAGCAGGAGAGGGGTGCGCCAGTGTACGATTTCTCCCACCTTCTTGCCAATATAATTGGTTGCATGGCTGGGGGACACCTCACCTTCCATGCCGTTCAATCGAACTAACACCCGTTTCCTTTTCCCATGTTGGTGTAACCCACCATCCACCCTTTAAGACACTTCTTATAAGGAAATTGTGGATATCGAAAACATTGGTGTAAACTCATTTGCATATATATTGCCTTATATCAAAAAAGACAAATCTTCTTTGGAAACCCCCCAAAAGTGTAAAATTACTCTAAACACCCTAGTTTATAGGTTCAAAACTAGCTGTAACCAATTCTCAGGTTCCTTTAATATAGCTTATTACAAGTACTACCTATATTTGAATATTTTCCAATCACAAACAGATATTTTTGTACAATTGTAACAGTAATCGGGGTCCAATCACTTTAAATAGGCATGGAACTGGAATGTTAAAGATGGCTTCAAAACGATTTTTTTTTTCCAGAATGTATGGTAACCATGGAAACTCTAGTGCTAATATGGCAAAAATGGATATTCTACTATTTGGTCCAAATTCTCTTTTGCGACAAAAACTTTGAGACATAATTAACATCAACAGCTTAAGGCTTACCATAAAAATATAGGTAAACCATTTGATTAAGCCCTAGAAATTCCTTTCCAACACTGAAATTGAAGGAGGAAAACGGCGAACGCTGCATGGTAACTATTTTCTGGCTTTATGTATGAATATTAAATTACAAGCACAAAATAAATTATAAACAGATTTATTTCATAAAACATTATACAGACACATGTTCAACATATTTGTTAGAAAATATATTGCTTCATTGCTTGTATGAAAACCAAATCAATTTTAAACTTTGCATATAAACAATGATTTTTGTTCCCTTTCTCCATATTAAAAGTTGAGAGTCCAAACACTTCCATCTACACAGGTTTTCCATAATTTCAGGAGCTGCAATATTTTGAAACCATACTCTGAAGATAATAAAGACATGGACACAATCACCCTTGCTAATTAAGATATCTTTGGGTATAGAATCAATCTTTTTTCAATACCATTTTTAGAAAAAAGGAAATTACAATTTTTTCGTTTGTAAATTAAACTTTTGTAAAAAGGCAAGCGACCGCAAGTCAGAAGATGTTATACAAATGGAACTCTTTTTTGTCGGAGGTACATTGTATGATAGTGTTGGAACACCTCCTTATTAATGATGTAACATTTACACTACAGTTGTTGACATTTCTACCACGATGTTTAATTTTTTTGTTTATTGTGTAAAAAATACACATTCTTTGAAATTTATATAACACAAAGTCTGATCATGTACATGATTACATACGCTCATTATCATATTGTGGATTCACCAAGAAACCTGCAAAATTTAAACGGCCACTGTATGCTAATAGTAATGTATGCTTGATGGACAAGATGCTTAGCATGACAGCAGTAAAAGAACTGTAACTACCATCAGAAGCACTAGATAACAAGAAACAGGTCACTGTGGACATGAAAACTTGATGGTCACATGGCTGGCTAGAGACAAGTCCCTGTGATCATTATAATCAAATAGCAACACGCATGTCAATGTGACAAAAGCATTCTGTTCAATCAAATCAATAGTTAATCTAAACTGCTTTATTGGTGAAAATGTGATATCACATTATGTTCTTACATCACAAACCAATTTCTCAAAATACATTTACTGATCATATCTCATTTTATCACAAAACTAATCCATAGTCTTCTAAGTTGTTTTGGAAATGACAAAACATATTGGCAATGAAATTTAATTAGGTAAAACGCCAAATATCTGTATGAACATGTTAAATACAATATATGATTATTTGTGAAAATTCCTGGTATGTCTGGGCCAGTTTTGTTATTTTAAAAAGTTTTTCATTTCTGAATATTTTATTTCTGAGTAATGTTGTGAAATTTTCCTCCATCATGATTTTACTACATAAATTTGTCAACATGATTCATGAAAAAAATTTATTGCAACTATTCAGCAAATGATTTCATTTTTTTAAGTTAAAGAAAATCTGTGACCCACATTAGACATAACCTAAAATAAAGTACAGTAAAACAACAAGGCTATATGGAATTATCTAATCTAAGGCTAACTACAAAGCAGTTTACTCAGTAGAACCGCTCATCTCACTTCTTATACTCATGCACACACTGCTAACCACTCAGCCACACTTACACACCATAGAATCTCTTTTCACTCACTTAAACCTACATTTTATCTACATGATGTATACTATACTTGCCCTTAGCTCCCTATTCCTACTCTATAAAGAACTTGAACTCTAACACTGATGAACTTAAGAATTACTATAAGATTACCCTACTTAAAACTAGTCTTGTGGTTCTAACTATGTAATTAGTAGATTTTGCTTGGAATTGAATTTAGCATGAATTTATATATCCAGCAAATATTATTACTGTATAATGAATTTACTGAGATAAAAGAAAATATCAGTTTTAATACCCATTTTTAATACATCTGAATAAGAGAAATAATAGAGAAATAATTGTAAAGGAACAATAATAGGGATCGATAATGGAGATTTCAGTCTTATACATATTTTTTGCGATATTAAAATTTTGAAGTTTATAGATCAACACTTTTACTGACAAGTCAATTACTATTTGTGAAATTACTAAAGAAAATCTACATAAATGTTCCCATCACATGGCACAATGACAACAGATTAATTAACTCATTCACCAATGAGGACACATTGGAAGTGAACTGTCTAAATAAAAAACGCTGAATAGCTCATAATAAAATTTCACAGGTGAACAAGTAAATCAATTCATCTCCACCATAACATAACAAACATGTATAAGATATCAATGAAAATCTTATCGAACACTGTGTCTACATCTCAGATCAAATTTAAGCTCTATAAACAAATCTGTTGTTATTCCACTTATTTCATATAAAAAACCAATCACAAACTTTCTTACACACAATGACATATTTTTTAAGTTGGTTGTTGATTTGCGACCAAAGTTTTGTTTAAGCTATGTTCAAATATTGCCATGCTAAACCATAATTACATGAAAATCTCTGATTACCATATAAATTATGTATTTATCTCTGGGTTTTTTTATTGGCAAGTAAAGTTATCAATGAAGCTGTATAAAATTTATGAAGTACTACGACACAGGTCTCGATGTAGATTGCCATGTGGAGTAAGATGCTTGACCTGTTTTTGGTAAGATGAAGTGAAATGTTAATGAAACGCTGCCAAACTTCATGTCAACCCAAACCGTTCTGCACGCTTCTTTTTCTTGGCCTGAAATGAATAAGGTAAGTGTCACAAACATAGTTTCAGATAATATTCTAGTGCCTCTGTGTCAGTAGATACATGGGTACATTTTAGTGACGGTGTCACGGTCAACATGACATACGATCAAAGGATCAGTACAATAGACATGGCCAGGTCATTATATCCATTTAAACTAACAGGCTGTCTAGTAGGGCCTACTCCACAACTAAAGTATACTGAAACTAACAGGCTGTCCAGTAGGGCCTACTCCACAACTAAAGTATACTGAAACTAACAGGCTGTCCAGTAGGGCCTACTCCACAACTAAAGTATACTGAAACTAACAGGCTGTCCAGTAGGGCCTACTCCACAACTAAAGTATACTGAAACTAACAGGCTGTCCAGTAGGGCCTACTCCACAACTAAAGTATACTGAAACTAACAGGCTGTCCAGTAGGGCCTACTCCACAACTAAAGTATACTGAAACTAACAGGCTGTCCAGTAGGGCCTACTCCACAACTAAAGTATACTGAAACTAACAGGCTGTCCAGTAGGGCCTACTCCACAACTAAAGTATACTGAAACTAACAGGCTGTCCAGTAGGGCCTACTCCACAACTAAAGTATACTGAAACTAACAGGCTGTCCAGTAGGGCCTACTCCACAACTAAAGTATACTGAAACTAACAGGCTGTCCAGTAGGGCCTACTCCACAACTAAAGTATACTGAAACTAACAGGCTGTCCAGTAGGGCCTACTCCACAACTAAAGTATACTGAAACTAACAGGCTGTCCAGTAGGGCCTACTCCACAACTAAAGTATACTGAAACTAACAGGCTGTCCAGTAGGGCCTACTCCACAACTAAAGTATACTGAAACTAACAGGCTGTCCAGTAGGGCCTACTCCACAACTAAAGTATACTGAAACTAACAGGCTGTCCAGTAGGGCCTACTCCACAACTAAAGTATACTGAAACTAACAGGCTGTCCAGTAGGGCCTACTCCACAACTAAAGTATACTGAAACTAACAGGCTGTCCAGTAGGGCCTACTCCACAACTAAAGTATACTGAAACTAACAGGCTGTCCAGTAGGGCCTACTCCACAACTAAAGTATACTGAAACTAACAGGCTGTCCAGTAGGGCCTACTCCACAACTAAAGTATACTGAAACTAACAGGCTGTCCAGTAGGGCCTACTCCACAACTAAAGTATACTGAAACTAACAGGCTGTCTAGTAGGGCCTACTCCACAACTAAAGTATACTGAAACTAACAGGCTGTCTAGTAGGGCCTACTCCACAACTAAAGTATACTGAAACTAACAAGTTAATTATCTAACATATCAAACTGTCCTTCAGACTTGCACCAATTGATCAGTCTTGATGAGACTAAACTAACAATTGCCCTAAATTAACAAATTGTCCGAAATAGCTGACAACAATATCACACATCATGAGTACTACACGTTATAATGTTGTTTAACAATGATGATGTGAAAATATTACAGTTACACAAGTTTTGCGAGGCTATAAATTGCATTGCGAGAGTCATCCATTAAATAAGTTCAGTAATCAAATTTTGTGTGTTTGACCTATCCGAAACCTTGCCGATTCGAACTAACCGAAGGTTTACCATAATTGTCTACCACATACCAAATTGTCCTTCAGATGAATATCAATAGGTCAGTCTGGAGACTTTCTATGGTCAACTAGTCTTTTTGAACATAAACTGCCACAAACAATGCTAATTTCTGAGAAAAATTGAGAAATTTCACCAATTTATGAAATGCTCTTCAGTTACTTGACCTCCATTAAAGTGGCTTCTTAACTCTCTGTATCAATTAAAGAATTCACAGTTATTATTTTCCCTTTGTAACACAATTTTTTTAATTTCAACTTACATCCACCTCTGATGCATCTACAGCACTTGTGGTGACACCAAATCTCTCTTTCCTCTTCAGTAACTTCTCTGTGTTCTCCGTCTGTTAACAATAGGGGTGAACATTTCACTTAAACTACATATTTTTATAAATTTTCATTTGTACTTGTATATACCATCATCTGTGAAAGTAAAAAAAAAATCATAAAACCAGGATCCGAAAGAGGTCAAAATGTTATCAACAAGAATTTTAACATCAATTTGCACTATGAGGGGGTTTTCCAATAATTGCACTATTTGTATAATAGACTTTTAATATTTTCTATATGGTATATTCAGGCCTCTGTCAGACCCCAAGTTGCTTAAGAGCCTGAAGTTGGACCCCCTCGTACATGTACATTCTTAAGACATTGCGAGTATCCTGGGCTTTGGAAAATTACTACTTAAACTTTATCAGTATATGACTTCAAAAACCTGCCCTATTCTTCCATGTGAAAATTTCCTCTTTACTTTACAATGCCTTCTTTATGAGAAAACGTGGGGAAATGTTTATTGACTGTCTGGCTATGTACAATACATTATTCAACAAGAATTACACGTATTTATATGTCTCGTCTTTCCCATACAAGTTTCCACCTAATACATATTAGATTATGAAGTTGTGAGGTGAGGACTATATGATTTCCACATGTGCTATAATCACATACAAGTTACCACCAGGGATATCAGACGTTTATAATCATCAGAGCTATTATTAGGAATAAGATTCATCAGTTTGGTATGAATGATATATACTGAGTTTGTTTTGTACACAAACAGGAATTGAAAACTTAATTTGCGAGTGGGGCAATAAGGGGCGGAATGAGTAAACATCTTACCCGTCCCTCTGTCTATCTGTAGTATTAGAGTACATTTTGACGAAATGTGGCGCTATGTTTTTGACAGCTGACTTCTTTAACTCACCCTATTTTGGGTAGTAGGCTGATTTCAGCGGTCAGAAAACTGACACTCGGTTATTGTACTCTTTGCTTGACAAAGGATACGGATGTTTTCGAAAGTTCACAAATTAAGTTTTCAATTCCTGTTTGTGTACAAAACAAATTCAGTATATATCATCAAAGCTATTGTTTGTTTGGGAAGCCACTCCCCTTACATTAGACAGATTGGTCGAGGTGATCGCACCAAATCTCTCAGCTCGCTTCTTCAACTTTTGGGTCTCATCAACCTGTAATACAGAAACAGAAGGTAAACTCTACTACTGAATATGTAGTACAAAGATCACAATTAAGATACACTGATCCTCCTTCAAGATTACTCTGAGACACAACAATAAATATATATTTTTCAACTATGTAGGTACTTGAATAAGGATTACAATATAAAATAGCTGTGTACCATACTTGCCAACTTTTTGAAATTTCCATTGGGGGAGATTACGCATGCTCAGAATTTCACCCAAAAGGAAAACAACTTTTAAATGGCTTTTCAGTACACTGTACTGACGAGTGTATTGACGATATATCACATATGTAAGATATTAACTGCATGTATCTAATCTACTCGATGGTGAAGCAGGCGTAAAATCATTCAAGCAAATAAACATGATATACTATAGATTTACATATTGTAGAGGTTATGTTATTTTAGCGGTATGATTGCTCTAATTAAGTTTTCTGTATATTGCTTCACAGCAAGTATTGTGTGTGCACTAATTCATCATTGCACTTAACTGTTTAAATTTGGTTATGTGCTGAAATTTGAGCCAAAATAAGCCTGTTTACAGTATTTCCAAAACTGAATCCTCTATAATTCATTATTTTATTCTGGCTATCACTTCTGAGATGATCGGACATAGATAATCACCTTGGACAGCACTGTTGAAGTGACCGTTCCGAATCTCTCTGCTCGCTTCTTCAGTTTGTCCATGTCTGCCGCCTAGATAAAAAAAAAAGTCTGCACATTATTTGGTTTTAAGAAATGTTTTATATTATATAGTTACTTGGGAGAGAATCTTTCATTGAAAACTACAAAGAATAAATTGTTTCATAAGGTATCAAGTTTAAAACTCTTTCATTTATTTAAACACTAAACCTAGAAATGACAAGTTCAATTTGAAATAATAAAGATTTGAAGATAAAATACAGTAATAAAAACTAAAATTGAATCCAATAATTGTCCAACTTGATAGACTTACTGGGGCTGGAGCTATTTTATTTCCTCCTTTGGCAGTTTCTTGGCTTGTTCCAAACCTAGGTGAGAAAGTTGAATGGAAAATAGGTTGTTTGAGATTTGTGCAACAATGACACATTCTTATATATCTACATACTTATTGTCATCATGAAACATACAGATTGGTGTTCTGATTACTGAACCAACATTATAATTACTACCAAAACACTTCTGATAGTTTCTCTGCATGCCCATAATTGCTTTGAATACCAATACTGAAAACTGCAGAATTAGAAATACTGGTGGGGACTTCAAAAAAAAAGTGTTTCTTTAATCTGTATTTCTTTCGTCAAAATTGTAAATTTTCGGTGAAAGATGGAAAGTTTAAAACCATCATATGGCAAGAATAACACAACAAATATAATATTTTGTAGACAGAATACCTCTCGGCTCTTAGCTGTTTCTTTACTTCGGGATTGACAGCACCGAACTTCTGTACTCTCATCTTCAATCTCTGGAACCAAAAAGACAATCAACAATCTTAATTCTGAAAATCACCAAGTATTAGGGACACCAAACTATCACCTCTTCATCAACATGCAAGAAACATTTTTGGAGAACAGAATGTCATAAATGTTGTGAGTGGTTAAGTTTGTCTGGCGATTTAAATCCTTATAACAGCCAGGTTTAGATGAGAGGAACTTTTCTTCATGATCATTACTGATACAGCGTTACCATTCACAAATATCTTTGTGTAAAACAAGAATAAGTCATACAGACTACAGGTGCTGGTCACACAAATAGGTTGTGTATAATACTATACACAACTTGTTTGTGTGTTCAGCAACTGTAATACAGACTGCATTTAATATTCCTAGTACACCTTGTTCAATGATAACAAAGTCTGAGGCTTCAATGATAACAAAGTCTGGTGCCTCAATGATAACCAAGTCTGGGGCTTCAATGATAACAAAGTCTGGTGCCTCAATGATAACAAATTCTGGGGCTTCAATGATAACAAAGTCTGAGGCCTCAATGATAACAAAGTCTGGGCTTCAATGATAACAAAGTCTGTGGCTTCCATGATAACAAAGTCTGGGGCCTCAATGATAACAAAGTCTGGGGCTTCAATGATAACAAAGTCTGGGGCCTCAATGATAACAAAGTCTGTGGCTTCAATGATAACAAAGTCTGGCGCTTCAATGATAACAAAGTCTGGGGCCTCAATGATAACAAAGTCTGGGGCCTCAATGATAACAAAGTCTAGGGCTTCAATGATTACAAAGTCTGGGGCCTCAATGATTACAAAGTCTGGGGCCTCAATGATTACAAAGTCTGGGGCTTCAGTGATAACAAAGTCTGGGGCTTCAATGATAACAAAGTCTGGGGCTTCAATGATAACAAAGTCTGGGGCCTCAGTGACAACAAAGTCTGGGGCCTCAATGATAACAAAGTCTGGGGCTTCAATGATTACAAAGTCTGGGGCTTCAATGATAACAAAGCTGGGGCCTCAATGATTACAAAGTCTGGGGCTTCAATGATTACAAAGTCTGGGGCTTCAATGATAACAAAGTCTGGGGCCTCAATGATAACAAAGTCTGGGGCCTCAATGATTACAAAGTCTGGGGCTTCAATGATTACAAAGTCTGGGCTTCAATGATAACAAAGTCTGTGGCTTCCATGATAACAAAGTCTGGGCTGCAATGATAACAAAGTCTGGGCTGCAATGATAACAAAGTCTGGGCTGCAATGATAACAAAGTCTGGGGCTTCAATGATAAAGTCTGGGCCTCAATGATAACAAAGTCTGAGGCCTCAATGATAACAAAGTCTGGGGCCTCAATGATAACAAAGTCTGGGGCTTCAATGATAACAAAGTCTGGGGCTCAATGATAACAAAGTCTGAGGCTTCAATGATAACAAAGTCTAGGGCTTCAATGATTACAAAGTCTTGAGCCTCAATGATTACAAAGTCTGGGGCCTCAATGATTACAAAGTCTGGGGCTTCAATGATAACAAAGTCTGGGGCTTCAATGATAACAAAGTCTGGGGCTTCAATGATTACAAAGTCTGGGGCCTCAATGATTACAAAGTCTGGCCATGGGGCTTCAATGATAACAAAGTCTGGGGCTTCAATGATTAAAAAGTCTGGGGCCTCAATGATTACAAAGTCTGGCCATGGGGCTTCAATGATAACAAAGTCTAGGGCTTCAATGATTACAAAGTCTGGAGCCTCAATGATTACAAAGTCTGGGGCCTCAATGATTACAAAGTCTGGGGCTTCAATGATAACAAAGTCTGGGGCTTCAATGATAACAAAGTCTGAGGTTTCAATGATAACAAAGTCTGGGGCCTCAATGATAACAAAGTCTGGGGCCTCAATGATAACAAAGTCTGGGGCCTCAATGATAACAAAGTCTGGGGCTTCAATGATAACAAAGTCTGGGGCTTCAATGATTACAAAGTCTGGGGCTTCAGTGAAAACAAAGTCTGGGGCCTCAATGATTACAATGTCTGGGGCTTCAGTGAAAACAAAGTCTGGGGCTTCAATGATTACAAAGTCTGGGGCCTCAATGATAACAAAGTCTGAGGCTTCAATGATAACAAAGTCTGGGGCCTCAATGATAACAAAGTCTGGGGCCTCAATGATTACAAAGTCTGGGGCCTCAATGATTACAAAGTCTGGGGCTTCAATGATTACAAAGTCTGGGGCTTCAATGATAACAAAGTCTGGGGCCTCAATGATAACAAAGTCTGGGCTTCAATGATAACAAAGTCTGTGGCTTCCATGATAACAAAGTCTGGGCTGCAATGATAACAAAGTCTGGGCTGCAATGATAACAAAGTCTGGGGCTTCAATGATAAAGTCTGGGCCTCAATGATAACAAAGTCTGGGGCCTCAATGATAACAAAGTCTGGGGCCTCAATGATTACAAAGTCTGGGGCTTCAATGATTACAAAGTCTGGGGCTTCAATGATAACAAAGTCTGGGGCCTCAATGATAACAAAGTCTGGGCTTCAATGATAACAAAGTCTGTGGCTTCCATGATAACAAAGTCTGGGCTGCAATGATAACAAAGTCTGGGCTGCAATGATAACAAAGTCTGGGCTGCAATGATAACAAAGTCTGGGGCTTCAATGATAAAGTCTGGGCCTCAATGATAACAAAGTCTGAGGCCTCAATGATAACAAAGTCTGGGGCTTCAATGATAACAAAGTCTGGGGCTTCAATGATAACAAAGTCTGTGGCCTCAATGATAACAAAGTCTGAGGCTTCAATGATAACAAAGTCTAGGGCTTCAATGATTACAAAGTCTTGAGCCTCAATGATTACAAAGTCTGGGGCCTCAATGATTACAAAGTCTGGGGCTTCAATGATAACAAAGTCTGGGGCTTCAATGATAACAAAGTCTGGGGCTTCAATGATTACAAAGTCTGGGGCCTCAATGATTACAAAGTCTGGCCATGGGGCTTCAATAATAACAAAGTCTGGGGCTTCAATGATTAAAAAGTCTGGGGCCTCAATGATTACAAAGTCTGGCCATGGGGCTTCAATGATAACAAAGTCTAGGGCTTCAATGATTACAAAGTCTGGAGCCTCAATGATTACAAAGTCTGGGGCCTCAATGATTACAAAGTCTGGGGCTTCAATGATAACAAAGTCTGGGGCTTCAATGATAACAAAGTCTGGGGCTTCAATGATAACAAAGTCTGAGGCTTCAATGATTACAAAGTCTGGGGCCTCAATGATAACAAAGTCTGGGGCCTCAATGATAACAAAGTCTGGGGCTTCAATGATAACAAAGTCGGGGGCTTCAATGATTACAAAGTCTGGGGCTTCAGTGAAAACAAAGTCTGGGGCCTCAATGATTACAAAGTCTGGGGCTTCAGTGAAAACAAAGTCTGGGGCTTCAATGATTACAAAGTCTGGGGCTTCAATGATAACAAAGTCTGAGGCTTCAGTGATAACAAAGTCTGGGGCCTCAATGATAACAAAGTCTGGGGCCTCAATGATAACAAAGTCTGGGCTTCAATGATAACGAAGTCTGTGGCTTCCATGATAACAAAGTCTGGGCTGCAATGATAACAAAGTCTGGGCTGCAATGATAACAAAGTCTGGGCTGCAATGATAACAAAGTCTGGGGCTTCAATGATAAAGTCTGGGCCTCAATGATAACAAAGTCTGGGGCCTCAATGATAACAAAGTCTGGGGCCTCAATGATAAAGTCTGGGGCTTCAATGATAAAGTCTGGGGCCTCAATGATAAAGTCTGGGGCTTCAATGATAAAGTCTGGGCCTCAATGATAACAAAGTCTGGGGCCTCAATGATAACAAAGTCTGGGCTGCAATGATAACAAAGTCTGGGGCTTCAATGATAACAAAGTCTGGGGCCTCAATGATTACAAAGTCTGGAGCCTCAATGATTACAAAGTCTGGGGCCTCAATGATTACAAAGTCTGGGGCCTCAATGATAACAAAGTCTGGGGCTTCAATGATAACAAAGTCTGAGGCTTCAATGATAACAAAGTCTAGGGCTTCAATGATTACAAAGTCTTGAGCCTCAATGATTACAAAGTCTGGGGCCTCAATGATTACAAAGTCTGGGGCTTCAATGATTACAAAGTCTGGGGCTTCAGTGATAACAAAGTCTGGGGCTTCAATGATAACAAAGTCTGGGGCTTCAATGATTACGAAGTCTGGGGCCTCAATGATAACAAAGTCTGAGGCTTCAATGATAACAAAGTCTGGGGCTTCAATGATAACAAAGTCTGGGGCTTCAATGATTACAAAGTCTGGGGCCTCAATGATTACAAAGTCTGGCCATGGGGCTTCAATGATAACAAAGTCTGGGGCTTCAATGATTAAAAAGTCTGGGGCCTCAATGATTACAAAGTCTGGCCATGGGGCTTCAATGATAACAAAGTCTAGGGCTTCAATGATTACAAAGTCTGGAGCCTCAATGATTACAAAGTCTGGGGCCTCAATGATTACAAAGTCTGGGGCTTCAATGATAACAAAGTCTGAGGCTTCAATGATAACAAAGTCTGGGGCCTCAATGATAACAAAGTCTGGGGCCTCAATGATAACAAAGTCTGGGGCTTCAATGATAACAAAGTCTGGGGCTTCAATGATTACAAAGTCTGGGGCTTCAGTGAAAACAAAGTCTGGGGCCTCAATGATTACAAAGTCTGGGGCTTCAGTGAAAACAAAGTCTGGGGCCTCAATGATTACAAAGTCTGGGGCTTCAATGATAACAAAGTCTGGGGCTTCAATGATTACAAAGTCTGGGGCTTCAATGATAACAAAGTCTGAGGCTTCAATGATAACAAAGTCTGGGGCCTCAATGATAACAAAGTCTGGGGCCTCAATGATTACAAAGTCTGGGGCCTCAATGATTACAAAGTCTGGGGCTTCAATGATTACAAAGTCTGGGGCTTCAGTGATAACAAAGTCTGGGGCTTCAATGATAAAGTCTGGGCCTCAATGATAACAAAGTCTGGGGCCTCAATGATAACAAAGTCTGGGGCCTCAATGATAAAGTCTGGGGCTTCAATGATAAAGTCTGGGGCCTCAATGATAAAGTCTGGGGCTTCAATGATAAAGTCTGGGCCTCAATGATAACAAAGTCTGGGGCCTCAATGATAACAAAGTCTGGGGCCTCAATGATAACAAAGTCTGGGGCTTCAATGATAACAAAGTCTGGGGCCTCAATGATTACAATTTCTGGAGCCTCAATGATTACAAAGTCTGGGGCCTCAATGATTACAAAGTCTGGGGCCTCAATGATAACAAAGTCTGGGGCTTCAATGATAACAAAGTCTGAGGCTTCAATGATAACAAAGTCTAGGGCTTCAATGATTACAAAGTCTTGAGCCTCAATGATTACAAAGTCTGGGGCCTCAATGATTACAAAGTCTGGGGCTTCAATGATTACAAAGTCTGGGGCTTCAGTGATAACAAAGTCTGGGGCTTCAATGATAACAAAGTCTGGGGCTTCAATGATTACGAAGTCTGGGGCCTCAATGATAACAAAGTCTGAGGCTTCAATGATAACAAAGTCTGGGGCTTCAATGATAACAAAGTCTGGGGCTTCAATGATTACAAAGTCTGGGGCCTCAATGATTACAAAGTCTGGCCATGGGGCTTCAATGATAACAAAGTCTGGGGCTTCAATGATTAAAAAGTCTGGGGCCTCAATGATTACAAAGTCTGGCCATGGGGCTTCAATGATAACAAAGTCTAGGGCTTCAATGATTACAAAGTCTGGAGCCTCAATGATTACAAAGTCTGGGGCCTCAATGATTACAAAGTCTGGGGCTTCAATGATAACAAAGTCTGAGGCTTCAATGATAACAAAGTCTGGGGCCTCAATGATAACAAAGTCTGGGGCCTCAATGATAACAAAGTCTGGGGCTTCAATGATAACAAAGTCTGGGGCTTCAATGATTACAAAGTCTGGGGCTTCAGTGAAAACAAAGTCTGGGGCCTCAATGATTACAAAGTCTGGGGCTTCAGTGAAAACAAAGTCTGGGGCCTCAATGATTACAAAGTCTGGGGCTTCAATGATAACAAAGTCTGGGGCTTCAATGATTACAAAGTCTGGGGCTTCAATGATAACAAAGTCTGAGGCTTCAATGATAACAAAGTCTGGGGCCTCAATGATAACAAAGTCTGGGGCCTCAATGATTACAAAGTCTGGGGCCTCAATGATTACAAAGTCTGGGGCTTCAATGATTACAAAGTCTGGGGCTTCAGTGATAACAAAGTCTGGGGCCTCAATATCTTTAGCTAAACTTCGTTATCTTGAACTCATACATGTATAACTCAAAACCTCGTTTTAATTTTTATTTCAGGGTTCATATAGATTATGTCTTACCAAATTTAAGGCCTTTTCAAGGCTTTTTCAGGGCCTCAACTAAATTTTCAAGGTCATTCGTACCTGATAAGTCAGCCTAATAGGGAACAAGAGAACAAAAAAAATTGATGACCATCAAACGTCAGCAAATATTCAGTGGGAGTTATCTCCCTTCTGACACTAAAACCTATGCTAAGGTCACTGGGAGAAGACATCACCTCATTACGTGTATATGTTGGTTTTTTTTATATAAATGTGAAAATTAAACTGAAAGAAAACCGAGACTTTGGATAATTATATACTGAATGCTGAAAGCCAAAATTCAAGGACTTTTCAAGGCCAGAGGCCAATTTTCAAGGCTTTTCAAGGCCCCAAGTGAAATTCAAGGCTTGTCAAGGCCAGCAGTGAAATTCAAGGCTTTTCAAGGCCCTGTGTGAACCCTGTATTTGTTGGTTCCCATCAAACTTCACACCAAACATTAAATCTTGCTAAACTTGAATTCTTGGATAATTTTAAGTTTTCCCCATGTCCCACCAACTTTGAAATATTGAGATTCAACAGTATTTTCTTATTGTGTATTTAACAAAATTCAAATTGCCTTAACTTGGTTAAAAAGAAAGATAGATACTAAAAGTAAGGCTTATTGAGTGTGACATTCCAGTGTGTTTTTGGTAGCTGACATCAGAAGAAGACCCTATGGACCTACATCATTTTCATCAATGGCATTCGTTGACACGGCTTTGACATCAGAGTCAGGAGCAGTGATTGGTTCCTTAACCTTGCTGACAGGGACACTGCAAATCAGAAAGATAATCCGCATATATTTTTTGGTAAAATGACAAATCTGAGTTGTTCTACATAAACAAATAGGACCCGAGTAAACTTTCTTTGTCATTTAGAACATTAAAAGTGATTACCGATCGCTGTACATTATACAACAGTTTGAAATCATCCTCACCATGGTGACTTTATTTGTGGTAGTACATAATTTCAGTCAAGAGTTACCTTTCCTTGGGGGCTGTATCAGCTTCTGTTGTCAAAGCTATCTCATCTGCGTCATCTTCTCCTAACACTTGATCAAGCTGTAATAACAACAAAATACCTGATATATCTATAGTGAGACATACATTTCGACGTCACCCATGTGCCTACACTATTTTACTTCAACCACACCAACTTATGCTTATACCACACACTTGGTTGAAAAGAATATAAAAGAACAATACAATTTAAAATCACTTCACTTTAAAGGTATTATGATCAGTTAACATTCAGGGGGGTGGAGAGTATGTGGATTTAACAGTGTAATACTCCACTATATTCAATTCTTATGTATCCTATAATGCATTAAAACAATTAAGCTAAGGGTGTTAAGTGGTCTGGTGACAACCCAGTTTGAATTACATGTACCTCTGATATGGCACAGTTCTGTGGTATTTATGGTAATGTTTATTTCTGATTTTCATATTCAATGGCAAAAACATTAGTACTGTAAAATATGCATCCTTACGTTCAAATGTCCACAAATGAATAAAAGGTTCAATTTTATCCACAAATTCATATCCATATAAAAAAACAGGGTGTTTTTTTCAGAAAACCATGAAATTTCAACCTCTTTAAAAACATGATTTTACAGTACACAGTTGTGTTATCAATTTTGTTTTAATTCTCAAACAAGAATGGAACGAAATTTATATTAATAATATTTAACATTACATTATCCTGATGTCATATATACAAATGTCATGTAATCTGTAAGTATGGTAAGATAAGAACAGCTTACTGCATCCTCTACAGAATCATCAGCCACATCAGTCACGTCTTCCTCTACCCTCTCCTCAACTGAAATACAAAAATACTCCATACCGTGAATTCAACTTCCTTTATTTTGCAATCATTAAAAAAAATTCTTATAAAAATTATCATTTTATTTTAAAAACAAAATATGCAAAATGTGTTGGATCTGATAGGCAATATGAAAGGTGAGTATACCATCCAACTTCTAATATAATTTGACATATTGAGATGTAAAGCCATATTAATCAATCTTTTAATTCTTCTTTCTCAACACTTGCATTGTGACATGTAGCACAATACTTTGACTGGAGTTTGACAAGGATCTGAGCTGGGTCATTCCCTCATTAATTAATTTTTTTCAACTTTAATCACCCATAACTTTGAAATGAATCAGTGATGGCCATGGAATGACAGCCAAATGCAAGGGTAAAATCTATCTGCTTAATTACAGTAATTTGATGGCAGGGGCATACAAATTTACTCTACACATGTATCTGGCTTGTAAAGTGATTCTGTTCAATGATACCAGTGTTTACTGTAATCTGTTGACACCTGCATGTTGATAAATCTATAAACTGTATACATAACAAGGCCTTCATCTCCATTACTACAACATTAACATAGTGTGCTTACCTGATCCCTCAGAAACCTCTGCCTTTAGTCTCTGAATCAGGTCCTTCTTTGTTCCAGTTGTTGCTAGGTTACGAGACTTGCATTCTTTTTTTAAATCTGGGACCTGAATCAAGCATTATGACATTGTATAACACTATGTTTACATGTTAACTCTTCCTTCAAGAAAACAATGGCAAGCTCCAACTAGAACACTGATACATCAGAAAGGGCCCCGCAATATGTCTGATGCTCCAATGAATATTGGTATTTTAGAGTTATAGTACAGTGATGTTAAATTTGTAAGTGTTAGAAAACAATTATAAACAAGATCATTCATTGATAGGAAAATGTCAAAATTGTTTTGATTACCTGGCATTTTGTAGCCTTTCCAGGATAACCTTGACTGTTGACCTTTGAACTTGTGACCTTGAACTATGAGTTTGATCATTGTCAGTTAACTCTTGGTTCATTTGTTCACTACTTTGCATAATCGATTAGTGAACAGTTAAAAACAGCAAAGATTCAGTATTTTCATGTTAATGTTAAAATCCAATATGGCCGCCTAACAGCCATTTTGAATCCGATTTGCATGAAATACTACACATGTGATCTAGGATGAATGAGGAATCATCAGTTCCAATTTAATACAAATCCTTCATCTCCTGGAAACACTTTTGTGCAGAAGAAACAGCAAAGATTCAGTATTTTCATGTTAATGTTAAAATCCAATATGGCCGCCTAACAGCCATTTTGAATCCGATTTGCATGAAATACTACACATGTGATCTAGGATGCATGAGGAATCATCAGTTCCAATTTAATACAAATCCTTCATCTCCTGCAAACATTTTTGTGCAGAAGACAAAAAACGGACAGACGGATAACCTGATTACTATAGGGCACCCGCATCTCTTGATGCGGGGCCCTAATGAGTAATTTGGATAAAAAAAGAGTTTCAAGTCATTAATGCAATTAAATAAACATTAAAAAACTGAACTATTTATATATAATTTGATTAGACTTATGTTCAAGTGACCCTTTTTATTATGTATTCTTTGAAAGAGTATACTGGTACATGTATGTAAATAAATAATAACTAAAACCAGTGAAAATGTACTAAAATGCAGATCTAGATTTTTATAATCATGGTCTGTATCTGTATTTTGGGATGGGGAGCAAGAATGGTGTGACTTGACACACTGGGACAATTTTGCAATACTTACGACACAAAGGTCTGTATCACTACACATTTAAGTCAAAGTTATATAAATCATTGCTCATCTTCAGATTTACAAATAAATCGGAATAGGCCATCGTTGTTGGGGACCAGCGATTTGACTGTTTCCCGTTATTTTTTTGCCGATGTCAAAGTTCTCTTCTCGGATGTCAACCTGGATAGTTTGAACTCCTCTTTATTCCAGCGGCTATAATTTCGTATAATTCGATCAGGCTTGACAATATTTATTTAATTTTGGTCGAACTGACTGGGGGTTTACCGTAGCTTTGGATATAAATTTAAAACCACGTTGCATTTCTGATGAAATTCTTTCTTACTTGAAGCTATAAACTCTGCTTAAAATGTTTGTAAATTATCAAGCTTACACAGCAGAATGACAGAAATCTGAAACTGATTGTCTAAATGGGAAAATTGTTTCTCATTCACTATGGGTCAGATATTTTAAAAACAAGTCACATGACCTATAATATATAGAAATACTAATAAAACATCTTGAATGATCTAATCAATCATAGCGTTTCTTTCTTACATAAAGTATTTCAAGATGATCTTGGTTTATTTTACAAAGTTGAACAAGAAGCAGATTTTGCTTGTTTTCTGGTTAGACTCATGTTCACGGTGTAAAGGAGTTGGACTAGGTCAAATAATTATAGCTGTGTCTTCAGAGGCAAAGGCTTAGAAAAACAGGAGAGGGGGATGTAGCGGAAGTGGACTAGCAATATATATAGATCAATTGTCTGCGAACAGATTAGCTCAATTGGTCCAGGGTTCAAACCCCAGTCTGGCTGTGCATGTTTCCACTTTCATATTACAGACTATACTGTATTGATTTATCCAGTGTGTTAAAATTGTAGACCCGATGATATAAGACCTGGTAGTCCATCTGGTCGAGTGTTTGTGTAATGTTTGGAATGTTCTTGGTTCAAACCCAGGGACAGCCTGGCCACTTCATGTTCTCATGTTACAAAATTGGGGAGCTTGAAAACCTGTGCTTTAAGCGTTGGGATTACACTCCCATACTTTGGTTGTACATGTAAGTGTGTAACAGGAGAGGAAAAAGGCACGGCCAGACTGGGTTTCGAACCCGGGACCTTCCAAACTCTAGATGGCCGCTAAACCAATTGAGCTTCATACACGTGTATGTACTTGATGTATTTAGATCTGCAGGTAGCTGACGATCGACTCTCTTTTAACAAAGTCTTTGACCCAGAAGACAAACAAGAGACCATATTCCACCTTCTGTCGGTATAACTTGTTGGGCGCCAAATGTAACAGGAGAGGAAAATGCAGGACCAGACCAGGTTTCAAACCCAGGACCTTCCGAACTCTAGATGGACACTTAACCAATTGAGCTATCTGGTCGCAGACAATTGATCCGGTCTAGATCTTCTTCAAGTGTCTTTCTTTGTTGAAGACTTCGAAAAAAGGAGGGAGTATGTAATTTAATTTGTACAATATATTGTAACAGTACAAGACTGGGTCAATCATTGAGACCATGGCCAGTGCCCATGCAATAGCTAACAAATGCCCATCAGTAGAGGTAGAGTGTTCGTCTAGAGTTCAGAAGACCTCTGGTTCAAGCCCAAGTTTGGTCACAGGTGTAAGTTTGATGATTAAGATGGAGTTGTCTTAATCAGGTGGGGGGGGGGGGGGGGCTAACTTACTATGTTTATATTATGTCGCGGGTTTTCCCCGACTCCCACTTCATATGACAACCCATGTTATTCGTAACTTACCCAGTCCGCCTATGGTTTGGTCCCTACATTTTCCCTTCTCCTGTTTCGCTTTAGATAGGCCTATCTTATTTTGATATTGACAAATAATTGAAATATGCAGACTAAAAATGATACAGCCAGTCAAACGGTAAGGTCAGTCATATATATGCATTTCATAATTCATATTAATCAAAAGATAGTAAGTCAAAATACTAACTAGACCTACCTACCAGCTCCTGATAGAATACATACCGGTATATTAAGATCAGCTACAGTACTGAGATACTGTATTGTACAGTATAGTATATAAAGCAGGCCTAAAAGTTCGTTGACACAAACAAACATGGAGTGACCGATGTGATGATCGAATCGAACCACTTACCGGGTAATAAAGATGTGCTGTTGCATGCATATATCTGCAAAATATAATTAGATAAAAGAAAACAGCTAATAAGCGTTGCAACTGTAAATATTTTACCTTCATCTTTGCTAATTCCGCAAGGAAATTTTCTGATGCGTTCGCCATGCTGAAGTTTTTTCTGCCGCTTGGCACGATCACAATCAAAACAACGCTTGTAATATATCTGCATTTAATCAAAGCGTTCTGATGATTTTGTATTATTTCTCCTTTTTGCCAAGAAGAGTTCCATAAACACATGTGTGTGCAGAATGTTTTGAGTTAAAATGGAGATTTTTTAATGTCTAGTTCGGTCAAATAGCTCTGATATAGCAACAATGGCTACGGCAGGACCCATTGAAAGAGACGGTGTTATCCGAGACGAAAAGACAGGTGTGAAATGAAACCAATGTGCATTTGATGTGATTTTGAAGAATCAAAACACACTCTGCACTATACTGTAGACATAAATAATGTTTTGGCTCACAAAAGCTTTTCTATAGTCATATAGCAGCTTATACTTCTGTTACCAACTATTAACACCTGGCCTCCTATATGACTCTGACCGGGCCGGAAATATAAGTAACAGAAATCATTTATTTTCATGATCATTGCCCTATGCCAGACTTTATAATGTAATAGAAATCAAAATTAACTATGCCAGACTTTTAATTTTGATTTCTATTGCATTATAATCAAAGTGCTAGGAAATTTCTCTATCCGAAAGATACTTTCCGCAAACTGATAAATATTGGGACAGCACGCACCCATCAGCCGTCCCAATATTTAGCGGGTTAGAGAGTCAGAAACCTTTGGACTACGTATTGCGTATACTGTATATGAAATTTTTGGAGGGTCCGTATCTAGCCAGCTACCATATGCATGTACATATTATATATGTGGGTGTCAGTTGTAACAGAGGCTTTATATTTTTCAATGCTTCAACCTGGAGGGGAACCTGGGACGGGACCTCCTGCTCTCTAGTCTATTCTCTACCGATCACGTTAAAGCTTATAAAAGATCTCTACTGTATAGCCGTGCAGTATATTTAGCAAAGTATTTACCAGCTGGATTATATATTGTGTCTTTGTTTAGAGCTATATATGTATGTTATAATTATCACAGGTGGGCCCCGTAGTCAATCATGTGCTAATTTAATCACCTAGACAAGCCCCTGTGGTACGTACGGCGTGGGGGATGTTATTTTTATGGACTTTCACAGGAAATAATATATAAGACACACATTTCTTAAACATTAAATGAAAGGGTCAACAAATCACTGAAACGTATGTACAATGTACTAAATCAGAATGAAGCCAAATGTATACAGAATTCTCATGCAAATCAAACACTTGAATAAAACAATATTGTTATAATTCAAAATGAAAATATGCGGAACATATATATGAAATTATTTTAAAGATTATTTTACATGTATACACATTTGATTTGTTATGATGAGATACATCTTCAACAAATGTCTGTCCCCATGATATTATTGTCATTTTGCTCAATTCCTGTTAAATAGTTTATATTTCCTGTTAGTAATGAATGTGTCGATCGAGATTCAATATTCATTATAGTGGTAGTTAAACGTTTTTCATTCTGCCAAAAAATATACAATTCAATAATTTCTTTTTTATTAGTAATTTATATATATATAATAATTAGATATTTTGAAAATAATCATGTACTTTTTCATTTAATGTCTCAAAGTTCAGCTTTTAATACCCCACCTGGAAGTGTTGTGTCTGTCCATTTTTCATTCCCTCTTTTCCTTTGTCTTTTCTTCCTTCCATTCCATGCAAAGGGCTCTATCTCATACTGGAACTTATTACTTAGGGTATGGGTTCACCTTTGTTAGGCGAGGTGTCATGTAAATGTATCTTTGACCTTTGACCTACATCAAAATAAGAATTGTATCTCCTACACTACTTTTAACATGAACTGAATCCTTGAAGTATGGATTCATGTTAGTGAAGCTTTATCGTGTATCTAAAGAAGGTCACTCCAGTCCTGCATTTGGATTTTTTACCTACATCAATCAAAGAAAACTTTTGTTAAGGTTATATCTTCTACACTACCTGTATATAAAGCCACAAGGAACTCCACACTTTGGGTATACGTATGGGTTCCCCTTGCATTGGAGATGCAGTGTTTTATGCATTGACCTACATCAAAGACTAGAAATGTGTTTGTGAAACATGGATGCCCCACTTCCCATTATTTCAGTAACTAAGTTTGTCAGAGGTCAAGGTCAAAGGTCAAGGTCATAAAAAAAACCTGCAACCAACACTACTTGTTCAGATGTATAAGCCTATGAAGTTTCATGACCATAGGCCTGGTACTTGGGCTAGAAGTGACTTAAACACAAACTAAACCAAAGTCCCAGAGGTCAAAGGCCAAGGTCATAAAAAAACCTGCAACCAACAATGGACACTACTTCTTGAGATGTATTAGCCTATGAAGTTTCTAAACTATAGGCCTGGTACTGACCTTAACGCAGAAATTAAACCGGGATGGACAACGGACAAGGGTAACACTTGATGCCCCACACCACTTAGTGACAGCGCATAAAACAGTTTTTCCTGGCTTCATCTCCTAAACTTAAGTAACCACTGGAACTTAATACTTGGACGATTGGTTCACCTTGGTGAGGCGGTGTGTTAATTGTGTAACAAACATTGGTGACTGTCTTATTATTATGTTTTGATTTTTGACCATAAACAATGATACCCCATGCTCTATCTCCTAAACTACTAGCCACTAGAACTAGGAGTCGCGGATACACAAGGTAAACTTTGTATTATGTACAGCAGCTGTGCTATCTAAAAAAATAGATAATTTTCCTCAAATTGATTGTTTAGTGTATTTAAAAGATAAATCCCAAATGGCTTCTGATGATGAAAGATTTTGTTCATAATAAAAGTACAAATCATTTATTTTCCAGGTGAGTATTATATACCGGCGACTCAGAGACCTGATGGTACTTGGCGAAAACCACGGAAGGTCAAGGATGGTTATGTACCACAGGAGGAAATGCCAACGTGAGTAAAAAACAAGATACACTAGTTTCCTGAAATTTTAAAATTAAATTCTATTTTAAGCATTAAGTTATAGAGTCAATATATATAAGCAGTGAATGCAAGAAGCTGTTTTTGAAGCAATGTGTCAGTTTTGTTTATTTTCAAGAATTATATATTGTATCAACATATAGAGCTTCTTTTAAGAAATACTCTCACTGTAAGCATCTGAAATACAGTGCAACCTCGTTATCTCAAAGTCGTCAGGACCACAGGAAGATTTCAAGTTAAATGAGTTTAAATGTTAAGTGTGAAGTTTGGCTGTGACTAACAGACTAACTGATTAAACAAGTCTTTGAGTTTTATAATGACTTCAGGATAACAAGGGTTGATTGTATAAGGAATTATTTCTGTTTATTACAGTTTAAATAACATAGCCACGATAATTTCTAGTAATATTTTTGTGTATATTGACAATTCACAGGTATGAAAATTGCGGAGTTCAATGGATGAAGAGTAGTAAGTCATCGCTCCCACCAGGCATGAGCCCGGACGATAATGCTCCGAAGGAAAAGGACACATCGCAAGCGGATCCCTTCGCAGGAATGTCCAAAGCTGCTAAGAAAAATGCTAAAAGGAAGGAAAAGAAGAAACAGAGCCATACTGAAAATGTAGAATCTGTGACCAGGTCATTGGCCGATTCCTCGCTCTCAAAGGACCAATCAGAGTCAACAAAACAAAGCTTGATCCAATCAGAAGAGCCAATACAAAATAAAGCTGAAATTGAAAAGAAAATCAGGAATCTGAAGAAGAAATTAAGACAGATTGAGGATCTGGAAAGTAGAATTAAGTCAGGTGAAATCAAGGAACCTGCAAAAGAACAGTTAGAAAAAATAGCAAAGAAATCCTCAGTGTTGAGTGACATAGAGGACTTAGAACTGGACCTAGTTGATGTGTGAGAAGGTTGTGTTAGATAGAATACATGGATGGTACATACATCAGACTGTTCATTAGGGTACTGGTACTCGTCTTATACAGTCGTTTTATTTAAGTCACAATCATTTTTTTACATTACAGTGTATATTCTTTCTTCAGCATTTGCTCTTATATGATAGGATTGTAGTTTGAAATGAATGGTTTATTGACTACGATTAAAGGGCTAGCTAACATCTCAGGTTTCATTAAAGCGGAGACATTACCACACACAAAATACGAAATGAAACTTAATCTCATACTCTGTTCCTGTATATTTGTAATAGAATAATATCAGTAGACAAAGTTTGAATCATTAGATCTTTTGTCCGGCTACACAACTCTATACCTATCATATAGATTATTGATGTTTGGGAGTCAATTCAGAATGATAACAAGTTATACTGACTGACCACTGTGTAAAGAACACGGCAAGATTTTGAATATTTAATTCATAAATGTTAGTATTTGGAAGCAATTTTAGGACTTCAATAATTCAACGATAGATTACCAAGACCATTATCTGACACAAATTTATTAGTGCTTTGTATTATAAGATAATTTAAATTTGTATCTTGTGAATATGTGTAAAAGTGCTGAATCAAAATATCACTGGACCCAGTTTTACCATTTTAAAAAAAAGTAGGCACCGTTTAATCAAAGATTACATAGCTCACCTCAACCCCAAGAATGTAAGTCAGATTGAGCCCTTGCAGATAAAGCATATTAATCTTAGCATCTTTACATACATCAGCTATTAAGTTTACCATATTAAATAGATGTCTTCATATCATTTTAGGACGGATAACATTACTTAAAAAAAAAAAATTCCTCTGGCAGGAGAATATATGTTGAATCCATCACTCATATTTTAGTGCTATTCATCCAGACATAAATACATCAGCGATATAGGTTTGGTTGAGGTAGGACTTATCTTCACCTCACAACTGACCTCAACCATTCTTCATTAACCACAGTATTATAACTCATCACGTTCAGAAACATGGTAATTTGAGTGGAATATTTAGGTCAAATCCAGAATATCCTTGCAAACATCAGAGTTGAGCTCCCTCACAACTGACGTCAACCATTGTTGTTACCCTATAGCTAATGCAGCCGATGCTGGGGTAAAGCATTATTCTCCCCCCCCCCCCTCACTTCATTGATGTGAGCTAAATGAGGTTGCTAGTTTTGTAGCATTTTTCAGTTGGTTAATTTTGATATCCTTATTGTAAACACAATTTTAGTCTGTGTCCCTATCACAATTTCTACTTATTGTTCTTTGTTTTTTTAGCAAAATTCCTTGATGAGGGAAATTAGGTTATATGATTTTTGATGAGCTTACCACATGTCATAATGTACAGTGATATTAGATAAAATTGTAAGGCATCGGTTAAATATTAGTAACTTCAATGGTATAATATGGAAGAAAAATGAATTAGATTTTTGATAAATAAATAACTAATACTGGAAATAGACTTAACATGTTTTTTTACCTTTCACACAAAACATTGTAATGGTGTTAGTTCCCTTTGAAGATAAAGTGTGGTAAACAGATGACTGAGACTTGTTCCCTTTGAAGATAAAGTGTGGTAAACTGAAGTAACACGATGACTGAGACTTGTTCCCTTTGAAGATAAAGTGTGGTAAACTGAAGTAACACGATGACTGAGACTTGTTCCCTTTGAAGATAAAGTGTGGTAAACTGAAGTAACACGATGACTGAGACTTGTTCCCTTTGAAGATAAAGTGTGGTAAACTGAAGTAACACGATAACTGAGACTTGTTCCCTTTGAAGATAAAGTGTGGTAAACAGAGGTAACACGATGACTGAGACTTGTTCCCTTTGAAGATAAAGTGTTGTAAACTGAAGTAACACAATGACTGAGACTTGTTCCCTTTGAAGATTTAAAGTGTGGTAAACTGAAGTAACACAATGACTGAGACTTGTTCCCTTTGAAGATAAAGTGTTGTAAACTGAAGTAACACGATGACTGAGACTTGTTCCCTTTGAAGATAAAGTGTGGTAAACTGAAGTAACATGATGACTGAGACTTGTTCCCTTTGGAGATATAGTGTGGTAAACTGAAGTAACATGATGACTGAGACTTGTTCCCTTTGGAGATATAGTGTGGTAAACTGAAGTAACACGATGACTGAGACTTGTTCCCTTTGAAGATAAAGTGTGGTAAACAGAGGTAACACAATGACTGCTACTTGTTCCCTTTGAAGATAAAGTGTTGTAAACTGAAGTAACACGATGACTGAGACTTGTTCCCTTTGAAGATAAAGTGTGGTAAACTGAAGTAACACGATGACTGAGACTTGTTCCCTTTGGAGATATAGTGTGGTAAACTGAAGTAACATGATGACTGAGACTTGTTCCCTTTGAAGATAAAGTGTAGTAAACTGAAGTAACATGATGACTGAGACTTGTTCCCTTTGAAGATAAAGTGTTGTAAACTGAAGTAACACAATGACTGAGACTTGTTCCCTTTGAAGATAAAGTGTGGTAAACTGAAGTAACACGATGACTGAGACTTGTTCCCTTTGAAGATAAAGTGTGGTAAACTGAAGTAACATGATGACTGAGACTTGTTCCCTTTGAAGATAAAGTGTGGTAAACTGAGGAAACACAATGACTGAGACTTGTTCCCTTTGAAGATAAAGTGTGGTAAACTGAGGAAACACAATGACTGAGACTTGTTCCCTTTGAAGATAAAGTGTGGTAAACTGAGGAAACACAATGACTGAGACTTGTTCCCTTTGAAGATAAAGTGTGGTAAACTGAAGTAACACGATGACTGAGACTTGTTCCCTTTGAAGATTTAAAGTGTGGTAAACAGAGGTAACATTATGACTGATACTTTTATCCTTATATCCAGTTTTATGTATAAGGTGATTTTCTGGTTTTATGGGTGGTATAATGGTGCAGTGGATAACACAAATGTCTTTCAACAAGACAGCTGGGGTTTTATTTGATTCACTGATGGACATGAAAAGGTATGGGGCCGCCTGCCCAACCATGTGGGTCTTCTCCAGGTACTCCGGTTTCCTCCCACAATAAGAGACCTCGCAGCTCACACGCTAACATCCAGGCCAACAGGAGTGATTAATATAAGTTGAATAACTTGTTACATAATTGGGTTTCAAAATAAATAAAGTTGTATTAAATTGAAATTTTTCCATGTTAGATCAAGTAGGAAAATTCATAGAGGATCTAACAATATAACTGTTCATACTATATTGAATGTCTAAAACAAGTTAATTTCATGTGAAATAAGCATTTGGTGAGTTTCCTATGAAATCAATAAACAATAAACACAAGTGTTAAGATTCTATTTATCATATAGCTAATAAACATGTAAGAACTATTTAAATGCATTTTTCAATGGTTGCCCTCTATAACGACAGACTCATTTTTCCCTACCAAGACGATAGTGTGATGTCATGTACACTAATATGACGTCGTGTATGTAACAGAACAAGAGTGACAACTGTTGTTGGTAAAGTTGTTGTTTATTGAAGATTCCCCTGGTGTTATAGGTGTCGTCAAGGTCCGTCTGTTTCCGTGGTCTGTCCCGCTCTGTCTAATCCCTTATACCAGACCCTTTTTATGCCTCCCAGAATCTAGAGGGTCGTGTGCAAAGTGCAATCCCCTCCCGAGTTTACCATATATATGAAACGATCTGAAGATGACTGCAATTACACTTCTACTCTTCTAACACTCTGATCGACTTGTGGAAGCTGTTCGATAGATCTTAATCTACTGTTAGATCACTGCCCCGTAGACCACCTATAAACCCCGCGCGAACTAATTACCACTAACTAATTACTATTGGTACGGTTATACTAACTGCAAGCATCTTGTGTCCGGTGTTTCATTTTAAGCAAGATTGTGTACACCTCAGCAGTAAATCTAAGTCCCACTTTGTTACATGTATGACGTCTCAAAAGTGTTCCCACAATAATTTGGTTTATTTAGTTTTAAGCCCTATCAATAGCCAGGGTCATTTAAGGACGTGCCAGGTTTTGAAGGTGGAGGAAATCCGGAGTAGCTGAAGAAAAAACACCACATTATGTCACTGGCCACATCTTATTACTCAAGGCTTCTTGGTTTTTCAGAGAAAGACGCTTGAGTATTTAAAATATATGTGATCCTTGTGACCTTAAATATAGGTCAAGGTCAACAACTTGCTTGCCCCTAATTGAAGCATACTACTGGCCCTGTATGGGTACCATGGGCCTTTTGGTTTTTGAGAAGTCATTTAAAGATATAACACTTTGAAACCTGCGACCTTGAAAGTGGGTCATGGTCATTCTTTGAACAAACTTCGAGAACCTTCATCCCAAGGCCTTTTGTTTTTTAGAAGAAGTTTTTTATAACCTCAAAAATGTTTTTACCGTTGTACCATTGAAAAAACGTCAGCTGGACCACCTCCTTTAGAAAATTCTGCATCCGCGCCTGCACTTCACATTGGAACTCGGTTAGATTACAGTTGCTTTAGCCTCTGTCGGTAAATAATAGATATATATGGAATAGAAACTCGCGCAACTGTTGCTATATTAGTATGGTGCACAAATTAACAAAAACCCGAGAAAACTATAACGGCTTCAGACGAAGTACTTATCAACATAGCCTGTTATGGCCTTTGTTCAGAATCAACATGATGCATCACAAGGTATAGTTGACAACCATATATTTATATCACTGTTCTCCCTTCTTTACACCACAGTTGCTGGAGTTTCTGTCAGTAAATAAAAAAAATATATATGTGTGAAATGAGCCTCCTATTACAGTATTGTAATGGAAGTACAGTCAAACCTGTCTATAAAGACCGCTCAAGGGGAGACAGGAAAACGGTCACTATAGACAGGTTGCCTTTATAGACAGGTCGAGATTTTTGGACCAACCACATTAATTGAAAATGTCATAAATGACTTGTCATTAAATAGGGCATTAAGTATAACATTTTCAGAAGTCAAACTTTTTGAAATGTATTCTTATTTTTAGGTTTAAATCTATATTTTTTAAAACATCTTAAAATGGTATGATGAATGCCCTATTCAATAATATTCATGTTCATTTTATTACATTTGTGAATTCTTGGTTGAGTTTGTTGTTCTTTTTCTAAAAATATAAAATTAAACAGTACCGTAATTTCTCGCATATAGTGCGCATGTACATTTTGTGGTCCAAAAATTTTAAAAAAAATTCTTGAAAAAAAAATTCCAGTCGGAATGATAGCACCAACCAGGTAAGTCGGCATTTAAGGTTTATAAAACAAACACCTTTGA